>JARHVA010002343.1:585000-1072500 GCA_037957365.1 Torreya grandis | reverse complement strand
GAAGGTGACAAAATCATAGAAATTGGTGATTAATGGTTCACAAGATAAAAATGAATGTAGAAATTTATTAACATTGAGACCATAGCCAATTTTACATCATTTAATTTTCTAGAGCTCAAATAAACTTCAACCTTAAAAAATCTCTAAATCCCTAATTGCAAACAAAGTGATTTGCATTCTACATAATTTAGTTTATTACATGCCATTTTCAAAACCTTAAAGCATACCAACATCTAAAAAAATTCCATGGCATCATCATCTAAGTCATATAAAGGATACATGGTACCCTCTAGGTTCTCCATAAAGGATTCCGTAGAGTATTTAGACACAGTGTTTGATGCCACTACATTTGATGGTTGTTATCCCAATTACTCAACCTTATGGAAAGATATGGAGAATGTGGACTCTTTTGAACTAGAAGAATAAATTTTAGTTGAGGATACATAGTTACTGAAGTACCTTATTCCATTTAAATGATAAACCCTACATTATGTAGTTTCAAAGCTAGAGGTTATGATGTGCATAAAATTATTGTGAGGCCTCTTATTTGAGGGGAGAATAACATATGGAAATTATATTGACTACATCAATAATAACATAGTTGGTGTGTACATATTAGGGGATGAATTTAATAGGTATTTGAGTCTACCGATCCCAAATGTCACATTTAAGTTGCATGCTACTATTACCTAAAATAAATCCAATAATGCAAAGCAAGCACTAGAAAAGTGGCTTCTCCTTAGAGAAACATTCACTCTAAAATAACATGTCAAGAATATTATTCACATCACCCAATTAAAAATGGGTATCCATGTGGGAGTGACACTATTAAATTAAAATTTTATCCTTGAAAGCATATATTTCCTAAAATTGGAGTGGGTTCCCCTACTATACCTCTAAGTACCTTAGATCACACCTACACTTTGAGGGAATTAATAAATTCTCACCTCCAAGAAAAAATATTACACAAAGATAGGAGGCCACTTGGAGGAAATTTTTACATGATGTCTTATCTATTAGACATAGTCATGGTAATAATATACATGCACAATATTATCCTATGGGATCCAAAATCAAATGTTATCAAGAACCAAATTTATGATTATTACTCCTTTGTCCACATATACTCATATGTTAGGAATGTATATAATATTGTTTATGATCTCTACCCTTAGGTCTAGATAGCCATCAATGATCAACCTTTAGTTATAATTTCACCTAGCATCAGTAGAACACTTACCAATAATGTGGGAGACCAATCTCTACCTATATTACATTGTTATAATGGTTTATGGCCACAAGGTGGATCCTCTTTAGCTCTCTAATTTTTCTCCATAAAAATTAACTTATCAATAAATTACATAACGCATACAGAATGTCCATTGATGAGGAATTGATAAATAATAATAAGGTCACATTCCATGGCTCCCACAACACTATTGGGAGAATGAAATACACTATATGCATTGCCTACTCCTCCCCATATCAATTGGGATCCCCATGGGAAATTATATAATAAGATTCACACCATTGGCCTCACTTACAAACATGATGCAATGGATCATGATTTTTTATTTTTAAATTCTAAAGATGATGAATATGTCATAGAAAGAGAAATAACAAAAATATTGAGTGAAGACAAATTAAGGGTGATACAAGTTGAGCCCTATCTCACACTTAGTGAGGAAAATTTCAATATCCCTCTTCTTAGAGTATGGAGATCTTTTAACTTCTGAAGTGGCTGCCCATCTCAACAAATAGAAGAAGAGGGACAAGATCCCCAAGGTCCATTCATAAGAAAAGACTAAACATAATAATAAGATAAATTGGTAGGTGAGGCACCACTTAATCAAGGGCAATATGAAAAAAAACAAGAATAATAAGTATTGACTTGTAGACAAATAAAAGAGCAATAAATTCTTCTAGTTCAAACATCAACTATTGAACTGAGAAAGGTTAAGCAAGAGATAGTAGAAGAGTTGACTCAAGGAAGAGATAATACACAAAGGGAATAATTTGAGATCATTTAATTGGACTCATATGATGAATAAGAAAATATGTATTTAATAATCCTAACACCTAGTATCATTCCCCCTTCTCTTCTAGAAAAGATGATAGTTACACAAGCTGACAGAACAACAAGGTGCTGTAAAAGGAATCTAAAGGGGGATAGACCATAAAAACCACACACACAAGAAATAAATCAGTAATAAACTTCATTTGAAGGTGATTTATCACAAGAGGTGGATAAGGAATAATTACTATAGGCCAAGGTCTTAATCCTGCAATTTCTAAAAGCCAAGGCACCTCTCACTAGTGAACCATTTGGTAAGGGTCCCCTTCTTACATCCCCCTTATTATTTTTTCCTTTGATGTCATTACCCATAGTTTCTACCATCCCTACACAAATCATATCTATATTTATTCCTTTTCAATCACTCTTTATGGGTCTCCTTTTTATGCACCCATCTACTAATTTGTCTAGTTTTACTTCATGTACTTCACCCTCCACTACTACAGATCCTATTCCACTAGTACCCACCCCATCAACCATAGTTTTTTCCATCCCAACCATAATCCAATTCACCACTCTAATTATTTATTATTCTACCTAATTGGGTTCACCTTTACCTTCTTCAACACTAGTGTCCACAATCATAGTAGTGACCACCAAAATGGCTCCAAGGAAGCAATCAATCTTTGTTGTGCACCCAATCCCATAATTTGGAAACATAAATTGATAAAAAAAATTATCCATCAATGCCTAAACCTTCCTCTAAAATTAATCTTGAGCCTAATGAGCATGTTTAAGTGGAATCTCAGCCATTAGATCCTTTAAAACTAACTCTTATAGATAGGACCAAGGAGTTAGGAGTTTCATCCCCTAAGAGGCCTAATTTGAAGATCAATGAACTTCCAATGGTGAGATCATTATTAGATAGTGATACAACATCAATTTGAAGGGTAAGAAAGAGGATTATTAATTATATCTCTAAAAAAATCTTGATCATGGAATAAAGGTAATAGATTTACTCTCTTTCAAAGAGATAAAGTAAAAAAAAAGGTTAGTCCCCATACATTGAGGACCTCAAGTCCTAAATGGAGACCCATACCAAGGAAATTATTTCCAAACATGAGGGAAAAAAATGGATAGATAAGAAATTTAAGAAGAGTTACAAACTCTCAAAGAGTAATAATAGGTAATTTGAGTCCCTTAAGGTATTGAACATGATGTGCAGAATGCAACACTTAAGCTGTATGAAACTATAGATTCCATTCATTATTTGAGAGTCAATTTGGCTACTCATGTAAATTATATTAACATATTGTTCAATCTTCTCAGAGAGGATGAGAATAAGATGAATTTCTTGGTGTTGTACACCCACAATAAGGCATTTATCCACTAGGACCTAATGACCCATCTAGAGGAATCAAATGATTTGAATCTATATTTAATAAGAACAAAGGAGGCTTGGGATTTGGTATCATCCTTTGAAGCTCTAGTAAACAAGCTAGATGAGCAAGGGAAGTAGGCCAAGCAAATTTTGACTAAACTAGAATTGAAAATAATTTAGGACAATAGAGGGAAATTAGTGACTCAAGTTACATTTGATCAAATGATCTAGCAAGCCTCTAATGGATTTAATCAAAGTCTACAAGGACTAAGTTAAAAGGACACTAAAGTCAAATTGAGCATAACCAAGAAAAATACAATAGAGGTAAAATTCTTTTGGGTTGGATTTAGAGACACCAAGACAAAACACATTAGACTGATGAAACAAATAAGTAGGGTGACTAGGCTGCATCTTCTAAATATGAACCTAATTCACACATAACATGCTAAGGCATATAATCATTACCAAGATTTGGATGTGAATAAGAAAGCAACACAAATTCCACCTATTAGTTCTACTTCATAGAATCCACCTATAATGCCAATAACAACATCCACATTAGTACCACCTCATGCTTCAACTATGATGGTAACTTTAGTTCAATCATTGAGTACATCCCTAGTTACCACATTGTCAAGAATAATCACAAATATAATTCCAATGACAATTTTGAGAAACATTAAGCAAGAGCCAATTTAGCTCAGAGTCTATTTATGTATAATTTTATATGTAGGGGTTATAAATGAATAGTTAAGTCCTAAATGTGTCTATATTATAATTACCTAAATCATTCTTATTAGCATGCACACATTACATGAATAAAGTATTTATAAGTTATAAGGATGTAACTGAGACTTATCATTAGTCTTTTAAGATGTAATCAAAGTGTTCTAAACTAGGAGGATGAGGTGATCGATTCCTCAAGTTATTCATATACATGTAGAACCCTCTTTTCAAAGGGTTGAAGTTTGGATGAATATATAATAAGAAATCAATAAATTTATTTTAATGCAACTATTTTTTTCTTTCTTCTTCCATCCCTATGTTAATGAATTTGAATTTTTCTTTATCTGTATTGATTCAATAATTTTGATGTGTGCCAATGCTATGGATGAATTTGATTATTTTATTAATGACTATTAATCTTAGATGTGCAATAGCTATTGAGGATTGATATATTTTATTAATTTGAGCAAGTGGTACAAAATTTTAATTCATAATCCAAGGTATATTGAGGCATCTCCTTTGATATAGTATTCTAGGTGTGAGCCATGACTACCCTAGATAACTTCTTAGTTTGAACTATAATATATTATACAAAGGTGTGAAAAAACAACCTAAATAAGAGAAAAATTCAATTGAGACCATGAAACATCCTATATCTATCCCATAATTCTAATCATGTTTGTTCATGAGTGTGCAAAATTTTCAAACAACAAACACTAGTTCTTGAGATACTAGTCCAATAAAGAAATAACCTTAAAAATCCCTTTTTGAAGACATATAACCTTATTTTATGCCTTACCCTTCCTTTTGATTTTATTTGATATCTTCTTACCATTGGATAATCCTCCACCTATCCAACTCACCTAATGTTTTAACCTTTTAATTAGAATCTATGCATCCACCCACAAACCTATTTAAACAACCCACATGCTCAACCTACTATTCCACCACCCAGTTGTTTTAACCACATACCTACAACTCATGCCTTAGAGTGGAACCCTATTCCATAGAGATGCTATAACATTAGAGGCTACCTCATTTAAATCTCTCTTAGGTGTGTATAAAACCCACATTAATAGAATAGAAAAAGTTGGCTCTATAATGAGGACATACTTGTGTGATGTCCCAATAAATAAGATCTAATTATTACAAAGGAACTTAGGAGATTAACAAGGTTTACAATCGAAGATAGTGTTTTGGTTTCACCATTGTCAAATTCTAGGAGACCTAGACTCATACCTATCATCCTTAAGATACATCAAGACCAAACACCTTCCTAGGTAAGAAACATCCTACTTATCAATCTATTTATGGCTCAACCCTAGTTAATTAGATCTACCATTACCATCACTATGGAATAACATGATATACCAAGGATTCTTCCTTAGTATTTACCTACCATCTCCCTTTCAAGTGAGAGAATGACATAAGAACATATAAAATATTTCAAGGCTACCTTGAGATTAATGAATGTTACCTATGAGGATGTTGCATGTAGGATTTTTTATATTTACTCTACAAGATTATTCTTATGATTGGTATCTCAATTTTCAATAAAATTCCACCACCTCATGAAATGAGTGTCAAAATATGTTCCTTGCACAATTTGGACAAGTAATTAATCTAAGTTTGGTATATTATCTCTTTACTAGCATGAAAAGGTAACCTAACAAGTCCATCTGAGCCTTCAATGAAATATTACTTAATATTGACACTCGATTTAATGCCACATATAATCCATATGGGAATATAATGCTCAATATATAAAAGAATACCCTAGATCCCATTACTATAGTGTTCTTGTGAAGAGTTGCTACTACCAATATTCATGTTTTGGCATTTTAAGAAGCTATTAAAATTAACAATCAACTCAATCTATGTCTTAGTCATCATAATATAAGAGGTCAATCATTCAATAATGGACAGTCATCCTTGAATACAATTCCATATGTGAATCAAAATTCCACCACATTCAATCAAAATTAGTGTACACTCTACCTCCTATGACACAATAGAAAATGAATTAGAATTATGATTTTTTGAATAATCAGAAACAAAAGAATATCTAGTAGCAAAATTAACATCAGGTTCACACCAATGTAGTAGTCATTTAGGGTTTTAACTCCAAAAAATATGAATTGGATTCTATACAAATAATGGTTCAGAAGTTGAGTAATGATTTCATGAATATGTAAATGAGGATGGGTAATATGAATAATTAAAATTACAATTAGAATTCCTCCTTTCCTATATATAACAGGCCTTTCAATAAGACCACTAATAATGCAAAATAATAGCAGTCTAATAATCTACCAAAAATCAATATCATGGAAATAAATTTGCCCCAATTAGTGCATGGTCTATAACACATGACAACATAGATAATTGGACTTATAGAGTTACATGTAGCCTTTGAAATCTTACAAAGAGAGATGATTAGACAAGATCAAATCATGGATCCTCTAGATATCTATCATGAATCTAGAATATCAAGTTTAGATATGGTCTTCAATACTTATGATTCCTCATTCCCTAATGGAGATGATAATATCTCAAAGGATAATTCTAATGAAGTGCAAGCATTCCAATAGTTCAACAAGAAAAATTATAATTTGAGTATTAGGTAACCATTTACTACTACTCCCAATAATGCAGTTATCCCTCCAAATATCAAACATGACAATAATCCTCCTACCCCTAAAAAGAATGATCAAATTAAACATAGAGGGGAACAAAATAAAGGAGGATAAAATATTGTTGAGGATATGAGTAAAAATAAGGATAACTTTACTCTTCACGAACTAGCACAAATCATAGAGTAGAAGGATATTTTATGGAAGTCCATAATAGGTAAGTTTTTTGTAGAGAAGTCTAACACAATCAACACAAATGCTATATACAAAATCAAGCCTAAATTTCTCCCTTTTCTTTTGACAATTCAAGCATTTGTCAAGCAAATACATAATTTCCTAGTAGATTCTAGAGCTTTAACAATGGTAATGCCAAATTATATTTGTCATAAGCTTAGTTTAACACCAAAGCCTTCCAAGAGGATTGTGTCATAGCTAGATAAAATAGTAGTGACTATATTTGGAGAGATTCACAATGTGAGAATTTAGGTTGCCTTAGAACCTAGAGTATAGATGACTATTAACATCTTGATAGTGGATATTCTTGAAGGGTATGGGTTATTGATGAGTAGGGATTGGTCAAAAACATTAAATGAATATCTTTTCATTAACTTTTCACATATTTATCTACCTTTGAGAGGTATAGCTAACCAGATCAAGATTGACCGAGAGCCAAAGATAAATTATCCTATTATGGAATATAATATTACCAATGAATAGGTAAGTTATAAATATCCTAGTCTTAGAATTTATACATTTACTTCAAAACATCAGGCATATAAATAAACATGGGATTCTTATCAATTTTGGACCCTCCATTTTGATGGACTAATATCCAAGCAAATATCAAGTGTTAGTATTGATATGATCAATCCATAAGGAGATAAATTATTGGTAGGATACAAGCTCTAATTCCCATGCACCAATAATAAAGTAGAATAAAAATTCATAATTCTAGGATTATAATTTTCCCTCGAGAATAATGTCAAATAATTACTAGTATACAGATATTCTAAACTCATTATTAACCAAGTTAGAAATAAATATCAATGAAAATTATCATATTTCAAGAAATATAATCATAGAGCATGGGATATAATTATATCATTTTAAGCTTTCAACATAATATCTATCTTAAGAGAAAAAATGGAGCTATTGATTCACTAAATAATTTAGTGTAAAGTTTGGCACCCTTACAAGAGTTAAAAAATCTAGAATTTCTCCATTGAACTGGTACCTTGTCCTTCAGTATCAAACAATGTTGAAAATTTTCAATTATTTGATGATGACCAACAAATTGTCTAATTTTTGACAAATTCAAGACAATTTTAATCTCAAATAATTGATGATAAATAAATAAACCAATGATTGCATGAATAATTTGATGAATTAGGTGTTATCTAGCTAAAGGATAATTGTCTCCTATTGGGGATGGTTACCCTGAAAAGGACATTCGATACAGATCCTAAAGTGTAATAACAAAGTAAAATCAAGTTTATTGAATTTGAATGTAGATGAAAAAATTTTAGGGATGAGTGGAACACACACTTCATCAATATTGGCTTAAGTTGCACACTAGAAGAAAGGCAAAAGGTCAAGGAATTGATTATCAGGTATAAAGATGTAATTGCATGGACTTATGATGACTTAAGTATATTTAATCCTAAAGTCATCACCCATATAATTATACTTAGGCCTAATCATAAATCATTTAGGTAAAGGTAGAGGCTAATTAATCCTATCTTAGAACCAATAATTTAGAAGTAAGTGGAAAAGTTACTAAGTGCTAGGATAGATTTTCCTATTAGATATTTGACTTGGGTGACCACAAGATCATATTTTTTGTTGAATTCAGGAATATGAATAAAGCCTCAAATAATGAAAATTAATCTTTACCCTCTTTATATGAGGTAATACAAATTTTGAATATGTCTAAAATGATGTCTTTCTTGGATGTATTTTTAGGTTACAATCAATTATTAGTCAAATCAGAGGATATGATGAAAACATCATTTACTACAAATGGGGAACATATGCATATAAGTGAATGCCATTTAGACTAATCAACACTAGAGATACTTTTCAAAGAGTAATAGATCATGCATTTTAGGGACTAATATGGAAGTGTATAATTATAAACATGGATGATCTCACTATCTTCTCTAAAAATAGAGCTGACCATATCAACCATCTTTAGTCCATTTTTATAAGATGTAGGAAGTTTGGGGTATCTCTTAACACCAAAAAGATTATATTCAATTGTACCTAAGGTAAAATACTATGCCACATTATTAATAAGGATAGAATCACTATTGACCCAAACAAGATCCAAGGGATTTCAAAAATAATGTTTCCAAATAGCAAAAAGGAGCACAAATCCTTCTTTAGAAAGATAAATTTTATAAGGAAATTTATATCAATATTTGTAGAGATTGTCAGACCCGTAAACGAAATGCTCAAATATAATTATAAAGTGGAGTGGACCCTTGAAGATAAGAAGTCTTTCCAAGACATAAAGAAGGATATTTTGCAAGACCTAGTATTGGTAAGCCCTAATTTCACTAAAGACTTTTTCTTATACTCATTTACCTTATGACATACTATTATTATCATAATTATGCAAAAAAGGGAAGAAATTGAACATATTATTGCATTTATGAGTACTAATTTTAAATATGTAGAGCTTAAGTATTCCTTGATTGGCAAGTAAATATTCACTTTCATCAAAGTATTCAAGAAGTTTAGGAAGTGCATCCTTTATAATAAGACCATTGCCATAGTACCAAATCCTTCTATCAAGATTAAAATGGGATAGAGTGAATTGGGAGAGCATAAAGGTAAATGGATGACAAAATTATAGGAATTTAATATTGAAATTAAACCTACCAAGATGATCAAAGGATAGGGCATTATTCAATTGATGACTAAACCATAAACATGCATCCTCATTGAAGAGGTCTGTCAGACACAAGTCTCATAAGATGATTGGTATTTGGGTATTATTTAGTTTCTACTTATTGGAACATGCCCCTAGGAACTCAAAATAAATCAAAAGAGAGATTTAAGGCTCAATGATGCTTATTATATGATCAGGAAAGGAGTACTCTACAAAAGAATTATGAAGGCATTTATCTAAGATGTGTGTCACATTGATAAGCTTAGGATATCTTAGAAAATTTGCACCAAAATATAGGTAGTATTCATCCATCCAACAATACTACATCTCATAAAATACTCAAAATAGGTTATTACTAGTTGACAGTCTTTAAGGATGCCCACTTGCATGTGAGGATGTGTCATGAATGCCAGATTTTGGAAAAAAGAGAGGTACATATTCAAATCCACTAAAACCTATGATTGAAGGTAGGTCATTCACCTACTGGGTCTTAGATTTAATTAATGTTATAAATCCAAATTTCTCAACCAAACACAAGTTTGTGCTCACTGTTATAGATTATTTCACTAGATAAACTAAGGCAACAACCACCAAGAACTCTAGAGCCCAAGATGTGATAAATTTTCTTGAATAACATATCACAACCAAGTTTGGCACCCTTATCTTTCTAGTTTTTGATAATGGGCCAATATTTCGATCAATTGAGTTCAATGATTGGGCCCATGATAATTAGATTATAGTTATATCATCCTCTAATCACTACCTATAAGGGAATGGATTGGCTAGGTCAACCAATAAGAACCTCATAGACACTATCAAGAATTTAACTACAAATGAATCTAGGTAGTGGAACCTCTTACTAAAATATGCTCTTTGGTTAGACCAGACTAGGTACAATACAACCCTTAAATCTTTACCATATCTACTAGTTTATGGGAAATAGCTAGTGTTCCTAATCATGCTAAAATTGAAAACATATCATTTTATGCAATAATACATGGATCCCAATGACAATATAGAGTCTAGATTGTTAAACATCATCAAAATGGAAGACTCTAGGGATAAATCATTGTAAAACTTTAGCGAACATCAAGACATGGTCAAGAGATGGTTTGATAAGGTCCTAAAATTTAAAGCATTCATGATCTTTGACTTGGTTATACTATGGGATAAAGCCCATGAGAAAAAAAGGAATGCATGATAATTTTACATTGCTATAGATAATACCCTATAAAATTTTAGAGATCTTGGGTAATAATATATTATGTTTGAAAGATCTTCAAGGTAATAATTTGACATATCCAGTTAATGGACAATTTTTGAAGCCTTACTTCATGGCTAACCCATCTAGAGAAGTCTCTATGTAATATAATATGCCTTGGTAGAGGTAGGAGTATGTTATATTTAATTCATTAGTTAGTTTCTTGCTTTCATTCTTTTGATTTTATTATATTAGTTCATGTTTTCTAGATTATCACTTTTGCTTTTAATAGTTTTCCTCCTTTCTAGAATAGTTTTGTTTTGATTGCATGATAGTCTAAGTTTGGTCAATCCTATTATAATCAAACATAATTTGAGGTGTTTTTAATCTAACCTGAATCAATGCGTATTGCATATTGTAGTTCAAAATTATTAATCTAGGTAAGCAATGAGAGAGTTATCCATGAACATATCCTAAAGCTAAAGATTTCATTAGGAATTTTAAAGTTGGTCCTATAGTTTTGTGAATATTTATAAAACTCTCCTTATCCCATTGGGTCAAACACACATAAAACATTAATACTTGTCTAAGTTAATAATCATGGACATGGACAAGAGTTGGAAGGGATATTTTGATTAAACCAAAAATTTACTAAGACCATCTCATTATGGTCACTTTCTTGCCTCTTTAAGAAATTAAAACAAAGAATAGTTAAAAAACAAAAGGCATAATCCAAAATTCCAAAATAAAATCAAAAAAGGATTCAAAACTTACATGATAAAATAAGATCAATGTATCATGCATCATGAAAATTATTAAGAAAAGAGGAATATAAGGTCAAAGGAATCTCTATCAGGGTTATGGATGTCTGGCTAGAAGTAGATCAATGCTTGATCTCCCCAATGTCTATACACCTAATGCCCAATCAAAGTGAAACCTAAGGCTCACCCCCATGTATTTACCTAGAACCCTAAGACAAGAGATAAATAATATCATTTTTCACACATAGATCTGAGGTATAAGTGAAGTTTGTATGTTTCATAGGATTATTAAGATTCTATTTTAATTTTTGATTTAATCATTTATTTTGGGATGAAATTATGGGTGATATTGGGATTGTAAAACCATGGGTTTTAGGTTCTTGATAATGCTAGAGTATTCACCCCTATGAGTTGTCATTTGTTGTATTCACCACACTCCACCCTATATTTTTTTCTAAAAAGTGGGAACCACTCTGTTTTTTGTGGAATATGAATATTTTACTTGGGTATTTATGTGTTTCTTGATAATTATAATGGTTATTGTTATATGTATGAATTTGGTGCTTTGAACATTAAATCACATTTGGGTATGTTTTATTTCTATTTAGAAGCATTTGTTCAAACTAACCTATAAATTAAAATATGGAAAGAATGAATTTACATGACAAGGATTAATATTGGTTTATTTGGAGAGTTTAGTCTTTCAAAACTTTATTTCATAAAAAATTCATTGTAAGGTTTCCTTTGAAAATATTTTATTCACAAGTTTGCCAAGGTAATTAATAGGTCTAGTAAGAAAGCCAATAGTGTGGAATGAGAACTGGTAAGGTGGCTTCTCCCTAGATAAACACTTACTTTAAAAGAACATGTCAAGAATATTCCCATCACCCAATTTAGAATGGGTAGGAATGGCATAGTTAAATTGAATTTTTGGCCATGAAATCATTTATTTCCTAAAATTTGATTGGGCTCCCTTACTAGACCTATTAATTACCTTGGATTTCACCTATGCTTTGGGGAAGTAATTAGTGCTCACCTTGAGGAAAAAATATTACACAAGGATAGGAGGACCCTTGGAGGAAATTTTTACATGATGTCCTATCTGTTAGATAGAATCATGGGGATAATATATAAGTATAATAGAGTCTTATGGGATCCTAACCTAGACATTATCATAATTGAATTTTTGATTATTATTCCTTTGTGAATATATACTCATATGTCAAGAACATAGCTAATATTATTGAAGATTCTACCCTCAAATCTAGATGGCCATCCACAATCATCCTTTAGCTAGAATTTCACCCAACATCACCAAAATACTTACCAATAATTTGGAAGACTACTAGTTATACCTAGATTACACTATTATCATGGTTTTTGGACACAAGGTGGATCCTCTTCAACTCCATAAGCTTGTTCTGGACAAAGTGGTTGAGCTAGAAATTACATACCAAGTATGGAATGGAATTGGTGAGGAATTAACAAATAAAAATAAGGATACATTCCATGGCTCCCACATCACTATTGGGAGAATGCAATACACTATATAGATTTAGTTCAAGGAAGATGGAAATTCTATGAGGGCATATGATTTACTACTCTTCCCCATATAGATTTGGATCCCCATGAGAAAATGTAGAAGAAGATTCACACCCTTGGCCTCACTTACAAACATGAGCCAATAGATCATGATTTTTTGTTTCTAAATGCTAAAGATAATGAAAAGTTAAAATAAAGAGAAATAAAAAAGGCTTTAGTGAGGACTTATTGAGGGTGATACAATATAAAACCTCTCTCACACTCTACAAAGCAATGTTTAGGATCCCTTCTCCTAGAGGATGGATATCTTATGACTTTTGGAGTGGCCAACCATCTCAATAACTAGAAGGAGAGAGATAAGATCCCAAAGGTCCATTCATATCTCAAGAATAACTATAGGACCAAGAGTAGTTGATAAGTGAGGCACCACTTACTAGAGGGAAATATAAAAAATAATAACAACAAAAAGTACCTACCTCTACACAAGCAGAAGAAAAATAAATTCTTTTGGTTCAAACATCAGTTGTTGAACTGAGAAAGTTTAAGCAAGATCTAGTAGAGAAGATGACTCAAGGAAGAGATAGTGCACAAATGGAAGAAGTTATGATCATTTTTTTAGAATCCTATAATGAAGAGGAAATAGTGGATTTAATAGCCCCAATACCCAACATCATTTTCCCTTCTCTTCCCTAATAGGAAATAATTACACAAGCTATTAGAGCAATAAGGTGCTATCAAAGGAAGCCAAAAAGGGATACACCATAGACCCCACCCACACAATCACTCAAGGAGGCACAACCTTCACTAGAAGGTGATATAACATAAGAGTTGGATGAGGATAAATTAAAATAGGATAAGGTATTAAGTCTGAAAGAACTAAAAACCAATGCACCTCTCATCTATGAACCATCTGGTAAGGGTCCACTTATTACATCCCGCTTAGGCTTTTTTTCTTTGATGTCATACCCAAAGTTTTTACCATCCCTACACCAATTATTTTTACCTTTATATATGTTCAAGAACCTTTTTTGAATTTCCTTTTTATACACCCATCTACTAATATTCCTAGTGTCACTTCACCTACTTAACCCTCCACTATTATAATTTACATTTGACCAGTGTCTACCCCATTAGCCATAGCTTTGTCCATTCTAGCCATCAGCCAATCCACCACTCTAATTGTTTATTATTCTACCCAATGAGGTTCACCTTTGCCTTCTTTAACACTAGTCTCCACAGCCATAGTAGTTACCACCAAAAGGTCTCCAAGTAAGAAACTAATCTTTATTATGTACCCAATGCCATAATTTTGAAACATAGACTAGTCAAAAATAATTTGGCCATCAATAGTCTTCCTCTAAAACTAATCCCAAGCCTAAAGAGCATGTTCAAGTGGAAGATCATCCATTATATCCTTTTAATATCACTATTTTATATTGGTCCAAGGATTTATGAGCTTCAACATCTATGATTCATAATCTAAAGATCACTAAACTTACAATGGTGAGCTCATTATTTGACAAGGATATAACATTAGTTTAAAGGTTTAGAAAGAGGAAGATTGAGTATAGCTCTAATATAATCTTGATCATAGAATAAAGGGAAGAGGTTTACTCTCTTTTGAAGAGATAAAATAGAAAAAGGGCTAGTCCCCATACATTGAGGACCTCAATTCCTACATAGAGACCCATACTGAGGCAATTTTGGGCATACATGTGAGAACATAGATGGCTAGACAAAAGATTTAAGAATATTTAAAAACTCTCAAAGAGAAAAAAACATGTAATTCAATTGACCCAAGTTATTGAATAGGATGTGCATAATGTAACCCTCAAGATATATGAAATTCTAGATTCCATTCATTCTTTGAGTGTTAATTTGGCTCCTTCTATTACTAGATTGTTCAAGCTTCTCAGAGAGGATGATAATAAGCTAAATTTCATGGAATTTTACACCATTGATAAGGTATTTATACACTTATAACTAATGACCCCTCTAAAGGAAATTATTTTAATATAGCTTTAATAAGAACATAAGAGGCTTGGGATTGGGTATCATCCTCTAAATCTCTAGTAAAAAATCTATCCAAGTAAGAGAAATAGGCTAAACAAGGGAAGCAGGCCAAGAAAATTTTGACTAAGCTATAATTGATAATAATTTTGGATAATAGGGGAAACTAGTAACTCAAGATACATTTGATCAGATCATCCAATAAGCCTTTGATCAGATCATCCAACAAGCTATAAATGAATAGTTAAGTACTAGTTGCATCTATATTATGATTAACTAAATAATTTTTGTCATCATTCACACTTTGAATGACTAAAGTATATATACTTTATAAATATTTAAATAAGAATTATTAGTAGTCTTTTAATATGTAATTAAAGTGTTCTAAACTGGGAGGATGAGCTAATCCATGTAGAACCCTCTTTTCAAAGGGTCAAAGTTTTAGATGAATATATAGGAATAAATCAAGAAATTAATTGCCATTCAACTGTGTTTTTTCTTTCTTCTTCCCTCTTTGTGGTAATGAATTTGAATTTTTCTTTTTCCATATTGATTCAATAATTCTAATGTGTGTCAATGTTACAGATGAATATGATGTTTTTTATTAATTAATATTAGTCTTAGATGTGTAATAGATATTGAGGATTGATATATTCATTAATTTTAGTAGTTAGTATAGGTTGAATTTATAATCCAAGATGTGTATAGGTATCTCCTTTGATATAGTATTCTAGGTATGAGCCACAACTATTCTAGATAACTTCTTGGTCCAAACTATAATCTCTTATACAAAGGTGTGCAAAAACATCTTGAAGAAGAGAAAACTTTAGTTGAGACCATGAAGCATCCTATATCTATTATCACAAACTTCTAATTGTGTTTGTTTGCGAGCGTACAAAAATTTCAAACAATAAACACCAGTTCTTGAGATATTAGTCCACCAAAGAAACAACCTTAGAAATCCATTTTCAATTACACGTAACATTATTTTATACATTACCCTTCCTTTATTTTGAATTTATTTGATATTTTCCCACCATAGGATAGTCCTCCACCCATCTAACTCACCTAGTGTTTTACCTTTTTATTATAATCCATGCATCTATTAACAAACCTAGTTAAACAACCCATAGGCTTAACCTATTATTCCACCACATGTTTTAACCACATAGATAAAACTCATGCCCTAGAGTGGAACCTTGTTCCATAGAGATCCCAAAATTTTAGAGGCTACCTCATTTAAAATTTTTTGAAGTGTTCATAAAACCCACATCAACAATACTTGCTCATAATAAGTGAAAATCTCTATAGGAAAATAGGTGAATACTAAGATCAACTCATGTTAGTTATATGAACAATAAAATAAAATTGTACCTACCTTCCCAAAACATGTTCCTCATTCCCAATAACCTCTTATAGATCTATCAATCTACTACAAAGACTGGGTACTTGTGTGAGAAAGTAGGTAGCACTAAAATATTTTTTTATTCTCCTTTCCTAATTTACTAACCTACCACACCCTAATGGATCTTGACTCTATCATGAGGTCAACTATAGAGTTTAAACTTCAATTAGAAAATGGTGATGTGTTATGAGCCACATCTTTTAGTATGATTTAACTTTTAAACCTCTATGTTACCTTTTATATCATTTCCTTTTATTTAAATGATTTGGATTTTAATTTATTTATGGATTTTATGATTCATCCTCCATATATATTTGGAATAACCAACATGAGTGAGAAGTGATACACATCAATGAGCTTTAGAATTTTTTTAAAAGAATCCAAGTATCTAAAGATATGACTAACTAAAAACTAAAGCTTACCTATGAACCAATATGTAATCTCAAGTTTCAATTGTATGTATAATTAGTATGTGAAAGGAATAAAGGAATAAAGGGAGATACAAAGTAGATTAGAAATAGGATTAAAATGACACATTCAAGGTTTATATAACCAAGTCACAATAATAATTATGTAATTTTTAATTGAGATAAGGTATAAAATAATCATTGTAAAAGAACAAGAATATATGAAAGAAGTGAACTCATAAACATAAGTGTGAAATCATAGAAAGAATAAAAAGAAGTCATAAGAAAAATTAAATGAAACTATATACAAAAAATAAAGCATAATATAAATATTCATGTAAAATAGATAGGTGAAACCAAATTTGGCACACATTAAAATGTGTAAGATATAAAAAAGTTGATCATAAATCAAATCCAAAACCATAATGAATAAAAATTTGAAATAACATCATATTGTGCTCATAAATATTGATAATTTTTCTTAAATATTGATACTATCCATGACATATGAAATATATCTATAGAGATGGATCCTAATAGAAATGAAAGTCTCATCAATCCTCATGGAAATCTATGCAAAGACTTCTTTCTAAATTTTCTAAACAAAAATGTAGGTGTAGCTAAATGATCATTATCATGAGGGCTATCATATGTAGAATATTAAAGGAGAGGAATAGGTGAATAAATAAGAATGGTATACATAGGGTAGGAAAGAGGCACCATTGATGGAGAAGGAGCCATAGGTGGAGGAGTAGGTGCCAGCAATAAAGAACAAGGATCCTTCTTATGTGGGTGACCTATGGAGGGAACAATAACTAGTGTAGGTATCAACAAAAGGTGATTGTGAAGGTGATACTAGGGAATAAAATAATGGTCAATGTTATGGGTAATTTATTGGTATTAAAGATAATATACCTCCCCATATATAAGGATTAGACTTAGGTAATAACTTAGGAGGAGGTATAGCCTTATCTTTGGGATGAGTAATGGTGGGACACAATGTGTCAATATATTGCCAAAACTTCTCAAAATGAGTAGAATAATGATTATATGTCCCATAAAAGTAATAAATACTCTTGTTAGTAGACTTTTGGGTACTAATAATGGAAGAAGTAGGGAGCAGTTGGGGGTAGCTGATATAACTATCAATCTCTAGTTTAATGATTATAAACATTGTGGATATCATAATAAGGTTGATCAACCCATTGGGTAGGCATGGGATCAAGCTATGGTAAAGGAAGAAGGCCATTTACAAGGGAAGTTAGGAATGAAGCAAAAACTAAACTAGGCTCATCTAAAGGTAAAGTAAGATCAAAAAAGGATAAGGCTCAGTTGAAGGTAGAGAAAGAGTATAAAATAGCCTATGCTCAGCTAAAGGTGAGGATTATTGCATGAAAGGATTAAGATCATTAGATATAATATATGTGGGAAGGAAACTAGAAGGATATTGATATCTATAAAAATAGTTATGACTAGTTATGGCATGATCCATGAGCATGCTTCTAAGAGGATCTATTGAAACTAGAGGTTTAACATGTGATTTCTCCATCTCTACCTTAAAAAAAGGAAGAATAATATAATTAGGAACTATAAAAGAAGTAATGTTATAATATGAATGAAAAGATTTAAATAAATAAGTATGATATCAAAGACTCAACATTTCTAGATTTGATAAAGCCTCCTAAAAATGGATCATTTAAATCATAATCAACATCATCATTGTCAGGGGTATGCAAGTTGATGGTACATGTAGGTATGACCTTATCATTATAAGTCATATGATGGATAAAATATCTATTCTTGGTTAATACCACATTTATATCAGTGATAGGAGGTTGACAATATTGATGTTTAAAAGAGGGAGTAAGTTGGGCAATGATATAAGGGGATAAATCAAAAATTTTGATCTTGGGGTTAATCTCATCCATCTCATCATCATCAAAATATATTAGGTTAGGTGGTATGTTCCTAATGTGTTTAGGGTGACCATTATAACCTTGGGTAGAATTAATAGGATAATTAAAGAGTTGATATTCCTTAAATGGGATACAAGTCAAAGGTTCAAGTGTAAGAATTTTAAAGACACCGTGTTCTTGGAATTATTTGAAATTCTAAGGGTTTGTGTCTTCTTGAATCTTATAAATAACACCATTAAGGATGAATTTGATGTATTGACATGCGGATGAGGTGAAAGCCCTCATATGATGAGTCCATGTTCTACCAAGCAAGATGCTATAAGAGAGAGGAAAGTTAAAGATCATAAATTTGACATAGATGGTGATAGGAGGGATGATAATAGGGAGCCACATGCAACCGAAAGTATGTATTTTTTGTCTATCGTAGCCTTGACATGTGTTACATGTGGACTTGAGATTATATTTAGAATATCCAAGAATTTTAATGAAGTTAAGAGAGGCAACGTAAGTACCTAAAGACTCATCAATTAAAGCACACTTAACTTGGATATCACCTACCTAGATGCTAAAAAATAGAGGAGGATCATCCACATGAATAAAAATCTCATCTAGAATCATTGAAGCAATTTGAAACTTAAGGGATAGAGAAGTGTCCATTATTTTGTTGACATGTATGAACATCTCTTCAAATTTTTGAAGGATACTATCTTTAGATCTAGATAAGGTAGCTTTGTGTCTTACTAGAGGATGATGAGGGATGTTAATTTAAAACAATAATTACATTATATGGTTTTGATGATGGGTAGAAGTTCACATTAATTCAAGGAAAGGTATTTGATATGGGAGGTGAGAAAGTTTTTCAATGAGGTCTCATTCATCATAACCCATGGGGGGATTTCTAGAAATAGGTACATATTGTTGCAATATATCCTTTGAAGGATGGTTGGAAGTGAAATTAAACTTGTGTTGGTAAGATGTAGTTGGTTTATGTTGAGGACAAATAGGTTGATTGAGGTATTTCTTGTGATTAGGTTTAATAAATACTATTGAAAGGTTGGGGAACATTGTACATATGTGTAGATGTTAAGGTAAGAGTAGAGATAGTGTGAGAGGTATGATCAATTTGAGTTTTTTAAAGTGGTTCTTGAAAGGTTATAAGATCCTCTTTCCCTAACTCTATGAGATGGGATGAGGAAGTGTCTTGAATGATACATAATGTTTGAAAAGTTTGATGTGTGGGTTTTGGATAAAAGTAACCACTCTTTAAATGTTAGTCATATTTACCACTTTTCATTAATTATTAGTGAGGTCTATAGGAATTTGAATATTATTTGTAGAAGGATTAGGCTTGTCATTGATATCTTGATGATTGTAAAGATGATCTTTATATATATCAAGATGAACATTAGCTTGATTTAAATCTTGATTTTTGTTTTGTGTTTAATTGGATTTAAATATATGTCATATGCATGTTGATTCTTGTGAATGAATGATTCATGATCAAATTTTGGGCCAATAATAAAATCCATAGCTATATTACATAATTTTCTACATGTCTATTGAGAGTGGCCCCAACTTTCATGAAACCCAAAAAAAATAGATCATATCATGATTTCATTGGATGAGGGGGTCAAGATCTCATGGTAAAGGCATTGAAAGATTGTTTTAAATATTTGATAAGGATAATGGTCTGTGGACATTAATTTTATTAGTTTGTAAATATGTAGGATTAGGAGTGTTATTTGGAGGGGTAACATGATCCATAGTGTTGTTGGCAGTGATTGTTTGAATGTTTTGAATAATTTCATAAGTATTAGTAATGCCATCATTGGTAGCATGATGATTTTTTTTAATGAGCATATGATTGTCTATGATAGGTTGAAATGGTTTAAACTAGTACATGAGAAAGTCTTATCACTTAACATAGTTAAGGGCTTATTCTAAAGTTCTTGGAGAGAAAGTTTGAACTTGATATTTTAACTTGGGGTGGAGAGTATTAGTGAATAGGTGTAAGAGGTTGTCATACACCATATTATGCTCACATTTTTTAGACAAGTTAATCCATAGTTTGATGAAATCTTGTACTTTTTCAATTTCAAGTTGTTTACAATTTATGAGGTCAGCTAAGTTATTATTGGGAAGATCACTAGTTTAAAATTCTTGCACTAGTGAGATAACTAAGTCTTCCAAGGTAGTGATAGAATGGGTTTTTAGTTGATTGTACCAATATGAAGCATCTCTCGAGAGTGTTTTAGCTAATATCTTGGTAGAAGCAAAGGTATTAAGTTTGAACCAATCTTTATAGAGGTTACCAAATGTTGTTAAGTGTAATGTGGGATCGATATACCCATTATAGGTGATGGTAGGTGTGACCTCCTATGTTGATATTATCAATTTGAGGTTCAAAATGTTCACTTTTGATATGTTTGATTATTTTATAAACCAGGAATGGTTAAGGAATAATGCTACCATGAGAATCCCTAAGGGGGAATTGGGGGTGGTGTGGGGGGGGGGGGGGGGGGCATTCAGATTTTACACTCCCCATGAAACTTGTTAGTGTTGATGTTAAAGCTTAATGAGATGGTTTTACATATCAAAATTTTATTTTCATTATTATTTTAAAAATTATGCATTGTATTGAGTGTTTTTAATAAGAGTTGATGAGTTTGGGTAGTATTTTCATTAGTTTTTACATCATGTGATTCATTGGTATTGGTATTAGTGGATTGAGTTGCACTATGAATAGTAGCATACACCACACTAGTGGAGTGATAAGTATTGGTAGAAAAAGAATAACTAGTATCATGATTATCATTGGTATAAAAATACACCCTAGTAGCATGATTTAGGAGAATGGTATCTAGAAAAGTCCCACTAGAAGTTGAACCTACCATGTTAGTGGAGATACTTGGAATAGAGGTTGAAGAAGTAATAAAAGAAGATGTCATGGTGTGTTAAGGAAAAAAAATAGAATGAAAAGGATGAGAAGTAAAGAAAGTGTCTATCCCTAATCTATGAGAGAAGATAGGGGAGGGTAAAAGAGGTTATTCTACTTGAGGACCTATCATAATATTATAAATGGTTGAAGGGTCCTTTATTCTATTTTGAGGAAATTTGTTAATAAATAAGATAATTTTAGGTGTGTATTCTAAATCAAACTCATCTTATTAAAATAATAAAGGATTAAAAACTAAGAATGAATGAAGAGGAGTTCCATAATTGGTAGTGTCAGTGATAATGTGAACATTACTTGAATCCAAATTAGAAACCACAAGATATGTCTTAGGAAACCTATTAGGATTGGTAAGACTCATCATTTTAGTCATATTTAATTTTTTATTATCCTTCAATAGGAAATTCATGATGAGAAAAAAAGAACAAAAAGTTTATAGAAAGATGAATTAGTTGATAAGATATAAAATCAGATAGGTCGACAGTATTTTGTGAAATAGAAAATAGAATATATAATAAGAGGACATAGTTATATAGTTTCAATTTTTACTTATAGATATAAAATAAAATAGGATACAAGAATAAACATTCATACTATTCAATTGTGTACTACTAAAAAATAAATAGAACATGAAACAAGAAGGCATAGTCATATAGGTTAACTATGTACTAATAGATGGGAAATATAACAAGATGATAAGATACACACTTGAACATGGTGACTACATACTAAAGGAAAAAAATATGAATGGTCTACAAGAGACTATGTCAATAGCGATGGAAATATTATGAAAATAGATAAAATTTTTGCAAGATAATTATTATCGCATAGGTTTTCACATATCTTGATTATGTAGCTTGTTGTGAAAATACCTAATAATTTAATGGAAAAAACATCCAAATATATTGGACCTTATAAAATTTAGGTTAATCTCTAGATAAGGCCAACTTCCTTTTACTAAATTTTATGTAACTTATAGAATACCAATTTTATGAAAATTTAGCTCCTTTAGTGTTCTTGATCCTAAACTAGGGCTTTGACTAGGAAAAGGGTTGAAGAATGAAATTTGAAGAAACTGAAAATGGTGATTGCACTAGATATTATTTTAGTTTATTTTAATGATTTATTGATAAACACAATAGAATAGGAAAATATATTAAAATTTGTTTTGGCACAAGCTCATATAGATAGAAAATCAGAGGCAATATTTAGTTATTTTTCACATAAGTGAAAAGATTATTTATTTCAAACAAAATTTAAGAAGGGTATAAATTACCACTAATGAATTTATTTTGACTAAAAAAAGAAACAAAAACCTCTACAAATACTCAAATAACATGCATACACATGTATTTATCAGACAAGAAAGGCAAATCTTCAATTTATATTTGTTCTAAAGATTACATCTTGCAGAAAATACATTCAAAATGAATAAATATATCACTAACAATAAAAATATAGATTGGGCCATGGTGTCTACCCATATTCATACATAATATCTCATAGATGAGATGCAGTTGTCAAAACTTCAATGCCTAGTAGAAAAAACCATGCAGATCTAAAAACTTCATACAAAAAGAGGTGTCATCTTTAATTTATGGCATCCTTGACCTGTTAAATGGTTTAGAAAGTAACATGTAAGAGTTAGGCATGATATTTAGATTGGAATGGCATGGATGGAACTATAATATCTCTATGTAATGCTTCTCCATCTCTATGTATCTAAACACTCCTCATGAAAAATGGGTCATGCCCCAAATAAAACTTGACTTTTAAACAAAAGATAACTTGGAAGTAACTCAAGTCACTTTTTGAAAAACCTAACTTGTAATTTTCAAGTGAAAATTTTACAGCTTTTAAGTCATATCACTTTGTCAAAATGTAATTTGCAATTTTCAATACATGCTTTTATATTTTACCAATTATAACTTTTTAAAATAGAGAATAAAATTTGCAATTGTAATTTTTACAACTTTCACACTATCAAAAATATAAAGTGTAAAACACATATTTATCTTTCTCAAAAAGAGTTATAAAAGATAGTTGTACTTTTAAAATTAAAACTTTACAATGTATTGAAATAATGAAATTATAATATACAAAAATGTTCAATAGAAAGGAAATTAATTAATTTGTAAAACTTCTTCTACCTTTTGGTCTTTCTCATCGTATAGCTTCTGCACATATGCATCATAAGCCTTGACATTTTTTTGTATTCCTCCTTCATCTAGTTTTAAGGATTACAGGTTGGTGTCAACACAGATTGATTTTATATCAAATAATTCTTTCCTCAGAACCTTTATTCTCTACATTATGTTCTCATCATATTTAATTCATTCTCATACTTGATATATCTCTAGATAGAACTTAAATTAAAGACTATAGTCTTCATATATTCACTTTTTATCACCTTCATAAAATTGCTCTAAACCACTTCCATTATAATAAGGTTATCTCCAACATCTATTGGCATACATGAAAATTTACTCATCATTCCTTAAATGTCATAAAACATATAAAAAACTTTATCATGTACAACCTTTTCCTTATGGGCAGCCTCTCTAAGTGTCCTTATCTATAATTGAGATACTCTATGAAACTCCTCATGATCTAATTTATTCTTTAGTATCTTATTAACAAGGAGAATATATGTGTCAATTGAATCCACATCTTTTAGCTTGGGATAATAAAAATTCAAGTTTTGTATTTCTCCCTCATATTCATTGACTTATTCACTAAGGACATTCTTTCTTTCACTGATTATCTCATAATAATCCATTATTGTATCAATAATGTTATTTCCATTGGAAATAAGTTCCTCAGACCATTCTTTGTTCCCATACTAGAAATTTTATTCACCAAATATATTATTTCTTGATCTAGAATTAGGCTAACTTTACTGACTCTGGTTGTACTAATGAATCATTGGGATCTATGAAATTATTTAATGTAGCTATGAGTTTATCCACTTTATTTTTCAATCATCATTGGTGTCCTTATCATGGTATATTATATTTAAGAGGGAGTTCATGCCAAATTAAACATCATTCCTTAACCCCTCTTTTTTTGGCTGTCTAAAGTGGATCATCAAAATTTGAAAGTCTCCGACCATAAGATCTTTTGATTTTTATAATGGAGGGACTGCAATATTAACATATATTTACCATTTATCATCATTGATTATAATAGAGAAGGTCTATAGAATATATTTATACCTTTTTTACCTCTGATAGGCAAAATTCTAGTGTGTTGGGGGAAATCTTTTGATTTATCTTCTTCCCATTGATTGTGCTAGCCAACTAGGTGTAACATCTAGTTAAATGGATATTATCACCAGAGAATCAATAGTTGATGTTGTTGTATTGGTAGGTACTATGACAATTATAGTATCCTATGTAGATGTTACCATTGGTTACTTAGGAGAAACCTATGAAATTCCATCTACATCAGTAGTTTGTAAATCCACATTTGCATCAAGGACTTATGCTTCTCTTATTTCCACTAAAGGTGTTATAGAAACTAAAAAAATGGAGGTAAGAACAATGGAAATAACTATGTCTATTGGGGGTGTAGAAGATGGAAATGATACAATTAGGGGAATAGACATAAGAACTCTACATTTGGGAATATGTGAGAAGGTGGAAGCCAAAGCATTAAATGAATCAATCAAATGTGTTATACCACTCATTTTTGGTGATGTAAGGAAAGTGAATTGGGATGAATGTGACATAGTACTTATCCTAGGAATTGGGGTGGCCTATGAAACTAAAGTCAAGATGATTGAGTTTGTGGTTTTGTACTATTGAGTGGTGTTTGAAATTAATTGGGATGAAATGTAATCAATTATGAATGGAATGGAAAGAGGGAGTGGAATGAAAGGGGAAAGTGAAATTGGAGAGAGGGAAAGTGAAGTGAAAACTTGAGAATCCACTAATGGGGGACCCTGAGTGTCAAATTAAACTATTTACACAAGTTGCAAAGGGATTATTGTGGTAGGTGAAGTGGTAAGAATGAGAGTTGGAGTGGGAAACTGAGATGCAAGGGGAGTAGTGACCTAAGATGGAGGTGTTGGAGTTTATGGAACAATATAAATAGGAGGAGGGTGAACTATAGAAATTGGAGTTGTTATTATTACAAACATGGGGATAGAGGTTATAGAAGCTCTTGTTGCTAATGTGTCATTAAATGAAATGACAATTGGTTGATATATAGCTTCCCCATCCTTGCTCAATTTTACCTTTCTGGCCTTATTTTTCTTTTTCTTCTTAGAGGTCACTGTACCTTCTGATGATTCACCTATTGTACCACTAGGAGACTTTGTTGATGGAGGGATCCCTTCCTCTTTAAGCTTCAAAACCTTATATCTAATACCTATTATTTCCCTTGTCACTTGAAATCCTTTCGTACTTATCCAATTGATTATTATGCTAATCACATGTGTTGTTTTATCTAATAGAGAAAAAAATTCTAGAATTAACCACCTAACTAGTGGTAGGGGTTGAGTGATGATTTGTTTATAGTAATTTGGGTCCACTAGGGACTCATCATCCATGAAGTCATCTAGGACTAGTACCAAATCATAATCCTTGATCTATTATAGGGTAATTATATAATAATACCTCATTCTAACCCTCTCTTCATCCTCAAAATCCTCCTAATAATCTTTAAAATATGAAACATCAGTGTATGTTGAAATTGCTAATGTGTTAGTGATATATCCATAAAAATAAAAAAATGGCTTGGACTTCAAAGTCTTTAAGGTCATTGGGTACATTTTTTCCTTATCACATTTTGCCTCATGGAGGGTATGGCATGTGTATCTACCAATAGAGATGAGAAATGAATTTCTACCTTATGCCTATTGGAAAGGAGCTTATGGGTCTCTACATGTTTCCTGACTAGCTCCATCAATTCCCACTTATCACTAACATATCTAGGGAGTGTATAAGGGTATCCACTAAATATGGTTACCTTCATGTAAGAATAGGTGGGTAAATAAATGAAGTATGAGCCCCATTTGACAATCTGTACAACTGCTATTTGTGAGAATCTTATTCTCCCTAGTTTTTATCAAACATGATAATGGTGTAATAGATGAAAGCATCATTAAATCTTTTGAAATGTTGTCTATTGGCCTCCATTGTGAGGTTAGTGTAGTAGTTGTATACTTTGCTTATTTATCTAGTTACTATGTTAATTCCTATAAAATATCTCCCTTTAGCCATAATGTATACAAGGTAAGAAGTCATGAAAAACATGCCAATTGTTTATACCTCCATTAATTTCTTGTGGAGGGAATCACTTATGAGCTGATCCCAACAAATGTATTGAACATTTTGTCAAATGACCCAAATATACTAGTACATCCACTCTTGGAAGTTCTTGGCATCATAATTACTAGTAATCCTTTTAAAAAATATGATAATATCTCCCACCTCATCTTTAAAGTCAACCCTTTCCAATGTCTTTGCTAATCTAGTGGAGGTAGCCTTGGGAGACTTAAACCTTTATTTGTTAACAACTTTTTGAAACCTATCTCTATTATCTTCAAATAATTATTGGGATGTCTCTAGGGATATGTTAAGATAGATCTTAAACTCTAGTATTGAAAATATTGCATCAATAAAGTCAGGGTCTAGATTCAAAATCCTTTCCCCTCTATCATTTAAGACTTCTCTTCTATCAGTATCATAATGTTAGGCTAAGGTTAGCACCAACTTAGGGCTTTTGATTGATAATTTAAAGGCTCCATATTGTGTCAATCCAAAGTCATAAATACTCTAAATCTAATAATTTTTAAATTTTTCACCTATTTGGGTCCAAAACTCCCCTAGGTCAATGTGAGCTAAGTTAGTATATATTATCTCTATAGTATTGGACTCTAATTTAAGAGTCACTCTAAGGCATTTAGATTTGAACTTCATCTTTTTTGGAGACATGGAATTTAGATTTAATGCTTGTATGAAACCAACTATAAGAGATATTAGAGTTTACAGGTGCTTTAATCAAATATAATATTTGATGGAGGTTGGAGGTGTTCTATGTAAATAAAAGGTATAACAAAAGTAAAAGGTGTTTGAAGTAGGTGACAACTCCATGAAGATAGGAAGTGTTTCAAAAAATTCATATATCTAGTGGAAAGGGAAGGTTTTCTTAGAAATGTGGAATCTCATGGGGATGGGAAGTGTTTGGAGCAAGTCAACTATTCATGGGGACTTGGAACCTTTTGGGGATCATATGTTCTTAAAATAGGTGTAACCTCCCATAGAAATAGAAGGTGCTCAGGACAAGTCTAATGTTTGGAGGTACCTTGGAGGGACCTTGGAGGTATAAGTAGGGAATATTCATTTAGATTATTAGGAATATGCTATGGTCTATTTACCTAGTATTGGAAAATCCCTAGATTTGATTATGAATCTCTTTTGAAAAAAAACTAGGTTCTAGTGATGAAAACTTGTAAAACTAAAACCCTAGATTTAACTGACTACAAATTTTTAGAAAAAAAACCTCATAGACAACTACACAATGACAATGATCTTTACAAATGCCTAAATAAATAAACCCTAAATAATGATTCCCAAACAAGTAATGATAATCCTAGAAAATAAACTTGAAAACCTTTTCATAGGAATGAATATCTCAAAAAAGCTTAAAATTATAAGAATAATGGAAAAAATAGAAGGATAATATCATGCAAGGGGGAAAATAACATGGAAATCAATTCATAGACATGGTTTGAAGCTTTTAGGTACTTTCTTGTCATGCAGATCGAGGGTTGGATGCATGGTGAAGGTCATCAAAGCTCAAAAACCTTGAATAATTTTTTTTTAAATGATTAAAAATCCCCAAATTACATTAATTATATAGGAAATCCATGTAATTAATTCATTATGGTAGTTGGTGGTAGAACCTCAAGGTGCTTGGACTAGGTCCAATGTTTATTGAGTTGGGGGATTAAATTATTTAAAAAGTGGAAGGTGAAACTCTCCATGTAATTTTTGATTTTTAAAAATTTCAAATTGCATCTAGAGTTCTAGATTCTGTGGTTTGGGTAATTGGTGGGAAGCAAAACCTAGGATGAAATTTTAAAAATTTAAAATTACACATTGAGTTTCAGATCTCAAGGGTGGGGGTGTTTGGTTTCATGGGATCTAGAGCTTGGGATGCAATTTAAAAATTTTCAAATTAAAAATTGCATGCCGAGTTTTAAATTATATTGCTTTATGACTTTTTAGTATCTAGATCTCAAGATGTAATTTGTAATTTTTCAAATTGAAAATTACATACCAAGTTCTAGATTCCACCATTTTAGGAAGGATAATGTATTGTAGGATCTAAAACCCATAAAGAAATTTGTAATTTTCATATTACAACCAGAGTTTTAGATTCTGCAATACAAAGGGAAAATGGGGTTTTGGGTCAACTTAAGGGATTTTATCAAAAATAATAGGGGGTTTCCCTTAGGTTATTAAATGTTATGATATTTTTGGGGTAAAAATATCAACTTTTTTGTTGACCTATATGGGATGATTACCTGCTAATCAGTTTCTATCTAGTAGCTTTCTAGAACATTAGGGATGGAGTCAGTTTGGCTTAACAAACTTTAACTTGGGAAAGAAAAAAACTAGGATTTTATTGAACATGAACAAAATAAATGAAAAATAGACATAAAAATAGGGAAAAACAAAATTACAAAGGAAATAAAACTCCTAATGAGTTGATCTGTATAGACACACTTATTGAAAAACATAAATAACCCTATTATATAAAAACAATTTAATTTTTAGAATAATTTATACCTTAAAATCAAGATTTGAGGTATATCCCATTGATAGGGATGGGAAGTTCTAATCCATCAATCTTTGAGAGATGAAATGCATTGACTCATTTTCACTTAGTAATAATATATGTACCACTCCATATTACATCAAACTTTGTATGTTTGTCTAGTTTAGCCTTGTCTACATCCCATTTGAGACCCATGTCTCCTTTAGTAAAACTTCTATCAGTTGCCTATTTTTAAAAATTCTTATTTGTTTGAGCTTGATTTGCTTCCTAGACTTTCATTGCTTGATTTTTGATTTCTTCAAGTTCCATGAGTTTAGCTAATCTTACTCTCAATTCATCATTGTCAATCAAATCTTATTAGTGATTAATATCTAGAGATGGTAGTTAAATTAACAATGGGACTCATACTTCTCTTCCATACCAGCATGAATAGGGAGTTACCAATGCATCCTTTTGGATTAATCCTATCATCCCACAGTGTTGATTTCAATTTTATCAGCCAAACCTTTACCCCGGGGGTAATAATTAGAATTACTTGGGTATACATTGTGATTTATGTCCCATTCACTTAGTTGAGTTCCCATAAATTCCTTAGCATTATCTGAGCTAATGGTGTGAGGAACACCAAACATTAAAACTTTACCATCCATGAATTCCATAATAGATAGTTCTATGGCATCTTTTAGTGCAACTGCTTTAGTCCATCATGTGAAATAATTTATTTCTATGAGGACCCTTTTGTGGCCTACAATTGATGCTAGAGTGATCATACCAATGAAATCAAATCCCCATTGAACAAATGGTTGATCTTCTTGAATTGGTCTAAGAAAAAAGGTTGCCAATTTTTACTTGCTAGTGAGGTAGGTACACTTTTCATAGTTCCTTACCCATTGATAGGCATATTTAAATAATTTAGGCTAATAATATCCTTCTCTCATTATCTTGATGGTTATAGTTCTTGTAGATAAATTTCCTCCTAATGGGCCATTATGAAATTATTTGATCACTTTGGGAACTTAATCATTCTTAATACATCTTAACATGACTCCATTCATATCTTTCTAAAATAATATTACATCAACAAGAACATATGGAATATATTGGATTTAGAAATACATTTTATTTTACTAATGAAATTCATAGGGGTACTCATCAGTCTACAAGAAATTAGTCATGTCACAGATGAAGCTATTGAAAAGAGGTGGATTGGATGGTTGAGATGTAGTTTGAGCATATACTATTGCAGATACTACTTCAATAATCTTGATGTTAGAATCTAGTTGCTCACATAATCAATTCCCTCTTACAAGATTTATGATTTTTATGTCCACGTCATATTTCATTACTTTTGTAATCCATCCTACTCTTTCTTCATTTATTTCCCTACTCAGAAGGAACTCTTTGACACTCTAGTGACTCACCATTAGATGAATTTTGTTGTTGGAGAGCATATGACTAAACTTATTGAGATATTTGATCACCACATATACCTACTTCTCTATAAAACAATAATTCTCTTCATAATCTTTCAAGGATTGAATGAATAAAGATAGTGGTTATTCTAATTATTATTGATTATGCTGAGTTAGAATAGTTGAGATGCTTCCTTCCCCTCTAAAGGCATAGAGAATGAAATCCTTCTCATAGTTTGGGTTGACCAGGGTAGGATATTGAGAAATAACTTATTTAATGGATTCAAAGCTATCTTTCCCCTCCTATGTCTAGATGAAAAGGATACCCTTTTTTAGCATTGCAATAAGGGTTTTGACATAGAGGCAAAATTTGGAGTAAATATTATTATAAAGTTGATTTTTATAAGAAAGATCTATAGTCCCCTTCTTATGGCTTAGTAGTGCTAATGTAGATATAACACTAATTCTTTTTGGGTCTTTTTCAAGACCTTATTTTAATACAATGTGTCCTAGTAGTTTCCCTTTGTGAATTTCAAAAACACACTTTTTTGGGTTAAAGGAAACCCTAAATTCTCTACACCTTTCAAAATTCTTTCTAAGGTGATCTAAATATGCATCAACATTCTTTGAATAGATAGTAATATCATCCAGATATACTAAAATCATCTCATTTATCAAACCTTTGAATGACATAACCATGGTTATTTAAAATGTTTTACCAACATTCTTCAAACCAAATGGCATATTTTTGTATGCATACATACCCCATTTGGTGGTGAAGGAAGTCTTGAATTGGTCTAATTCCTATACCAAGATTTGGTTATAGCCAAAATAACCATTTAGAAGAGAGAATATTTTAGATCTTGATACTATTTATAAAATATTTTCCATAGGTTAGAGAGGATAATGATCCTTTAAAGATGCTTTACTTACATCCCTAAAATCCACACACATCTTGATTTCACCATTTTTCTTCCTTATAGGGACCAGATTTGTAACCCAAGATGAGTGTTTGATAAGGAAAATTATATTATCCTCTATCAATTTAGAGAGATCAATATTCATCAGGGGTTTTATCTTTGGATTAATAGGTCTCTAATTTTGTCTGACAAGCTTGGTATTTAGATCTAATTCTATTATATGTTGGGATAAGATAGGATCAAACCCTATTAAATCATGGTAACTCCCAAAAAAATTATCATCAAACTCTTGGCATAATTGAAAAAAATATTACTTTTTGAAATCATTGCATACATTTCCTATCATTAAATATTTGCCTTCTAAGATGATCATTAGTTCATATTATTCTTCATTTATTATGATATTCTTCTTCTCACCTTTCAGTTGATTATCAAATTGAAGATGTTCTCTTATGTAAAAAGACCCATAGGTAGTTTATTTATTTTCATCTGGATAATCTAATCTCCATATTGATCTTAGAGTCTTGGTTGGTTCCTATCTAAGAATTCAACTTCTCTTAAAAAGTTGACAATCTATTGATCACTGTCCAAGACTTGCTAATTTATTGTATCATCAAGAATAGATGGCCTCACTATCAACCTCACATGCTGGCTATGTTTCTTCTTTATTTCTATGGGTAGATTATATTGAGATCCTATCGAGGCCATATGATCAACATCCTTATTTTTTTCTCTTTGTACTTCTTGAATATTCAAAGAAGTGGAGGCTTATAATAGGTCCCAAACCTTGTGTTTGTAATACATTAGAAAATTGTTCTTGGTCACACTTTTGGATGTAACTTGGTGAACAATAATATCACTATCACAAAATATCTATAAGAAATTGATTCCTCTTTATTTGGCCAATTGCAGGCCTCAAGTCAAAGCTTCATATTTAGCTACATTATTTATCCAACTGAATTCAATTCTAAAAGAATAGAATTATATCTATTTATATTTAGAGATTAATACAATTCCCATTCCTGCACCATTTTTGCTTCTCGAACCATAAGAAAATAATTTCCATATCCCTTCAAGATCTTTAGCTGGTTTGACTAAGTTTGGGATAATTTCATCATTTTTATGAATGCAATATGTACCTAACCCTATTTATTTTACATAATCATAAGGATCAAATTGAATGGATGATCCCCATTCATCCAAATGAGTGTCTGGAATATCTTCTATAGGTATTGAAACTTTATGATCCATCTCCTATTGATCTTGCAATGTATAATTTATTTCTATAGGGATAGGATTGTATGGCTCTATATGATATTTTGTGATTTGCTTATCTCTTATTATTACTCTAGTTCCATATCTCATCCTAAGAAATATGTAAGACCAATCCATAGATAGATATCCTCTCATTTTTGTAGTGAAATCTCTTGAAAGTCAAATGGAAAAGCAAGGGAGAAGATATATGACTGAAATGTATTGATAAATTGATAGGCTTAGACAAGCATGAATAGTGACATTTATCTCTTTTAATGTTCCTACTATCTAAATAATAGTTCCATCCAATTTCACTACTCTTTTTTTATGGGTGTATATTTTATACCCAAGGCATTTGTTATTTTCTAGGGCATCATCAAGCTGTTTGCCCCTGAATTTATCATGTGATTATGAACAAGATGCTTGCCTACTATAAGTGAGAGATGAAAGGTGTGAGGCTTACCATTTTTTCTCATTTTAATGTCAGTTTGTGGTTGACACAAATTAGTTGTAGCATTAGGTCCCTTAGATGGAACCTTGTTTGATTTCTAATTTTTTTCAAAGCCTCCTGTAGTAAATCCGTTTGTGCCAATATAGATAGTGTTTCCCACATAGTAACATTTATATTAGTCTTATTCATTTTATCAATGATGTTGAAAGGAATATTACCAACTTTTGATGGTGATTTTGCAGAATCTATGTCTTTTTTTACATGATTTGGAGTAGGTACTTTATCTTTGGGTTAGTCTATAGGTATAATAGGTGGCCTTTATACTATGTTGAGTTTTTTAGGTTTTGGTGCAACCTTGGAAGTTGAGGATTATTCCACCCTCAGGGGCTGCTCACTTTCTATTAATATTTTCTTTAAACATGTGTTGGCTGTTATCAGACCTCTAGTATCAAAAAATGTTTCCTTTTGATTTACACCAATAAAGTCATGCTCTTGCCAATTTAGAAGAGTTGCTTCACCTATAAAAAGTTCTTGTGTATATAATTATTGGGAAGTAGATTATTATTACTATCCTTGCATTCTTGATATGCCTTACACCATCAAGGCTTGATTGATAACACCATTAGGATAGGTATTCTAGTTATGTGGTTGATTACAAGGATAACACCACTCGTACTCTTGATCTAGATTATTTTGAACATGTAAAATTTCTTTAGAAATACTTGGTGTAGGTAGAGCATGAATGTTTGGAGGTTTTGCTGTAATACCTTGACCTTGTGGCTATGAGTTTCCCTAATATGGTTACCTATCTCTTTGGTATGTCTACATGTTGGGGTGGAAAGTAGGGTTAGCTTTCTAAAAAGGCTTGTAATTTTGGGTTGGCTTCCTCTTTATTGATACTAACTCATTGTTAAAACTCTTGAGTAATGAATTAACCTCATATAGCTCATTTATAGGCATAGGAGTTAAAATTTTTGCCTTACTCATGGTGGGAATTATAGTAATTAAAGGTGGTGGAATGGGATCTATTTTTAGAAATAAAGGCATTAGTGGCCTTGGGGAAATTTTATCAACTTGGATTAAGCAATTTTTTTTCCTTATGGCATTTTCATAGGAATCATGAAGTGTGGTGCCACCATCAACTGAATCATTATAGCTATCACTATTGATGGATCTCAAGTAATATAGGAAAACATTATTTGTAGTGGGTTTGACCAGGGCTAGAACTCTATTCCATGTATTTTAGAATAAAAAATTGAAGTCAGTTATATGTTCATGAGGAGTGGATTGAATAATAGTAAACTATTCAACCAAGGAAAGGTGGTCACTTGTGTCTTTAAATTGGGTACATAGTGCAGTTCTAAAATCATCAAAAACTTAAATTAAAGTAGGATCAAGGCCTTTATACCACTATAAATATTTATATTTAAAATAAGAGAATAAGAGTCTAATTGTAACATTTTCTTATATCTTGTTGTGGATTGAACACATATTGGTAATATCTTGTATGTGCTCTATTAGAGTGGTGGAAGTTTCACCATTATAATAAGATAGGATTTTCAAATTTAAAGTAGATATATCATCATATTAGGATAATTGAAGTGGGTTGCATCCATTTACGGTGATAAAATTTCTAGCCATTATAGGAGGTTTGAAACTGATAGGATTTACTGAAGGATATGCAAAAAAAATTATAGGATATACTTTTAGTTGAGGGGTGACTACTTTTGACCTCTTTTCATATGTAAATGATAATTCTAAACAATCATCCCTCTTACCTTTAGTAAATGATCTTATTTATTTGTTTGGCATATGTGAACATTAGAATTTTGAATTTTTAAGTTATTAGGATAGCTAGGTCATTTTTATATCTACATGAATCTTGTCTAATGCTCACTAAGTATAACACCAATCTCTTTGTAATTTTTGGGTCCCACCAAGAATGCAAAAATTATTATCACATAGGTTTGCACATTTCTTGATTCTATACATTGTTATGCAAATATCTAATGATAAAATGGAAAAACCTCCAAAGTTATGGGACCTTGGAAAATTGAGGTTAATTTCCAGAGAATGTCGGCTTCCTTTCACTAAATATGATGTAACTGATAGAATACCTGTTTAATGAAAATCTATCTCTTTAAGTGTTCTTGATCTTAAATTATGGTTTTTACTGGGAAAAATGTTGGAGAATGAAATTTATAGAAACTAAAAATGGTGATTTCACCAAAAAAATTAGTGAATTTTAATGCTTTCTTGATAAACACAACAAAATAGAAAAATATATTGAAATTTATTTTAGTACAAACTCATATAGATAGGAAATCAAAGGCAATATTTAATTATTTTTTACATAATGGAAAATATTATTTATTTCAAAAAATATTTTAGAAGGTTAGAAAATACTACAAATTAATTTCTTGTGACTGAAATAAAAAACAAAAACTTCCACAAATACTCAAATAACTTGCATACACAAGGATTTATCTAACAAGAAAGGAAAATATTCAATTTATTTTTATTTAAAAGGTTACAACTTGTACAAAATACATTAAAAATGCATAAATATGTCACTAATAATAAAAATATAGATTGGGCCATGGGGTCTAACCATATTTATACAAAATATCTCACAAATGAGATGCAGTTGTTAAAACGTCAATGCCTAGTAGAAGAAACCATGCTGATCTAAAAACTTCAAGCAAAAAGAGGTTTGGTCTTCTATTTTTGGTATCTTTGACTTAAATTTTTTATAAATTAGAATGTAAGAATTGAGTGTGATCTTTATCTTATAATGGCATGGATGGAATTGGAATATCTTCATGTAATGCTTCTCCTTCTCCATGCAGCTAAAAACACCTCACGCAAAGTGGGTGGCACCCAAAATAGAAATTGACTTTTAAACAAAAGATAACTTAGAAGTAACTCAAGTCACTTTTTGTAAAATCCTAACTTGCAATTTATAAGTGAGACTTTTACAACTTTTAAGTCATGTCACTTTGTCAAAATGGAATTTGCAATTTTTAATGCATGTTTTTACACTTTAACAATTATAACTTATCAAAATAGAAAGTGTAATTTGTAATTATGATTTTTACAATTTTCACAATATCAAACATATAAAGTGTAAAACACATATTTATCTTTCTCAAAAAGAGTTATAAAATTTACTTGTACTTTTGAAATTAAAACTTTACAATGTTTTGCAACAATGAAATTACAATATATAAAAATGTTCAATAGAAAGGAAATTAATCAATTTGTAAAACTTCTTCTAATTTTTGGTCTTTCTTGGCTTGTAGCTTATGGAAATATGCATCATAATCCTTGAAAATTTATTGTTTTCTTCTTTGATCGGGTCTAAAGGAGTAGATGTTGGTGATAGCACAATCTGATACTCTATCAAATAATTGTTTCCTCAAAACCTTGACTTTTTGCATTATGTTCTCATCTTATCCAATACATTTTCATACCTAATATATCTATGGATATAACTTAAACTAAATATTATAGTATTAATAGATTCACTTTCTATCACCTTCTCAAAATTTATATAAACCTCTTCCACTAGAAGGAGGTTATCTCCACCATCTATTGGTATACATGATAATTTACTCATCATTCCTTCAATGTAATATAACATATCCATAGCTTTATCATGTATAACATTGGCCTTGTGGGAAGCCTATGTAAGTGTCTTTATTAGGAATTGATCTATTATATGCAATTCCTCTTGCTCTACATTATTCTTTAGTATCTTTTCAACAAGGATGATATCCATGTCGATCAAATTCATAGCTATCAGCTTGGGATAATACAAATTCAAGGTTTATATTTTTCCTTCATATTCATTGACCTTCACTTAAGACATTCTTTCTTTCATAGATTATTTCATGATGATCCATTATTTTAGCAATAATCTTATTTCCCTTCTAAATAAGATTTTCTAACCTTTCTTTGGTTGCCCTTCCCATACTAGTAATTTTAGTCACTACATCTATTGTTGCCTGATATAGAATCTAGATGATTGGCTTTATTGACTCTAGTTGTAATTATGAATCATTATAATCTATAAACATATTCAATGTGGCTATGAGTTGATCCACTTTTTTATTCAATTTATCCTTGGTGGCCTTATCATGGTTTATTATCTTAAAGAGGGAGTTGATTCTAGATTGAACATCATGCTTTAACCCCTCTTTTGTTGGCCATCCAAGGTGGATCTTTAAAATCTAAAAGTCTCCCACCATAAGATATTCTTTTGATTTTTCTAATGGAAGGACTAACATCTCAACATATATTTCCCCTTTATCATCACTAAGTATTATAGAGAAGGTCTAGGGAGTAGATTTAGACTTCCTCTTTACCTTTGATAGGCTAAAGTCTAGTGTGTTAGGGGAAATCATTTTATTTAACTTCTTTCCCACTAGTTGTGCTAGGGAGATCAGGGTAGCATCTGGTTGTACAAATAATATCACCTGAGAATTAGTATCTGATCTTGTTACACTGGTAGGTACTATGAAAATTATAGTATCCTATGTGGATGTTGCCATTGGTTGCTCAAGAGATGCCTATGAAATCCCATCTCTATCAGTAGTTTTCAAATCCACATTTGCATTAAGGACTTTTGCTTCTCCTATTTCCACTTAAGATGTTTTAGAAACTATAGAAGTGGAGGAGGTAGTGATAATGGAAAAAACTATGTTTATTAGGGGTGTGGAGGATGGAAATTATACAATTAGGGGAATAGACACAAAAAATTTGAATTTAGGAATAGGTGGGAGGGTGGAAGCCAAAGCATTAAATAAATCAATCAAGTGTGTTGTACCACTCAAGGTTGGTAATGTAAAGAAAGTGAATGGGTATGAAGGTGACATAGTACTTATCCAAAGACTTGGGATGGATTATAGAACTAAAGTTAGGATGATTGAGTCTATGGATTTATACTAGTGAGTGGTGTTGGAAATTAATGGGGATGAAATAGAAGGTATTATGAATGGAATGGAAAGAGGGATTGGAATGAAAGGGGAAAGTGAAATTCGAGGGAGGGAAAGTGGAGTGAAAACTTGAGAATCTACTGATGTGGGACCCTAAGTATCCACTTGAACTGATGGCATGGGTTATAAAGGGATTTTTATGGTAGGTGAAGTGGTAGGAATGAGAGGTGGAGTGGGAACCTTAGATGTATGAGGAGTGGCAAACTAATGTGGAGGTGTTGGATTTTATAGAACAATATAAATAGGAGGGTGAATACTATAAATTATAGTTATGACTATTGCAGAAATGGGGATAGAGGATATAAAAGCTACTACTACTACTACTACTACTACTACTACTACTACTACTACTACTACTACTACTACTACTACTACTACTACTGTGTCTTCAAATGAGATGACAAATTTTTTCTCTATAGCTACCCCATCTTTACTTGATTGCCCCTTTTTGGCCTTAGTTTTCTTCTTCTTCTTGGAGGTCACTAGCCCCTCTAATGATTCACCCATTATGCCATTAGGACTATTGATGGAGGGATACCTTCTTCTTTAAGCTTTAAAATATTCTCTCTAATACCTGTTGTTTCCCTTATCACTTGAAATCCCTTACTCCTTAACCAATTGATTACTCTACTAATCTTGTGTGTCATTCTATCTAACAAAGAAAATATTTTAGAGATGACCACCTAACTAGTGGTATGGGTTGAGTGATAATTTATTTATAGTAATTTGGGTCTAATGGGGACTCATCATCCACCAAATCATGTGGGACTAGTGTCAAATCATAATCCTTGATTTTTTGTAGGGTTATTCTAAAATAATCCCTCATTTTGATCCTCTCCTCATCCTCATAATCCTCCCACTAATATTTAAAATATGGAACATGAGTGTATGTTGAAACTGCTAGTGTTATGGTGATCTTTCCATAAACATAAGAAAATATCCTAGACTCCAAAGTCCTATTGACTTATTAAGTCACCCCTAGTCAGTATATAACTCACCAAGACCTTATAGAAGATTTGTGTACCTATGAGTTTCCAAACACTTCAATAAAAATATGAGCAGGCACCCCCTATCCACATCCACACCTAGGGAAATCAAGAATAGGTCTACACAAGTCTGTAAAACAATAAAACAATGGTTTACTGCCACTATAGGTTCTTGATGCACACCCCATTACAAGATCTTTCATCACACAATCTAAGAGACACATAGACTAAAAAAATGTGGATCCTCAAGTCCCAAAAGGTTAATTAAAATAAAAGATCAAGGAAAAGTTACAAGTCATGAAGAACACACCAAAGACCTTAAAATATTATGCTCAATATTATTTAAATATCTCCTCATGCCTATATAATAAATTTCTAATCTAGTACATAGGATCTTACATCTTTACCTCATCACTACGTAGAAGCATAATCTAAAAGCCATGTGTTGCATTGTTCAAGAGACTCTCACCCAGACCTTGGTGAAAGATCAATTCCAAATCAAGGGTGTGTGCATAGTTTGATGTACATATCATACAAAGCAAAGGACATACACCAAGTCTTTCACTATGTATAATGATGATGTGTCAAGCTAAAAAGTGAGCTTAAGTAGTAAGTGACAAATGGTAACAAGATATAAAGAGGAATTTGAAGGTAGTTGAGTGGAGCCTAATGTGTTATCAGATTAGCTAAATGTATAAGTGGCTATCATACATTAAGATATGAGTACATGCCACCTTCTAACCTATCAATAATATATTCTATTCCCTATGCACATATGTATCTATAAAGAATCCTACCACTGATCCCTAGGTTTGATTCACCAAAAAAAATCTAGAATTAGTAGTGTGATGCCACAAAAGAACTAAAGATTGCATCTGCCACCCCAAGTGGTGCATTAATTTTAAAATAGGCTTGTCCATTATAAAATCATGATCTTCATTTTTAAAAAGGTTGACACATTTTAGAAACCTCATGCTACTAAAATTTGCCCTCTAAAATGACTTGTATTGGATAAATCTCACATACTAATGAGAAATAAGTTCACCTCCTTCCATTATTATAACGTTTTACATTTTATTTGTGACTATTGATCCTTTTCTATTGGTAATGTTCACCCCTCTCACCATTATCCATTCCTAGAACCTCCTCATTGAACTCAAAACTCACTTATAAGTCATATTGTGTGTGCATTTAGGTCTATGTCAATATTGTCTATGGATAATTTATCACCCCTCTCAATGTTTTACTACATTCTTGTACCTCTATATGAAATAATTATGCATTTAGAGTGTCTTTGGCAAAATCTATATGGAGACATCTTGTTTTCAACGGTTTGTATTGTGTTTATGGTAGTAGGAGTGCTTGCTCTATTCTAGTTGTATCATATCTTTTACTTTCAACATCTCTTACCTTCTTTCTCCCCTTTTCCCTCAAAATCTTAGTTTTAGACTAGTGGTAGATTTACCTTTCAAATATTTAGGCCTGCATGTTGGACTTAAACCAAGTGTGTTTAAAATAAAAAGAATCCAACCTACTCCGAAGGCTCATCCTAAGGAGTGCAAGGGTCCCACACCTTGGTGACATTCCCATCATTATGACAAGAAAATTGATGCTCACACACATATTTGAGTTATAATACTTTAACACCTAGCACTGTAAACTCTTGCACCCCATGTAAGGACTTAGAATCTAGTGCCCCACCACAAAGTGCTTCCCCACCATGAAATATCCATGAGTGTATGTTTGGAATGACAATAGTTTCTATCATGCCTGATGGGACTAGTCTAAATAAGGATTTAGGGAATCGGTGATATCCTTAGATATCAAGTGTTGAAGACACTCTGTAGATGATGTGGTAACTCTAAATGTCTAAGCTACTAGTCTAATCATTATTAGTGCTTAAAATTATGTCTTTTCACCCCATATTTTATGAAAATGCTATTATTTCACCTACCCATTTCTCATACCAAGCTCATGCAAGCACCTTTAACCTTCCACTAGTTTATCCCCTATGGAAACCTACTTATGCTTCTAATCAACCTTGTGTAAGCTATCTTGCTCTTAATTAGCATTACTACCCTTCTAATCAGTCTAAAAATATCTTTAGTGATATATGTTTAGATTTTTAGAGATAACTAAGGGAGATTGAAAGAGAGTGGGGGTATGGTAGGCAACATAAAGTTCTTTCTCATCAAGATTATACATAGTATGAGGAGATGATGGAGTAGTGCAATTTTAAAGTGGAATGCTTAGCTAATTAGATTATAGTAAAAAAAAAGAGTAAATACGTCAATTGTTTGCATAGATGTATAGAATTTAATCACAACTAACCACCTCCCTCTTTTTCCTAGCTTCAAGAAAGCTTACCCTATACTCATAACCTATATTGTGAGGCAATAAATGTGTGCACCTAAAGTCCCTAACTTCAAACAAAGTAAACCCCCTACACTTTCAAGCAAGCCTCCTGACTTCAAAGTACCAAGATTTAGAGGTCCCCCTCTGATACAAGAGTCTACACCTCTACCAAATCAAGAACCCATCCTTCTTTAGGAGCCTCAAACATAATCATGATATCCTTCTTCGGCCTGACACTCTGACTTCAATATGCCTCCCTTGGTTAAGACCACTCCTACTATGATAGTTCAGACTTTTTACCCACCCACCATCTCCATTTTCAAATGAAGTCAAATCATGAGATGAACAAATAAATATTGTGAAAATAAAGAGGAGAATGCTTCAAGTGACAATGAGGAATAAATAATCATTGGTAACCCCTTAGTGCCACTAAGACAAAAGATTATACCTACTACTAGAAGAAAATAAGTATGATTAATCAGAGTAGTAGACTAATGATAAAGAGGAAGACGGTGCTTATAATGATGAGAGGCTAATTCATACCATTATATAATTTACCCAAGAGTCTGAGCTTGAATTTACTTGGTTGAATGAGTTACCACTCTACATGATAGATGAAGACCCTAGGGGTGAGAAAATACTTAAAGGGGAATGCATGCTTTAGGAGAAACATGCCAATCAACTCTAAATAAATGTGTAAGCACCAAAAAGTGATGAAGGGATGTAACATTTATTCAAAGTCTTGTGTGTAGGATATGATCCTCTATAATCAAACTATGATTTGTCTAAGGTTGAGGAATGTACCTTTATTAGATAGGTTAAGGGGTAAGAAGGAACCAACTCATTAGATCAACCTTCTCAAGGGTCAAGTGTGAATCAATTTAACATATTTGATGATGGTTATCAACTCTTATATGACCTTGCATATGTTTTTTCAGCCCTTGAAGACATTATAAGTTAGTTTTGGCATTAGCCTCCTTGTGAGTAGCATAAAGATGAGGGGGAGGTTACTGTACCAAGTGAACTCTAGGTCCATTATCTTGATCACCATACAAGGGAGTTTGAAGAAGATTTAATAGGTTTTCAAGGGTAGCCTACCAAGTTAATGATCTCTCCCAACATCAAGTATAGGCCTCCCAAATGCTATAAGGCTTAGTCCAAGTAAAGAGAACAACCAAACATTTAGGAACCTAGAAGGGATTGGCTTAACTTTGAAGACATCATCCATTTGGGAGAAAAGGATATGCATAACTTAATGGAGTCATTCATTGAAAAAGATCCCATGCAAATTAGATTACTTGAGCACTCTTTAAATGTAACCAAGGCATGCCTCCTTTATAATAAATATATGCTCTCACACCTCCACCTATCACATATCAAAAATAAGATGGTGAATAATGTAAAGGATTTAAGAGGTTTCTATTTTGACCCAAGAGGATGAAGGCTCATGTTTGTAGGTTGTACATAGTGTATTAGATTAGTTTGTATTATATTTCCCTAAGTGCTTGAGGGCACATTATATAGTATTAGTTTTGTTTTGTTTTCCTCTATGTGCATTTTTCACATCTATTAATTGTCCTTTTCCCTTTACTTTATTGTGTATAGGACTCAATTTAGTTTATTTAGGTAGACACCAAGTAGGTTACAGATTAAAAGACTCTATGACCAATGAATCACTTTAAAGGACACTAGATCCCCTCTTAGTAGGCAAGTATCCTATAGAGGTCATCAAAAGTTTTGGCTTCCTAAATCATCTCCAGTCAACATGGAACTCACCAAGACCCTATAGAAGAGTTGTGCACTTGTGAGGTTCTAGGCACTTCAAGAAACATATGTGTAGGCACCCTTTATCCACTCCTATCTCAAGGGTAGTCAAACATAGGTTTGAATAGGTTGATAAATAATAAAATTATAGGTTTTCCCACTATAGGTTATTGATGTGCACCCCAGCGCAAGATCTTTCATCGCTTAATCCAATAGGTGCATAGGTTAAAATACATGGATCCCTAATTCCTAGAAGGCTAATTAAAGGAAAAGTGGAGGGAGTGGTTACAAGTCACAAAGAACATGCCAAATACCTTTACCCTTCATGTTCAATCTTATTCAAATATCTCCCCACACCTATCTAATAAATTTTCATGCTAGTATGTAGGATCTTACATCTACACCTTATCACTTCATAGAAGCATAATCTAAAAGCCACGTGCAACATTATTTATGATAATTTTGTGTGTGCCTTGGTATAAATGCAATTTTAAATCAATGACACACACATGGTTTGATGTACATAGTATACAAAGGAAATGACATATTCTAATTCCTTCATTATGTATAGTGATGATGTGGCAAGCTAAAAAAGGAGCATGTATAGCAAGTGACAAGTGGTAGCAATATATAAAAAGGTAGTTGAAGGTAGTTGAGTGAAATCCAAGAGTCAGAGCAATTAAATACATAATCATCTACTAGACATTGGGATATGAGTACTTGATACCCTTTAACTTATCAATAAAATATTCTATTTCTTAATGCACACGTGTATCCAGAAAGAATCTTGTCATTGATCCCTAGGTTTGATTCACTAGATAAACTTCAAGAATTAGTGATGAAACATCAAAAAAGAATCAGATATTACATCTACCACCCCAAGTGGTATATTTATTGTAAAATAATATTATCTATTATAAAATCCTGATTATTCATTTGTAAAAGGGTAGACACATTTTATCAACCTCATGTTGCTAAAATTTTCCCTCCAAGAACTCTTGTATTAGATAAATCTTAAATACTAATAAAAATTAAGTTCACCTCCTTCCATTATTTTGATTTTCTATGTGTTATTTGTGTCTATTGATCCTTTTATATGGGTAATAGTTAGCCCTCTCACCATTGTCCATTCCCATTAAACTCAAAAATAACTTATAGGTCATATCCTATGTGTATTCAGTTATATGTCGATATTGTCTATGTATCATTTATTATCCCTCTTAGTGTCACACTATGTTCTCAAACCTCTATGTAAAATACTTATGCATTTGGAGTGTCCTTGATAGAATATATGTGGAGACATCTTGTTCTCAAAGGTTTGTAGTGTGTTTATAGTAGTAGAAACACTTACTCTATTCTTGGTGCATCACCTCTTTTACTTTTGACATCTCTTACCTTTTCTCTCCCCTTTTCCCTCAAAATATTAGGTTTATATTAGTGGTAGATTTACCTTTATACTCTATAATCCTACACATTGGTCTTAAACTAGGTGTAATTAAAATAGAAGGAATCTAGCCTACTCTAGAGGCTCATCCCAAAGAGAATAAGGGTCTTACACCTTGGGGACATTCTCATCATTATGATGAGAAAATTGATGCTCATGCACATAGTTAAGAGATAACACTTACATGTCTAATGTCATAAACTATTACACCCTACATAAGGCCTTAATGTTTAGTGGCTCAATGCAAAGCATTTACATGCCATACAACATCCATGGGTGCACATTTTGAATGACAATAAGTCCTTAAGTTCATTTGGCACATTTATACTTTATCACATTTATTTCTAAGGAGGGTTTGACATGTGTATCTACCAATAAAGATTAGAAAATTAATTCTCACCTTATGAATATTGGAAAGGAGCTTATGGGTCTCTATAAGTTGCCTAAGTAGTTCCATCAATACCCACTTGTCACTAATATATCTAGGGAGTGTATATGGGAAGCCACTAATCTAGCTACCTTGATGTAAGAATAGGTGGGGAACTAAATGAAGTATGAGCCTCTTTTGGAAATATCTACAACTATTGATAATGAGAATTTTTTCTCCCTAGTTCTTTATCAAACATGATAATGATGAAATAGATGAAAGCATAATTGATTCTTCTAAAATGTTGTCTACTGGCCTCTAGAAGTTGTATACTCTACTTATTTCTCTAACTAGTGTGTTAAGGCCTGGGAAATATCTCCCTTTGGCTAAAATGTATATAAGGTAAGAATTCATGAAAATATTATTATTTGTTGGTACCTCTATAAATTACTTATGGATGGAATCACTTATGAGCTGAGCCTAGTGAATGTATTAAACATTTTGTTAGATGACCCAGATATATTGGTAAATCTACTCTTGGAAGTTCTTGGCATCATAATTTCTAGTAATCATTTAAAACAATATGATAATATCTCCCACCTCATCTTTAAAATTAATCCTTGCCAATGTCTTTGGCAATATGGTAGAGGTAGCCTTGGGAGACTGAAGTCATTGTTTGTTAATCATTTTCTAACACCCATCTCTATTATCTTCAAAGAATTGTTGGGATGTCTTTGGACATATGTCAAGATAGTTCTTGAAATTTGGTATTGTAAATATTGGGAGAAGAAAATTGATAAGTAAAGATGCATAAGATATTCTTTGAATATTCATTCATTATGTATAAAATTATTGGCTATATATCTTTTGTCCTATCCTCCACAAGTTGTAAAGGAATAGAAGATGAACATTTTCCTATCTTTGGAACCAATGTATGAGAATAATTTGAATAGTCAACAACTATAATGACCATCTATATGTATGTTGGTATGAAGAAGATGATGACCCTTTTGTGTAGATCAATATAGAATTTTGGTTATGATTACCTATCATATTTATTATGTTATTTATTATCTATGTTATCAGGTTTAATGTTTGGTTTAATATAATCTAAAATTAATATAAATTCTCTACATACCTCAAGAAAACTCTAGTTTCATCTTAGTTTTTATCTATTACACTATAATTCATCTTTTTTTTGTCTCTGCTAATTATGAATTATTTGTACCATCCTATGCAATATAAAAAAACATAGATATCCTCATACCTAGCATGTTTTATTTAATTAGTAACCTCTACTAAAAATGGTGTAGTGATCATGAAAACACTCCTTTTGTAGGAAACTATGTTAAGATGGTTATCAGGATAGTGAGACATTGAAACATGGTTAGACCAAAAAGTACAACACTTCATAGAAGAAGAATCTAAAATAATTGGTCTTACCACAAGTGAAATTATTTAGGATCATATTTATTGAGAAATATATGAAATTTTTTGGTGTAAATTTCTTGAACTAATAACTAATTGGTTGACAACACTAAAAATACTACTGCTTCAATTCTAGAATGAAAGAAACTATTACCTAGATCAAAGAAAAGGTAAACCAATTATTGAAATTAGGAACTAATTGGATATGATAGATATACTACTTGGTTACCACCACTATAGACAAATATATCATCAATTTTTTAGTGCAAGGATACATAGAATTTGAAGCTATGTAAGATCATTTTTTCTAAGAAATCAGAGGAAATATTTTTTAGCAACTACCTCTCTTATTGAAGATGTTAGTTGTGGATAAGGCCATGGTGCCTAACCCACCCAATATGGAGTAGTTTATTTAGGCATATGGGGATATATGTGCATGATGGTGAATGATGGATAGATGATTAAATAGAGTGTGAAACTAAATCCAAAATGGATACATAAGGAAAGAAGCCTCAAAATAAAACTATTGATTCATAATAAGAACTGAAATAATATAACAAATGGAATAAATAGAAGAATACCCAAGTAGTTATGAGTAGAAGTAAAAGTAACAATAGAGTAGATAACGAATAAGTGCATAAATTTGATGAGTGAGATGATGAATAAATTATGAATAAAGAGGGTGATGATGGATGCTGGTAGATAAAATGAGGGGATGAAGAATGAGATGTGAAAAGAGGAAGATGAGATTAGTTTAGGAGTAGAATAGATAAAAATATAGAAGTAGTACACAACTATAAGAAAGGGTATTATCAGAAGAAAAATAATTATGTAGATAAATATAAATTATTTATAGGTTAATTATAAGTTCAAGTCTAATAGAGAAAGAAGACACTAGAAATAATTATTCACTGTAAGTGTATGTGTCCCCATAACCCAATCTTTTATATTCTAATAGAAGTTTTCAGCCAGGTGAGCAAGAGGATAAGAGCTAGGAAAGACTATTTTCAAAGAAAGTAAATCATTGGGGTCTATAAATTCACACAAAATCCATTAGGAAGGCTTTGAAGGCCATAGGATTAGTTGAAATTGAACAAAAAAAATAAGGGAGAATAGTCAAAGAAAGTGTGCAATTCATTTGGTGCACAAAGTACTACACAAGTAGTATCACTTAGAACACATATACCTCTAATATAAGTTGCACAAAAGACTCAATTCATGCCAGTCAATATCTTAAATTAGTTAGGAGGATTGTTAAACTTATCCATATATGATGGGTCTACAGACCCTAAATAGTACCTACTAGCTTGTAAAATGAAATGGCAAGTTAAGGGCATCACTAATGAAAATTTACAAAAGTGGGAATTAGTAGGGGCTATAGATAGGAGATAAATAGAGTTCATATACAAAAGAAATCTTCAACAATAAATTTTAAAAGACATTCAAGATTGGTTCATCATATAATTTAAGATTAAGAAATTCACTAGCCAAAAAATACAGGACCTGAAGGAGATAAGGCAAAAGACTAGAGAGTAAATATATGACTATGATCATAGATTTTCTAATGTAATGAATAAGGTATAATTTTATTTTATATATAAAGATAAATTATCATGGTTCATTGAAGGACTATGAAATATGATTTGGTTTGCCACTACGTAATCCTAGTATGGGACAAAAGTAGATGTCAGAGATACTATACTATGTGTAGAATAAATTGAAGGTTATGGAGAAGCCCCTATTGATAATTATAAAACTAAAAACACACTATAGGATTTCATGAAAATAATGGAGCAATACCATGAGGTGGATAAACCTAAATTGAACCTATGGTGCATAGAGTGTAGAAAAAAAGGACACCACCAAAATGATTGTCCTAAAGTCAAGACAGATTGCTATAAACTCTATCAGGTAGTAGAGCATACCATAATACAATGACATCTTCTACAATAATATTTTAAGAACCTACAAAATTTGTATTATAATCTATACAAGTTGACCAACCATGATGAGAATAACTGTAGAGCTTTTTAGGAGCTTAAATAGGGCATCTCCAAAAATGTATTTACCATCATAGCATATTAAATATCCTTAGTGAAGTACGTATGCCAAATTTTTTAAGTTAATAAGAGTTATGTGACCTAAATAGGTCCATAAAAGGATTCTAATTTGACCACAATATTACCCTCACAATCTGGCTGGATGAACTCCTTCTTCATTGAGTTGGACACCTCCATCCCCTTAGTACCAATATCCAATACCTTGGGGATCACCCATAATGAAAAAAAAAAAAATGAATTAGACCCCTCTAATTGCATAATAATAATTCAACATGGGAAATACCAATTTATAGTATCTACATTGGAACTCTACATAGAAATAAGGAGGATATTAGGGGGGATATCAATCTAATAAAGGAGGAGGTTAAAGTGGTTACAGAGGAGGATACCAAGGTGGAAGAGGAAATAAATATCAAAGGCATCCTCTATAATGCTATCTATATGGGGAATATAATCATGTCTAATGAAATTATTTGATGAATCCATAATGATAGTCATATTGTGCATATTGTATATCCTCTAATCAACATGACACAAAAGATTGTTCTATTTTAGAGAGGTAGAGAAAGGACAAAGTTATCCAAAATTTGAATATGGTAAGTGTGGAGCCTAAAGAAAATTCATTTATAAATGTTGTGACATAAAAACAACATGCAAAAAAAAGGGCTACCTCTACTTGAAATACCTCAGGATTAGGGTATCAAAAATACTAAACAATATAAATATCTAGATCTGGCTATAGAAAAAAATCTTATGCATGAAGTTACATAGTTGTTGAAGAACATTTAGCATAAAAAAACTACTAATGGTGATGCTATAGTAATCAATGCACAAATGTATGTCCAAATTTTGTGCATTATATGACAAGATGGAGTTGTCACTGCACTCACAGATCTATTGAAACTTTTGATTACTTTTTTTAATGAAGACATATCGTAGAACACCCTGAATCTATTACATAATCTTTTAGAATGTGCACAATGTGGTCAAAAAAAGATAGAAAAATTAGTCTAATATGTCACAAAAAATAAACCCTAAGATGTTGATGCATGTATTGATATTGAGGTTTTTGGTTATGAGATCCTGAATGATGTCTTTGATTTTGGAAGCACAATTAATATGACTCCTAGATCTACATGGGAAGCTATTAGATGACTAACTCTCAACTACAACCTAGTGACTCTAAACTTAGCTGATTATAAAAAATTTGAGCCTATTGGTAGATTAGAGAATGTCAAAATCATAGTCACATACTTGTCTCTATGAGGTGAATTTAAGGTCGTAGACATGAAGATTGTAGTAATACATTACCTTATGCTGATAAGAAAAAAATGGGAACATGATGGATAAATGACTATTAATATAGTGCAAAAACAACTTGAGGCACATTAAGGTGATAAATTTGGTGTCATTCCTCTCAATAGAGTATATAAGACTTATATAATTTTAGATGAACTAGACTCCCCCTATATTTTTAAAGAAACTAGTTGGATGAAGGTCAATACTAAGGAGAATCCAAAAGCTCTGCACACAACTGAATGCAAATTTTTATACCAACATGTCAAACCATAAGTATAATTGTTGATCACTTAGTAACTTAAGATATCATAATAGTAGAGGCCCAAACTCATAGTTATGCAATCGATGGTAGATCAGTTTCTTATTGAAGAATGTGTCTTTATGTCTATAAAATCTCCCTTTTAGTTAGAAGTAGATTTCTTATATTAACCTAACGATCACATGAAAGACTATATAGAGATGATAAAGGAAGGCACTTTACCATGGGAATTAGCTTCATCTATCAGTGGTGACTTAGATACCCACCTCCTCAATTGGGCTTAAGGTGATCCCAAACTCTGGCCAATATGAATGGTCTTTTCACATGAGTGACAATTACCTATGTACTATGTAATAGAGGACATCAATTATTTCATTCTAAAATTTCAAGTCCATGTTTCAACCATCAATCATTGATTTAATGATTTAAATTATGCTCTAAAAGGAGTTGTTGTAACATGGTAGGCAAATCATTGCAATGACCACCTTAAATGGGATGACACTTATGATATCATGATCAATAAGTTTTAGATTCCACAGTTCATCCACACTAGTTGACCATTATTTCAAGAAGATGAGTGCCCTAAAATTCATGTATATAAGTATGATAAATTCTAGAATGAGGAACGTGTAACATCAAAATACTAGGTCCAAATCTTCCACTATACACTTGCTCCACTATTAGTAGCATGGTATATGCCCCAAGAATTTAGAATGGATACCAAGAATTAGGAAAAAGTACATAGTGATTCTATACAAACCTTTATGTTCAAATATGAAAATCCATTGGTCCATAATGTATTATAGAAACTTAAGTATTTTTTATGCTAGGGCTATGCAAAAGACTTGAGTACCACAATAGATCTACTACACACAAAAATGTAGCCTCTAATATTAAGGAGGAATTACAAAGATAAATTTTTATTAAAAAGTAATAATAAGATCTAACATAGCCATGTCATTGTATATAAGATAAGTCACATGACAATGAAGATTTAGATTCTGATGGCGACCTCAACTTGAATGATTTATTTGATCTTGAGTGACCTATAGAACTACTCAAGGACACCAACACAATACTAACTAAATAAGATAAGATTCACAACATCCAAATTCCTAGATAGGAAGGGAAAATGAGTATACAATAATCTATGGATGATAAACAAACATAATATGTATCAACAACCTATAAAGAAGCATGTTGCTAAAATTAGAACTGAGGAGGTTCCAAAACTGGTAAGCATAGGTGATTATTGGATGGAAACTAAAATTTTGGAACCTTTACAACTCCTAAGGGATTACCAAGACTTTTTTCCCACTAAATTCTCAAAATTCTGAGGAGTCAACCCATATCTTGGAGAGATGCACATTAAACTAAAAGAGTGTGCACATCTAATTAAGAATTGACCCTATAAGCTTAATCCAAATATGAATCTAAAAGTAAAGGTCAAATTGGATAGAATCCAGGATGCACGAATAATCTATCCAATAGAGAAAACTAATTGGCTAAGCCCCATGGTATTTCATCCTAAGAAAATAGGATAAATTTGAGTCTGTGGGGACTAATGCATTCTGAATGAGGCTTGTGTAAATGATCCATTTACAATACCATTTATAGATAAAGTTTTGGAGCCTATCACAAGACATGAAGTATATTCTTTCATGGATGAGTTCATTAGATATCATCAGATTTTGATCATAATAGAGGATAGATCCAAAACAACTTTTGCAATAGAATGGGTATTTTTTACATACAAGGTCATGCCTTTTGGCCTTAAGAACACACATGTAGTGTTCTCTTTCAAAATTGTTAAAACATTAAAGGATTTCATTCATTACTTACTAGAAGTTTACCTTGATGATTGGGTAGTCATCTCCCTATTCAAAGACAATTTGTTGAAGCTATGTTTAATGTTGGAATAATGTCAAGCCTTGTGCATTGCCCTGAATTTGAATAAATGCTTATTATTTACACCATTTGGATTTTTTCTCAAATATGTAGTATGCAGTGAAGGTAATCAATTAGATCAAGTAAAAATTGAAATAATAATTAGTATTCCTCCAACTATTAGTTCTAATGAATTGCACTCTTTTCTCAAACATACAAGATACTACTATAATTTATCAAAGGCTACACAACTACTTCATCTCCACTGGAAACTTTATTACATAAAAATGCAAAAATTGTCTAGACCTCAGAATGTCAAGTAACTTTTATTGAGCTAAAATAGTGACTGGTTAGTGTACCCATACTATTTTTTCTAGATTAAAATAAGCCTTTCCACATACATGTAGATGCTTTAAGCATCATAGTTGGTGTTGTAGTTGCATAACCTAGAGATGGTATGCTTGACCATCTTATCTACTTTGCTAGACAAAAACTATCTGATGTAGATAAAAACTATACAACCATTGAGTGAGAAATATATGACATCATGTTTTCACTTCAAAAATTCTAGCATTATCTACTTGCAACACCATTTTAATTATTCACTAACCATCAAGCCCTATGATATCTAGTCAACAAACTAATGCTAGGAGGATGAATCTCTTGATGATTGATGTTGTTCCAAGAATTTCAATTCTAAATAAATGTCAAGCTAGGAAGGGAGAATATAGGACTAGGCCACCTTAGTTGTATTCTAAATGGGGAAGAGATGGAAGAATTATAAGAAGACTCTCTTGATGCCCATATTTTTTGAGTCTTTATGATTCCTAAAAACTTTGAATCCATTTCCAACTTCCTTGAGCAAAGAATATTCCATGGGCACTTTTAGGAGTGAGATAAAAATTAGTTTGTGACTAGAGAACTACCATACAACATCATTAATGGACTTCTATATCACTTTGGAAAGGATGAAGTCCTATGCAGGGTTGTCCTAAAAAATGAATGACCTCAACTCTTAAAGGAAGATCATCAAGGAGTCATAAAAGGACAATTTTAAAGAGAGTCTATAACTAGAAAGATTCTATAGAGTGGACTATGGTGGCTAAATTTATTCTAGGATGCACACAAAGTTGTACAACACTATGATGTCTACCAACACATGGGTAGACTACTTCAAAAATATGAGATGTTGTTGTATCCCCTATTAGTAGATCAACCTTTCAAATAATGGGATATTCATTTTGTTAGACCAATCAACCCACCAAGCAAGCAAAACAAATCAAGGTACATCATTACTATGACAAACTATTTTACTAAGTGGGTTAAAGGTGATGCCACAACTAGGTGTGGTGTGAAAGTCACAATGAAGTTCCTATATGAAAATATCATTACTTGGTTTGGATCCCCTACAAAGTTAGTTAACAATAAAGGAATGCACTTTATAAATTAAACCATCAAGGCCTTGAATGAAGAATTTAAAATCTCCCATCATAAAATCAATGCCATCATCCATAGGCTAATGGCCAAGTTGAAGCATCCACTAAAGTACTAGGGAAAATGCTTAAAAAAATATTTGATGTCAAGAGGGATGACTGGGAAGATTACATTCTTGTAATCTTATGGGAATATCATATACATTATGAAAGGGCTACTTGATTTATGCCATTTTATTTGGTGTATGGTCTAGAAGCAGTCGTGCTGATGGAATATCTAGTACCTAACATACACATTGCCATGGTCATGTGACTCAGATATTGGGAGTCTCTTACTAATTAGATCTTAGAACTAAATTGAATGGATGAGTTTAGACATAGATCAAGATGGATTTAGGAAGTACACAAGTAAATCTATAAATTTTGACATGAAAAGAACTTTCACCACATAGATATTATTATATGATAGCTAGTTCAGAGCATTCCTAGGCAAACTAAAAATAATATGGAAAGGGCCCTACATTATACATGACCTAACATAACAAATAACAATGGTTTTAATGGATATTTAAGGAACCATCTTACTAGGGTGTGTAAATGGATATAGGCTTAAGCCCTACCACCTATAGTCTATTGATCTCATTTTGCAAGTTGAGTGGGTACTGAGTAGTACCATGTAGATTATGATTTATCTATTTTTAAAGTTTTGTGTGCATGTTTATTTTCTATTTTATTTATTTTTAGATGATCTCAGTAATAAAATTTGTGAAGTATAAATACCAAGCATCATGTGCACCATACATGATTAAGAAGATCCACATGTACCACCAAAAAAGTCAGAGGAGTGACTAAAAACTATTATCTAAAAAGGATGTCAAAACATCCCATCAACAATATATCCATTAGATAATGGTCATCCACTAAAATTAAATGCAAGAGTAAAGGGTCAATTGATGAAATATTTAACAAATCGATAGCTAGTCAACATCAGTTGCTCATACCCATCATACAAACACCAAAGAACATAATAACATAACTCTACACATGCACCAATGACTAACTACTTTAATGGCCAGATCAGATGTAGATTTGACACATCTACTATTGCATTCAAGATGACTAGACAAATAAGAATGGCCTAGACACAAAAATCCAAGAGGTACCAAATTTATAAATGTTAAGTTCAAACACCAAGTTTGTATTTCATCTTTAGCATATTTTCATGAGTTATAACTATCAAGATCCAAACCATTTTCATTACACATAGCATATAGAGCACTCAAATTCCCTCTCATGCATCCATGGATACCATGAAACTAATTTCACCCCTATCTAAAGTAAAAAAGGATGTAGTGGGTGTTGACATGGCACTTTAACAAACCAAGTACAGTGATCAAGAGCCATTTCAGTACCTTTGTGAAGTTAAATAGAAGCTCTTCTAGCTTGATCCTATTGACACTATGCAACCATTTACACTTGTATCACCCTATCAATTTCAAAACATAGATGTTGAGCAATGCTAACATTTGATGACCTGAGAGAGATATTTCAAGTATTTCTTGGGTTATATAATGAGGCCACAATCTATTTGGGCCTAGATGAGAATGTGGTAATCAACACACAAGCCATGGCCCAAGCCTTGGGCCTGCATGTTATTGGAGATTCCTTACTACCCAAAAAGACCAAAAATCCTCTCATCTTACAAGAAGTTGAGGACTTATATGTTAAATAAAATTGGTGGATTTACATTGATCAAATCCCCAAAGAACTAGTGTGTACTCTCATCTAATGCATCACTAGCATATTTTGGCAGGTGATCAAGTCTACCAAGCAAATACTAAAGGGAGTTTTGGACATCAATCATAGGATGATACACCAAAATGAATAATTTGATTGGGATGAGTATTTAATACAAAAATTGATCAAAAATATTGAAAAGTACCACGCCACTCCTAGGCAAAATTTCTAGTATTAGTTTTTGATCTTTTAGCTTCGCTTCATGTAGTGGAAATTACCAAAAAGATAAGTACACCCAGATATAGATTAATGGATGACATAGTAGTTATATAACATAATATGGATGGAAGAATGTGGATCCCTTGAAAATAAGGGGAAGTTAAAATCTTGGTGGGAGTAGTGCCCAGACCTCATTGCCACACACCTCAGATTGCCACCTGATGTCTTGCAGTACTTAGATTAACATGCCATAATCACTTTATTACCCAATAGAGTATTCATCACAATTCATGAGCTGCCGTGATCACAATTCAAATCACTCCCCTTCTTCATCACCATGGATATGGTGTAGGCTGAAGTGGTTTGATAAAAATATCATGTAACTAGGTGAATAAACCCTTTACAATCTATACCACCTAACATAGACATTCCTGCTACATAACAAATAAAATTGGCATAAAGCTCATAACAGTATAAGGGGAAGTGTAAAGTAGATATTAATTTGGTGTCCCTCACCCTAAATTGAAAAACACACAACATGGTGACCTATAAAGATGATCCAAAGGTGTCATATATAGCCAACACCTGAAACCTCTTAGAGATGGGTACTGATGTGCATGAAGTCTATTGGGTTATGTTGGTAGACATGGATAGAGACTACTATGAGAAGGATAAGGAGAAAATGTTTTTTTTTTTGGAAGAAGGTATGTATAGTGAAAATCTAAAATTAAGTTCCACCTAAGCTATGGGTAGAACTCCCAACTTGTCCACCTTCCATAATTGTCAACATAATCCGAGAAGAGGTGGAGTAACTTTAACATAGAATGGGATTCTTCTAGCCTTTGAATGATTCAAAATTCACACATAATTTCATCTTTACACCACTACCAAAGAGTCCACTAGAATAAACTATGTGTAGGCCCAGAACATAATGGGAGATAAGAGTCTTCCCTACCTTAGAGGAAAGCACATTTGGTTAACCAACTACTACATAAGAAGCACAACCTAATCCTGAATCTTATGCACCAGCACCATGACATAGACTGGTCATAATTGACAAAAAGAAGTAATAGGTTCCAAGTTTATATGTGTGACAAAATAATTCCCCACCATCACTTCAAGAATAGGAGGTTGAGGAAATTACATAGGAGAAACCAACAATAGAGAAATAATAGGCGACCTAAGAAGAAGTCACTTGTGCATCTGAATGATGGCTCAAGAAAGAAGAAAAGAAGAGAAATAAATAAGAAGCAAAACAATAACAAGTAACACAACAAGTTGAAGAATATAAGGCCTCATAAAATTCCAAGGATGTAGAGGCAAACATACAAAAGGCATAGGAATTGGCTAGTCAAGCCCAATAAGTATCCACCATAGAAAAATAAGTGCAAAAAAAGAAAGAAAAAAAGGAAAAAGAGGAAGTAGAAAGACAAAAATAAGACAATAAACTAGGCACAACAAAAGACATAGGAAATTGCTAGGAAGAAGAAAGAGGAACATGATGAATCCCTATGACAAAAACAAATGTAGGCACAAGCACAAACCTATGAATATTACCTAGCTACATAGGAATAAGAGAAGAGGAAGAGATAAGAAGAATAATAGAAGAAGAAAGAAGAACAAAAGATAATGTAGAAAGAAGAAGGTGAGAGAAAAAAGAAAGAGAAAGAAGAAGATGAGAGAAAGAAGACATAGAAAGAAGAGAAAGAGAAAAGAAAGAAAGAACAAGAGGATAAGAAAAGAGAGAAATAAGAAAAGAAAAAGAATCATGAAGAGGGGGAGAAAAAGGAGGAAGAAGACAGGAAGAAGAGGTTAAATGGAGGATGGCTGAAGACATTATGCAACAAGATAAGCTAATAATAGAGGCCACAACACAAAAGTTTCTACCCACACCTCAGGAAAGATCTTAGATGCCACTAGGAAATGTTTGGATTTGGGACATCCCTATAGTCACTACTTGGTGCACTACCTTTTCACTTCCTCTATAAACTATGCCACGTCTTGAAATTTTAGCCTTAGCAAGCACTTTAGTGGCATTCTCAGTCAAGTAGGAGGATTCATTTGATGTCTCTCACTTGCATTTAAATAATTAGTTGGAGGGTGATAAATTTTTTCAATAATACATCACATAAAATACCACCTCCCTAGATCAAGAGTGGGATTAGACAAGGGCAAATAATGTGGAGCTCAGGGGTCATCTTTAGGAATCAATGAAGATGATCAAAGATACTTGAATAGACTTGGCCTCTTGAGTATTCAAGGACCAAGTGATGTCAAACTATAGTAGGCTCAAGACCTTGGTCTTAGAGATTACAAAGGATTAGTGTACAACATAACTTTGCTCAATCAACATCTTGGGTTATAGCTTAAAGACTAACACTACTACTTTGATGACTCCATTTGAGGAGTATCAAGCCATGATTGGCATCACATCCTTCCAATCCCATCATCTCAGACATAGCCTACTAAAATATAAATAATAGCTTGATAATGCACTTACCAACTCCAGCATAGACTTCATTTTAGGTTTCATGACTAGCACAGTAATGCACATCTAGACTTTCTCAATTGATGAAATTGACCTTTCTCTCAACCAATATTTTAATGTTAGGGATATTGTGTATGATTGCCTCCTTAGCTAGTAGCAATACCTAAGTTTAAGTTCATTTATAGGCCTTCAAGTATAATAACACAGAAAAATTGGATCAATTGAGCACACAAATTCAACTAAAGGTCAACACAGCTCTCTTCTAACCTAACATTCAAATCTAATCTATCTCTTTTTTATAGTGAGGTATAAACCACCATCAGAACTCCAAAAATAAATTGTACAACACATGACTAATTAGTCTAGGGCTAAGGATCATATTGGCTAACTTTATTCCTTAGCAATACCACCTCCTTCCAGTTGAGTACTTCATAATGGATAATTTTTGAAAAAGTTTTGTAAAGTTTTGAGCAAGATTTTTTTTGTATTGGGGATGATTAGTGAAAAAAATAGGGCCAAGATGGTTGAAAAACCATATAGGATGGCCACCTATTTATGCTATCCTATTGAAAACCCAAAAGGGTAGTAGGTTGGTATGCTACTTTGTTGAAAACCCAAAAAGGTGGCTAAGTAGTGTGCAAGAGGTGAAAACCTAAAATGATGACTTGAGTGATTACTATGACTCTTGCAAGTCTACCCAATTTTTTAGCTTCTACCCTCAGTGCATATTTAGATGAACCTACAACATTGCCTTAGGATGAGACAACATTTAATGTCTGAGAAAGTGTTAGAAGAAAAAATGGATAAGTAAAGCTACACAGGATATTATTTTAATATTAGTGCATTATATATGAAATTATCAGCGATATATATTTTTTATTATTATCCATGAGTTGTAAAGGAGTAAAATATGAATAGTCTCCTCTCTTTGGTGCTAATGTATGAGAATAATAGGAATAGTCAAGAACTATAATGACTATATATATGTGTATATGTATATGTATATGTATATGTATATGTATGTATGTATGTATGTATGTATGTATGTTGGTATAAAGAAGATTATGACCTTTTTGTTGAGATCAATATAGACATTTGGTTATTGTTACCTGTCATATTTCTTATGTTATTTCTTGTCTATGTTATCATGTTTAATGTTTGGTTTAATCTTATCTAAAAGTAATTTGGATGATCTGCATACCTTAAGAAAACTCTAGTTTAATCTTAGTTCCTATTTATCATACTATAATTCATCTTTGTCTTGTCTCTACTAATTATAAATTATCTATACCATCCTACACAATATATCAAAACTTAGATATACTCATTCTTAGCATGTTATACTACATCAGAAACCTTTGCTAATAATAAATGCTAAATCAATAAAGTCATGGTATAGATTCAAAATCCTTTACCCTTTATCATTTAAGACTTATCTTCTATTAGGATCATAATTTTGGGATAAGGTTAGCACCAACTTAGATCTTTGGACTAATAATGGAAAGGCTACAAATTATGGCAAGCTAGATTCATAAATATTCTAGATCCAATCATTTTTAAATTCTACACCTATTCAGGTCCAAAATTTCCCTAGGTCAATGTGACCTAAGTCAATATCTATTATCTCTATAGTATTGGACTCTAATCTCAGAGTCACACTAGGTATTTGGATTTAAAATTCATCTCTTTTGGAGACATGGAATCTAGATTCAATGCTTGTGGAAAACAAACTATAATAGCTGGAAAAGTTTGTAGGTTCTTGAATCAAATATAATATACTAGTAGAGGTTGGAGGTCCTCTGTGTAGATAAAAGGTTTGATGGAACTAAAATGTGTTTGAAGTAGGTGACAACTCCATAGAGTTAGGAAGTGTTCCAAAAAATTTGGATCTCATGTGGAAAGGGAAGGTGTTATTATCAATGTGAAATCCCATGGGGATGGGAAGTGTTTGGAGTAGGTCCACTATTTACGTGGACTTAGAACTTTATAGGAATCTTAGGTGTTTGAAACAAGTGTAACCTCTCATAGAAATGGAGGTGCTCAGGATAAGTCCAATGTCTATAGGGACCTTATAAATATATTCAAAGAATATTCACTTAGATTACTAGGAATATTCTATGGTATATTTTCCTAGTCTTGGTGAAGCCCTAGATTCTATTATAAATCTCTTTTAGGAAAAACACTAGGTTTTAGTGATGAAAACTTGTAAAATTAAAACCATAGATTTAAATAACTGCAAATTTTGTGAAAATAACAAACTCACTTACAACTACACAATGACAATGATGAGAAAAAATAAGTGTATTATTTAGCTAAAGAAGATATACTTACATAAGATGATATATAGCCACAAAAATAGCCCAAAAAACCTCCTATAATATATAAAGGTTTACAAACAAGAAAACTTAGAATAATGTTCATGGATATAAAAATAAAACAAACTAACAATAATTAACTATGGTGAATTAATCACCTTATTAAAATATAACACTCTCCCCCTTAATTTAGCATAGCTTGAAGTGAACAAGAGAGAATTTCTCTAAATGCCTCAAATTTATTGCATGCACGTGACTTGGTGAAGACATCTACACATTTTTATTCTATCAATCAATATTGGAATTAGATGCTGTGTTGATGTACATGTTCATGAATGAAATGAACTTAAATATTAATGTGTTATGTGCATTCATGAAAGACTGGATTGTGAAAAAGTTTGAAAACACCCTCATTATCATAGTACATGATAGTATGTGTATTTTTAGTACTCCCAATCCTTACAGTATGCGAGGTAACCATATCGATTCACAAGTAGCTCATCTAAAAGCATGATATTTTTCATTAGTGGAAGATTGAGAAACATGGTTCTATTTTTTGCTCCCCTAGGATATAGGATTAGATCCTAAAAAGAACACATATCCAAAAGTAGATTTTCTGTCATCAATATTTCTTACATGATTTGAGTTTGAATATCCTATCAAACATAAATTTTCGTTATTCTTATATTCTAGGCTGAATTCCATTATACCCTTAATATATCTTAGTGTTTTCACTTTGTTACTTTCCAGTGAGACATCTTTGGCTCTTACATAAACCTTGAAAGATAGCTAACTGAATAGATAATGTCTAGCTTAGTATATGTAAAGTAGATAATACTCCTAAACAATTATTGATAGAGAGTTGTATTTACTTATGGTGATGGATCTATATGAGACAACTAAATCCTTATCTCCATAGGTGTAGTAATTAGATTACCGACCATCATCCTAAATTTATCAAGCATTGTCTTGGCATATTTAATATGGGACACAAAGATATGGTGTTCCTTTTGCCATAATTCTAATCCAAGACAATAGTATATAAGCCCAAGATTTGTCATGTCAAATAATTGATTAAGATCTTTCTTAGTTACATCTATCATATCCACTGAACTACCAGTGATGACTAGATCCTCAACATATACTACAATAATTATAATCTCTCCCCCTTGTTATTTTAGGTAGAGATTTCAATCATAGGGACATCTCTAAAATCCATATTGGATGAGATGTTTATATGTACCAAGCTCAGGGAGCCTGTTTGAAACCATACATATATTTTATGAGTTTACACACTTTTCCTTTATTACCAAGTGAGATAAAACCTTTTGGTTGTGTCATGTAAACATCTTATTGTAGATATCCATTGAGAAAGGTAGTTTCTACATCCATTTGGTGGATCTTCCATCTAAATTGTGCATCTAGAGAAAATAGCATTCTGATTATTTTGATCTTGGCCATAGGAGAAAATGTATCCTCATAATCTATGCCTTATTTTTGTACATAAACCTTTGTTATGATTCATTCCTTGTGCTTGTTAATACTATCATATACTTTATATTTTGTTTTGTAGACCCATTTACAGCTGATTGGCTTCTTCCTTAGTGGAAGATCTTCAAGCTGTCATGTTTTATGTCTCATCAATGATTGATATTCTGCATCCATGGCATCCTTTTAAGGTTTAGACTCTAGGGCTTTATGAACTATGAAAGTCTCTACTAATTATACAAATGTGCTCATTAGGGCTAAATTAGCCTCATCTTAATTCATGCTATGAGTCCTTGGTATAGTAGTCGATGTGTCTAAAACTCTATCCAATTTATCATCTCATAATGTACTTGTATACCATTTAGGCATACATTTCACTATTTCTATGGGTTGATCTACATTAACTTACTGATCATCCTCATCATCATTTTCACCTTCAGTGTGCTTATAACCCTTTGAATTATTTAGAGGTCTAATTACTAAATCATGTGAGTTTGTGGAAGGCAAACTAGTTTTAATTTTCTCATCAAACTCTACATCCCTACTAATGAAGATATTATTTATTTTGGGGTCCATCAATCCATAAGCTAAGGACTCTTAATTGTAGCCTAAGAAGATATAAGGCATGGATCTGGTATCCAATTTCTTTCTCTTCTTTTTAGGAACATGCATATAAGCCTTACATCCAAAAACTCAAAGATGAGGAATAGAAGGTTTATGCCCTATATAGGATTCATGTGGAGTCATATTATGAAAAATTATAGTGGATGATCTATTAAACAATTAAAATGTTTTTTTCACTGATTCTACCCAATATGTGCATGCCAAACTTGAATCTTTAATCATGCTATGCACCATTTCCATGATATTGAAGTTTCATCATTTTACAACACCATTTTGTTGTGGGGTGTATGGTGGAGCCATTTGTCTATAGATGCCATATTATTTCAAATAAGCAAAATAAACTTTACTTGTGAATTCTCCCCCTTGATTTGAGTAGAGAGCCTTAATTTTTTGATCAATTTTAGTTTCAACTATGGCTTTAAACTCTTTGAAAGTATTGTAGGCTTAGTATTTGGTCTTTAGATAGTAAACCCACATTTTGCATGAGTAGTCATTAATAAAGAGCATGAAATACTAAAACCCATAGTGTGTAGATCTCATGGGGATGGAAAGATTGGTCTACACTAGATCAAGCTTACCAGATTCTCTTAAGGAACTTTGACAAAAATATGTCCAATGTTGTTTCCCTACTAGACAACTAGTGTAGAGATCTATATTTTTCTTCAATTGAGGAAGTCCATGGACCATGTTCTAATTGCTAAGTGCTTTGAGGTATCCAAAACTGTCATGAACATATCTATGATGCCATAGATTGGCTGAGTTTGAATCCTAAGCTACAAGTGCTTGATTGTTCGATTAAACAAAGTCAAAATCAAAAAAAAAATCCAACTCTTGAGGCTCATAAAACAATTCTAGATAATTTTGACTTATCTTTGATCAAACACATATTTTTTCCACTTTTGTATTCAAATTCAACCTTGAGGTTGTGGTCAAGCAGCTGACTAACTAATAGAAGATTTTATGTGAGTCTTGGGACATACAAGACATTTGAGATTTTACAATCATGTCATCCAAATGGTAAATAAATATTACCAATGCCTTGAACTTGGTAGGATGATTTATCACCCAAAGATACATGATTTTTTGGGGAAGTCTCATTCATGCTATAGAACCAATATTGTCTTCTAATCATATGTCAATTTGCACTTGAGTCGATATACCAGATAGAGCTTTGTGATGTTGATTCATCATGAGATTGTGTAGCATATAGGAAATCCTCATCAAAGTGGGTGTCTTATTGTTTAGCAATGTTTCCTTGTTGATTGTATTTATTATTCCAATGCCCTTTCTTTTGACTTTGTCTTTTATGTGGATGAGATGATTTTTGGTGATTGGGCTTCTTATTTCTTGAAGAGCTCTATGTAAATGAGTTATACCAATAATTCTTTAGTTCATGGCTTATTTTTCCACATATAAGGCAAAATTTTTATTGTTTATCCCCCTGTGAATGACACTATTGACCTTGCTTTGGTTTATAAGACTTGATCTACTTCTTTCCTTTCTATTGATTAGAGACAAAAACATGTTCATATGATTCTTCTTCTTCTGTATGCATAAACTCTTCCTATTGAAACATGTTTACCAACTTGTCAAATACAGTTTCTATTTGGTGACTATAAAATTCGTCATGAAGATCATGTAAGAGGGTGGTAATGATCTTAGGATAATAGGTATAAGAAATTCATTTGACACTATTTCACCTAATGCTTAGAGTGAAGCCCTCATGGTTGCAACATGATGAAGAAAAACTTCCACTTTTTTAATGGACATCAATTTGAGGGAATGAAGTTGAATCTAAAGATTAAGAATGGTTCCTTTATTTTTGCCCTCATGGACTATATGGAGATTATCCCAAGCATCTTTTGATGTTATGGCCTCATGGATATGAGGTTGTACCTCATCTAATACTCTGAACATGATTATTAACTTTACCTTCTGATTGGCTTTGTCAAACTTATTATAATGATCAATGTCAATAGCATGTTGGATAAGATTACCATTAAAAATAAGCTAAATGTTTTCAAATTCCAAATGTGTCCTGATTTTAGTTTTCCAAGTGGCATAGTTGTCACTGCAAAGAAGCTATGAGTTTGGTAGAAAGAATTTTGTCCCAATTTTGGCCATTATGTAGAATTTGACCAAAGGTGATGTATTGGTTCCTTATCACTCTAGGTATTAAGGTCTCCCTCTCTAGATATTTTCAATCCATTATACAAGACCTTTATTTATACACACCCTTCCTTTATACCCATCAATACATGGAAGAAGTTTGCCCTTTATGTATACCCAATGGTAAGTGAAAGAAGCCTAAACATATGTGAAAGATTCTAGTACATGATACTTAGACAGTACTAAAAAGGGTTCATCCAATCACTAACACCTATTTATATGGATTTCTACATATGAGCACGTAACTTTGCTATATATTTAGAAATACCACCAGTCAGAATTTATGCCCTTCAATTGAAATGAATGGGTAGATGAAGGGAGATAACGAGTTTATGTGCCCTTATTTCTCCTTGATGATTTAAAGGGATGATGCCTAGACATCATTTTTGTATCTATGTTGGGCTATGGATGTAGTAACTCAAGCATGATGGCTTTACTCATAAATGTAAGTTAGAGGCACTGCTTGTACTGAACACTAAGATTAAGTTTAAAAACTTGTGATTTTATGTAAATATGTAAAATAATTACAATATTTTTCAAAATAAAAAATTATAATACTTTAAAAAAAATGAAAAAACACTTGATTTTTTTCATTTCATTGGGCTCTTTGGCCTCTTTTTGGCATTTTTTTTACTTTGCCTTCCCCCCAACTTTTTTTTTGTTTTAGTACATTTATAACTAAATTTAGTTACTTATAACTAAAATTGATATAATTTCCAGGTTAAGAGGAACTTCTAAAAAAATTGATGGGATTTGAACCTTCCACTTCTTATTTACCAAAAAATATACTCACCTATGAATTAATACATGTCTTAATAAGACAAAAATTGTATCGAAATGCTTTAACTTGTTGTTTGAAGGATAAAACCACTAGCCTAGACAATACCATGGGTTTGCTAGAGAGGTGGGTTCTAAAAATTTGTAGCAAAGAAATAATTTGTAGGTAGTTTTTCAAGGTGGTTTTGAGGTATAATGAGTGGTTTTGGAGATTAAAAGATAGTTGGGCACTTTAATTTGAATCCATGAATTTACAAGCTATAAATACTGATTTATAAGCTTGAAAAAAAAATCGACCAACCTCTTTTTTTTATGATGCCAACTTCTTTTTGTGATGTAGATTTTGTATTGAAAATACCATTCTTCTCCATGATTGGGCTCTTTTCAAATTGATATGTTTCATTTTGGTGTGTGGCATCCAAGGATGACAACTCAACTCAGTGCTCATGGCTTTTTTTAATACCAATGACTCTTATAGGAGTAAATATTCAACACATAATTTTTATTTGCAAATGTATAGACACCAAATTAGAAATAAATAAAAAACTTACATCTATTTCTCCAAATTCATTATGGGTGTATTTATTTATTTTTTATTAACAAAAAAATACTAGATCTCACTAATATGGATGCTTGGTCTATAATGCTTCAGGCTTAATTTCTTCTTTTCCTTTCAATACTTCATCCAAAAAAAAATTGTAAAAAAAATCTTAGCCTTTATTTTATTTAATGTTGATCCTGAGATAGTTTGATAATGCACAGGCTCTTCCTGAAGTCAGAGAAAAAAAATTGTTATTGTTAAGGACATGAGAGCATAGGATTCTCTTTTCATCCTTTGAGGTTCTAAGATTTTAAAATGCTCTAGTACTAAATGATGATAAAAAATAATTATATTATTCATCTAAATAATAATACTTACATAAGCTAATATATAACCATTGGAATAGCTCGAACAACCTCCTATAATATAGGAAGGTTTACAAACAAGAAAATCTAGAATAGTGTTCATGGGTATAATAACAAAACAAACTAATAATAATTAACTATGGTTAATTAATCACCTTATTAAAATCTAACAGATAATGATCTTTATCAATGCCTAAACAAAAAAAACCTTAAATAATGATGCCCAAATAGGTAATGATAACCCTAGAAATAAACATGAAAACCTTTCATAAGAAATGAAATAACTCAAAAAGCTTCAAATTATAGGAATGATGGTAGAAAACACAAGGAGAATACCATACAAGAGTGAAATTGACATGGTAATTAGTTCATAGACATGGTTTGAAGCTTATAGGTACTTTTTTGGCACGTGGTTCAAAGGTTGGATACATGGTAAAGGTCATCAGAGCTCAAAAATCTTGATTAACAATTTAAACAAATGATAAAAAAATACCTAAATCACATTACTTATATAAGAAATACTTGTAATTAATGCATTAATGGTGGTTGGTGGTAGAAACTCAAGGTACTTGGATCAGGTCCAATGTCCATCAAGTTGGGGGATTAAATGGTTTAAAAATCCTAAGGTGGAACTCTCCATGTAATTTGCAATTTGTCAAAATTGTAAATTACATCTAGAGTTCTAGATTCCATGGCTTGGGTAGTTGGTGGGAACCAGAACCTAGGATGTAATTTTAATTTCATGTCAAGTTCTAGATCCTAAAAGAGGGGGGTGTTTGGCTTTGTGGGATCCAAAACTTAGGATGTAATTTGCAATTTTTCAAATTGAAAATTGCATGCCAAGTTTTAGATTCTCCTAGTTTATGACTTAGCAAGATCTAGAGCTCAAAATGTAAATTGAAATTTTACAAATTACAAATTGTGTGTCAAGATATAAATTATAATAGTTTAAGAAGGATAGTGTATTGTAGGATTTGGAACCCGTGAACAAATTTATAATTTGAAAATTGCATCCAAAGATTTGAATTCCATAATACAAAGGGAAAATGGGTTTTTGGGTTAACTTAAGGGATTTTATCAAAAAATTAGGGACTCTCCCTTAGGGTATTATATGTTATAATATTTTTTGGGAAAAAATATCAATAATAATATTTAAAAAAATGAAATGAAGCACACAAGCAATTGGATTAATGTGATTGATCTAATTGGAACACACATCATAAACCTTGCATTAACGGTGGCTAATGAAAGTTTTAGAATAGAAAATATAATAATCAAAGAGCAAGTATCAAAATTCAAAGTAAATGATAAATAATTGGTCATTCCTAAATGTTGTTAAGTTATAATAAAATTTGAAATTAATGTGATGGGGAGTTGGCTGTAAGAAATAACTAGAAAGTAATATATGTATAGTTTTAGAATGTTTAGGTTGAAAGGGATCTATATTAGTGATGGTATTGGCTTGGTCTTGGGGTCCTACCCCTTCACTTCACAATATCATAGTGATAAGGGTGTTGGGTGATTTTCCAATATATACAATCAACCATGTGTTTATAATTGGCTAAAAAACCAATTCTGATTCCCCCCTATTGATGAAATACAAGTAGGTACACTTTGGAAAGAAAAACATTTAATGATTTTTACTTTTAAGTGATTTAGAAGTATGTGAAAAAGATAAAAATAGTGTGACTAAATTAGAAAATTTAAAATTTACCTAATTAATCTATGTTTGTTACACTAAGCATGCAAGCTACTAAAATGAATGGTGAACTAATTACTAGTAAAATAAATTTTATTCCATTGACTATAAAGCTTATAGAGTTGGTTCAGGTAACATTATATGTAAACAAAATAGATCATAGTCAACTAGGTTACTACTATTCTTCAAAAGAAATATCTGAAAGAACACAGTTGAATAGGTCAACTATGTATCCTAGATTAAAGATAGGATACAACATTGTGTCAAGCTAGTCCACCCAATTTTATATAGTGTTGGGGTTTTATAGACATCAAACTTGTGAAAAGTAAAACTAGAAATGAAAGACTAAAATGACAAAGGCAAGAATGAACCTTGTAAATTATTTTGTAATGCTCAAGTATCAATTTAAATATTCTAAGAATAGAGTCAACTATCTAGATGGAGTTTGCACATGTGCACTAAAAATAAGCTACAAACAGAGTTGATTCACTTGACTATTTATGGAAATTGTATACACATAATATTTTCAAAATTTTATAAATTAATGACACTTTATATCTTTCAAGAACCTATGAATCTTAATCTCTATGAGTGCATGCCTTGAAGGGTGCACTGGGAAAGGGGCGGCATACCATTGATACTTTGTAGGATTGTTGTCCGTTTTGCCACTTGTTATCTACATACTTATCTCCTAAAACCATTAAACCTAAGCTTATTCTTATATATTGTACCCATTCCCTTCATTTTCCACATTTTATCTTCTTATTCCTCACCTAAATCCCATTTTATCAGTTAGCTATATAGGGTCCACTAGGTTGACCCTATACAGTTTTGAGGTATTTTCACTTAGCAGTTATTTGACCTTTGGCCGACCGAGCTCATGACTTAGTTAATTATTACCTGAAACTATGTTAGGTTAGTTGGGTCAACCCTATCAATTGACTTATCTAGAAATATTTACGAAAATATCCATCTATATATACAAGTGCATTTCTATCATTTATTAGGGAAGAAGTGAAATAAGAAGTATGAATGAACATTTGCTTATTGACCATTATACTTAAGAATTAAATCTTAGGGTTCCATACTTTATTTGAAGATAGGGATCTTATCTTGAAAATAACTATTTTGGATTCATTTATAGGTTGTGTATCCTATATATGATCTATATTTATCATCCTTACATACCATAACAACCTCTTTCAAATCACCTTGGCTAAGGGAGAAATTGAAGATCAACAAGTTTGTCTTCAAAGGTAAGTATTCCTAACTTTATTTCTCCTTTGTAAGAGTAGATAAATAATGTAGTTATGATTCTCTTCCATGCATTAGGATTATGTAAACATTGACATTAGTATATGTCTTCTATGCATGTTCTTTTTTATTATTTCTAACCTCCACTTTGTGCCACAAGCTTTGGTGAGCACTAGATTATATTTTATTTATTTGTTATTAGATTAAGTGAAATGTCAAACTTAGGACTCTTCTAGGGTTATTACATGATTGTTGTAGACTATAGTATTTAGAACACTTCCTAGCATCGTGTATTGTGATAAGTGATCCCCTAATTGGGTTTATCTAATCCCCATATTAGTCATGCTTCTACTTAACAAATGTATTCCCAATCGGAAGTGTAGGTATGCTCTATCTTATTCAAGCTAAGATTAAATTATAGACATGATGCATTTTTTATTTCATAAATTCTAGTGAACATGATGTGAATATAACCCTTGTAGGGTTCCTTTCACTTATTTCATTATTTTATCAATTTTATTATCATGTATTCATAATACTAGGTTAATTATATCAACCTAGTTCTAACTTCTATGTGCACGTTTAACACACAGTTACATCCATATGATTATATTCTTTCTATTTAGGTTATTTTTTAGGTACACGCTACTAGATAAAATTAGTAGACTTAGTATAGGTTTTCATATATATAATTTAGACTACTAGGTCATCCCGATGGACTCTATACATTTTTAGGCATCTTATTTAGTGTACTAGGTTGACCCAATCGACCCTATATATTTAAGGCACTTAGTAATAGGTTTCTACAAAGATTGATCAGCCCAATCATTCTTGTTAAGAAGGATTTTCAAGAATTTATCAAGGTTATTGATTAGAAATCTCACTTCTATGCATCTCTGATCCACCAAGGTTCCTTTATATCCTTTCTCTCTTTCCTTACAATTTTTTCTTTCATAATTTGTAGTGTTTAAAACTACCCCTATACAGTCAACTAAATCAACCCTGTCAAACTAGTTTTATATTATATGTGTTGTCTAGATAGCTAGGTTGACTTTGTTGACCCTGTTCACTACCAAAATTTTGATTTTGTAGTATAGTGTTGACACTCTCAACCCTATTCTATATTTTTTTTCATTAAATTGTCGACTGCATTAGTATTGTACCATGTTTTAAAGTTGGAATTAATGCTTATATGCTAGTAATTAGCTCACACTTTAATTTCTTGTTGCTTACATGCTTAAAATAGATCACATAGTCTAATTAGATAGTTTTCAATTTATCATTTATTTACACTATTTTTTATTTTATGCACACATAACCAAATCACAAAATCTTAACAAGCATTTTAATAATTATCTACCCAAGGCCAACCTACTTGGATTTCATCACCAAGGGGGAGGCCAACTTGGTGTTCTATCTAATTATAAAGCATGTTTAATAGTATATTATGGATAAGCACCTGATACCCTTATCATTGTGGTGTGTGAAATGAGAGGGTAGGCCCCAATACCAACCCTGTATCATTTCCACTACCAATCCCTTTCAACCCAAACTTCCTAAACCCATCCTTAGATTGATTTCTATTTCCTTGATTATAGCCAACTTCCAATCACATATAAAATTATATTATAATAATCTAACAACATTTAGGTTAACCATTTAGTTAGCTTTTACTTTCCAAGTTGATTGCTTTCTCTTTGTTCAATTGTATTTTGTATTGCAAAAACTTGCATTAGCCAATTTTGGTGCAAGGTTTTATGTCATGTGCCTCAATTGGATCACCCTAATTAATCCAATTTATTTTTTATTTGATTTTAGTTCTTACTTTTCAGGTACTTGCAAATTTATTCTTATCTCAGTAGATAATTGTTTCAGTCAACATAGTCTATTATAGATTATCTAATTTTCCCTGTCTACCATACTAGATCGACCCAATTGATCCTATACACTTTTTAAGCCTTTGTTTTCTATGCTAGGTTGACCTAATAGACCCTATACTATTTTTAGGCCTTGTTTCTTATGCTAGGTCAACCCATTTAACCTTATATAGTTTTCTATCACTTCTCATTTCCTTGTGTGGTTACCTAGTCTTATTTCATAATGATGAAATATTTTTAGCCTTACCTTAGTTAAGAACGTTGCATAATTAAGGATTTTGATAATAATCTCACTTATTTCATTACTTTATATGAAACTATTAATTTTATTTCTTCCTATTTTTCTAAACTATAGCCAATCACTACATAATGTATTGTAGTTGAGGTCATTTGTCCTAATCCTCCTCCCAATACCAATATTGGGAATCCTCCACCAAATAATCCCCCTCCTATCAACAATAATATCCCACATTTAAACACCAACCCACCTATTGATATAAATCAAATTATTACACAATTCATGTAATAAATGAACATAATGCAAACTTTTAACACCTCTCAAATGATGAACATGTAACAACACTTATTCAACATGACTAGTCAACCACCTCAAGTCATCATGTCTCAAAAAAAAAATGGTATCCCTCCTTTTAGAGATGCCAATGGGAATATCTTCCCTCAACCTATAATTAATAACAAAATACTTTAGCATATTCAAAATGAAGTGTTAGCTACATTCATTACATCCATAGATATTGAAAAAATTTCTCCAATTATCACATATAATGGAACTAAGGACCCTAATATCTTTCTTAATTACCTTGGTAGTCTCTATAAAATGGGTCTAAACTAACACCTTTACTACCACCAAGATCTTAGCCAAAACCTTTTTTCATGATTCACTTGAATGGTACAACCAAATTCCTAGACATTCCATCTCAAAATAAGAGGATTTAGTTAATGCTCTAGTGAAGGAATTACAACATGATGACCTTCCTAAAAATTACCTTAGCCATTTTATCAATGCCAAATAACTTCCCAATGAATCTTATCATACTTTCATCAAATGGTGGTCTCTAGCTCACAAAGTGGACCATAACATGAACAATGCTACTCTTTTATAATTATTTGTCACTACTCTTAAACCTCCCCTTCAATACAAAGGTTGAATATTTTATCCTAAAACTTTAGACAAAGCCTTAAACCAAGAAAAAAGAAAAGACTTTCTTATGACTTAATTTGAAACACCTCAAATAATTACTAAACAACATTTTAAATCATTTTTTCATAACATTTTTTCATCCAAGTCTAACCTCAAAATGGAGCATCCAATTCAACCAATTTTAACCCAACCCACCCTCCCTTGATTTTAGAATATCTTAAGGATAAATTTCCAACCTCTAAAACCATGAGATTTGATCCTTCTAAACTTCCTCCAAAATGGTACAATTTTGAAAAAATTTGTTGGTGGCATTCTACTATAGGTCATTATCATGAGTCTTGTCATGATCTTCACTGATTTCTTATTTCTTCCTTTTTTTGTCCACATTTAAATCATGATACTAGCATAAAACAATGTTATCAAGACTATATTAAATCTTCTCAAATTTAATCTCAAGAACCAAAATCCCATCAACATCAACTACCTAATAAACAAACCTCATCCACTAATTTTATTCAAACCATGATTAATCCTTCTTCTTACACCAATAAGGAAAGGATAGCTAACATGAATAACTTTAAACATATTGTTGCATCGATTGAACCTCAATCTCTTAGGTCACATGAACCAAAAGAGTACCTAGTTCAAATGCCTATCCAACTCATATCATACATGGTCATCGTTTCCCTCTTCATATCTCTCCTACACATCTTATGTCACATTCAAAATCATTAAAATCTAAAAAACCAACACATTTAACTATCTCTAAATGCATCCACCAACCCAATGCAAATCATTTTAATGGTTCAATGTTACATCATTCCACCTCACATGTCGGTGCATATTACGATGCCCATCTACATGTCCCTTCAAAATTTGGGGAATCTTACAATGCCCATACCTACATCTAATTACTAAATGATGCATCTTAAGATTCCCACTCTTATTATATAATTCATAATAACAAATAAATTTAATTGTAAGAAACCTTCTGAAACTTATAGACTTGTATTTAACATGCTTATCTTTGATATAGACATTAACATAGATCTTACTTGTTTTTTTTGTCTCATGTTTTTTTTGTGCATTTTAGTAATTTTAGTTTCACTTTAATAGCATCATTGTTTTCCTCTAAATTCTTTAATTTTTATTACACATGACATTTGGCATTTATTTTCATCTTGAATTCTTATGTATCTCTTTCCTTTTTGTCTTTTTCTATCATTATTTGCCTTAGTATTTCTATGTATTTCTTAGCTTTATTTATTACAAGCTATCCCTTGATTTATATTCATGATTGTTTGCTTTCTTATCTCTATTTTTAATAGATAATTGTCATTGTGACTTGGTTATACAAACCTTATTCCCTTTAGTCATGTTTCTTATTACCATGTGATTAGTTAGCAAACAATTACTCTCGTTATTATTCTCCCTTCATAGGTCTACTTTGGATCTCATTTTTACATTTATTCCTTTTTTTCAAAATAATCATATAAATGGCTAAGACTTGAGATCACATGTTGGTTCATTGTTAAGCCTAAGTGTTCTAGTCAGTCTTGTCTTTGGTCACTTATCTTCCTTTATCCTTAGCCTAAAACTCATTTGTGTGTATCACACTATCTCTCATGATTGGTCATTCCAATTTCATATGGAGGAGGAATATTAAAAATCCTTAAAAAATGTACAAGCTAAATGATTTAACAAAATCCAATGATACAAAAGTATAAAATATTAAAACTCAAATCACACTAAAATATATGATTTAGATAACATCTCCTTCTTCTAGTTATAGCTCAAACTCTACAATTAACCTCAACATAGAGTCAAGGTCCATTGGGGTGTAGTAGGCCAATATATTAGAAGAGGAAAATTTAAAAAAAAATAGTGTTACTTACTTTCACACAAGTACCTAATCTTTATAGTAGACTGATGGCTCTATAAGGGGTCTTGAAGAATGGGGAACATGTCATGGGAAGGTATGTCCATTTTAATTTTATTGTACTAATCTACCTTCATGAGTTGATATTAGTAGGACACTTATTTACCTACAAAGATTTATATATAGTGAATAGGTTTCTTTTGTACATTGATGGTCACTTAGTATCTTCTCATGTCTTTAGTATGCCTCTTGTCTCCTAAGGTCTTCTCATTATATGCCTAAGTTATGATTTTTGCATTCCCTTAATCATTCCTTATTTCCCTCATATTTCCTCTTGAGAAATATTATTTTTCTCACTAATCACTCCCCTTAGGATTTCATTTGTGAATTGCATTATAAAACTATGGATAAGACCTGACACTCCTCACAAATTACCACATTTTCACCTTCCTATTACCCACATCCCTTGTTACCTAAGTTTCTCAATTATTCCAACCTAGTGGTATTCCCTTTGTGAGTTTAAATGTAAGACCATAGATAAGACCTGGCCCTCACAAAATTTTCCAATAATCCAAGTCATAATAAAAATTACATGTGTCAAATATGAGATAATATGTGATTAACCATGAAGTTACACATCATTGACATGCTTCCCATCTTGATTTAGTATGTTTTATGATTACTTCATTTCTCTTTCATTTTTATTTTCTTATTTTCTGATTTCCTACCATTTCTTGACTTCTTCATACTTCCCAACATGATTTAGTGTGTTTTAAATTCCTTTTTACAATTTATGTTTTACATACTTTCCAAAATGGTTTAATATGTTTTCCAATCATTTATCATTTATTTCGTATCATTTGTCATTCATTTTCCATCATTTTATCATCCATTTATTCTCAATATTTTTGTTTTAACCTTGCCTTAACAATCCTAATTTTCTAATTTTCCTAAGTCCATATATTTGTCTCTAATACCTCATCTTTTCCATTATTATATGCCTATCTTCCAAAACTTTCAATTTTTAGATATTTTTTGCACTATCTTCTATAGGTTTGCCTGATGTTTTTCACATTGGACACATTCAATTCTCTTGTATTCTACTTCTTTATCTACAACACTAAGGTAAGAAAAGGTATGTTTTTTAAAATTTTGTCCTTCATTTATCTTTTTTTCATTTTATTTAGCATCACCATTGTGTGTTATCATGTTCTATTTCTTGAATAACCATCATATGTTGCACTCACATGATAAGTGATGAGATTCAAATGAGGCATATTTATACACATAATATTTTTAAACTTTTATATATTATTAACACTCTGTATCTTATAAGAGCCCATTGACTCTCAATCTCTCTGAGTGCATGCCTTAATGGGTGCACTATGAAAAAGGTCAACATATCATTGGTGTTTTATAGGATTATTGTCCCTTTTGTCACTTTTTATCTACACACTTGTCTCCTAAAACCATTAAAACTAAGCTTCTTATTCTATATTATAACCATTCCATTCATTTTCCACATGTTATCATCCTATATCTCACCTAAAACCCATTTCATCAGTCAGTTGTACAGGGTCGACTAGGTCAACCATGTATAGTTCTAGGTAATTTTCACTTAGAAACTGTTTGACCTTTGGCCAACCTAGCTCTTGACCTAGTGGATTATTACCCAAAATTATGTTAAGTTGATTGGGTTAACCTTGTCGGTTAACATATTCAAAAGGATTTAGGGAAAGATCCACCTATATATACTAGTTCATTTCCATCATTTATTAAGGAAGAAGTGAAATAAGAAATAAGTACAAATGAACATTTACTTATTGACCATTCTACTTGAGAAGTAAAGCTTAGGATTCTATACTTTCTTTGGAGATACATATATTATCTTATGGATAAGTCTTTTGGATGCATTGATAGGTTGTGTAGCCTAGATATGATTTGTCTTTGTCATCCTTACATACTAAAACAACCTCTTGTGAAGAACCTTGGCCAAGGGAGAGATTGAGGCTTGGTGGGTTCATCTTAAAAGGTAAGTATTCCTAACTTTTTTTTTGTAAGATTAGATACATAATGTAGTTGTGCTTCTCTTCCATGTACAAGAATTATATATACATTGACATGAGTATATGTCTTATATACATGTTTAGTTTTATTATTTCTAACCCCCAATTTGTGACATAAGATTTGGTGAACACAAGATTAAATCTACATTATTTGTTATTAGATTAAGTAAAATGTAAAACTTAGGACTCTTTTAGGGTTATTTCATGATTGTGTTAAATTTTAGGCTTTGGAACCCTTCTTATCATGGTGTATTATGATTAGTGATCCCCTAATTAGGTCTAGTGGATCCCCATATTAGTTATGATCCTACTTAACAAATGTATTCCCAATCAAAAGTGTAGGTATGATCTATCTTCTTTTAGCTAAGATTGATTTATAAACATGATGCATTTTTGATTGCATACATAAACCTATATTGTAAAAAATAAAAACCATGAAAAGAGTCAAATTTATTGATGATGTATAAAATCTTGTAATTGAATAAGCACAATATGTCAAGCTGATTGATCTAGTCACCTATATTTATAGAAGACCTAAATATTTATAACAAAGTTATTTTAGGGTGATTGTGGGTTAAACATGTGTATAGACTATTATAATTATAGATACAAGTTTGATACAATAATACAAAAATGAAAAATAAATATAATATGATGATAAAATGAATTTGTGAAAGAAAACCTAAAAGGGTTTGATTCACATTGGGTTTATCATAATTCATACAAAATAAAATGCATTTGAACTATTAATCAATCCTAACTCAGAGAAGAATTTTATCCTACTTACACTTTCATTTATTGATACATTAGATATTTGGGGTTATGACTAAGATGTATCTACTAAATCTAAATAAGGGACCACTTACCACAATAACATTTCTAGAGAGGGTTCCAAAGCCCTTAGTCAAGAAAAACTATGTAACAACCATAACTAGGTCCTATGTTTTCATATTCACTAAGTAAATGAAAAGTAAATTAAAATCTAATCTAGTGCTCACCAAAGCTTATGGAATAAAGTGGGGGTAACAAACATAAAAATTAAATAGGTATGGAATATCTATACTCAAGTCAATGTATAGGAAATCCTAATGCATGGGAGAGAAGTACAAATGCTAATCTATCTAATCTTATAAAGGGGGAACGAATTTATAAATACTTACCTTTGAAGATGAACCCATCAAGACTCAATATCTCCCTTGGCCAAGGTGATTCACAAAAGGTTTTTGTGGAATATAAGGATAACAAGGATAATTTATCTATATGATACACAAATTCTCTATGTATCTAATATATTTATGCATAAGACAAGATCCATATCTCCAAAGAAAGTGTTAAAACCCTAAGAAATTCTCCTTAAGTAGAATGGTGGATAAGGCACAATATATTATTATTATTATCATCATCATCATCATCATCATCATCATCATCTCTAAATGATGGAAATGGATGTGTATATATAGCTAAATATAACCTTAAAACTTTCCAAAAGTTTAGCCAATAGGGTTGAACTAATTCAACTCTATGTCATTATTTGATAAAAATAAGGTAGGTCTCGATCTATTTTGTCCAAGGCCAACCTAGAACCATAACATATTTAAAAAAATTAAATATTGGGTTAGCCTAGGTAAAAAGTGTACCATAAACTATCAAAAGGGTTTTTAGGCATAGAAAGGGGTTAAGTTAGGTGGTGAATTGCTTGGAGTGTGTAGAGGAGGAGAAAAATATTAGGTGTATAGGATATGGTCATGTAGATAGGAACTGGTGGTATAGGGTAAAATAATGTTGTGAAGCACTAATGGTCTACCCACCACTTCCTGGTGTACCCTTTAAGGTGTGCACTCATAGATATTAAGACTCGATGGTTTCATGTAAGAGAGAATGCATAAATATATGATTAAGTTTGAAAATATTGTGTATATAGTTTGAACCACCACCACCATGTAATGTCACTCATCTCCAAACAACTATAAACCACATAATTTTCCATACATTCTCTAAGATCACTATCATTTCATATCAATATCCACAAAGTACAAGCATTTAAATTATAGTTATCATATAAGGTTATCATCATATACATATCATAAGGCATTAATGATAGCTACCCAAAATACCCAAGATCACTTGCACATAATGTATCCATCTCAACAACAATCAATGATAGTGGTTTCATGGTATCTATCATGTGATAATGTGGAAAATATTGAACCCACATATCCACCTATAATCAAAATATCACAAAACACACTAGTAATAGAATTATAAAAATTTAATGAAAAAATTAAGGCATAAAAATAACTGACATATTATTTTTCTTATGGACATGTTTAAAGTTAATTATATCACAAAGAAGATAGGTTTATGGACAAATTTGTAGATAGAAAAAGTCTTCACATGTCTTGAACAATTCCATAAAATGTCTATACAAAATTAGTGATGATAGGATAAGACTAGTAAAGTATAAAACATATTAAATATCCATAAAAAATAGTAAAATTAAATTCATCAAAAATTGATTTTTTTGGTTTACAATAAGTAGTTGGTATTCCGACTACAATATGGCCCAAACCTATTGAAATTGATTAAAACCAAGGATTATCCTATGGGGAATCATTTCCCCCTCATATCTCATAAATCACAAAAATATTAATATTAAAATTAATTATAGTTTATTTTACCCAACCTATTTATATGGGTTAACTTTTTTATTTTTCAAAATTTAAAACCTTTATAACTAATTCCTCTCAAAATTATGTGATATCTTAATATATAATTATCAAAATCAATCCATGTAATTTGAGTTGGAATGCATAGAATGCACTCTTTCATATGGTACTATTTAAATTGTGTAAAAATTTACATAAAATAAATTTTTTAACTCATACTTACCTATGCATCAAATTCTCAACTATTCTTCACTATCTCCAAATATGTTAAATTTATGTATTGCAGTCCACAATATTTATTATGAAATGCTTAGCATAGTATAATGTTGACCCCCAAAATTAGATAAATCCTAAAATAATAAAATTAAATTTTGAAATAAGGAATATAGGTTAGTATTAATATCCAAGGAGTGGCATGAATAATCTAAATCATTCCATGTGTGCATGCCCAAAATAGGAAACCAAAACAATATGCAAAAACCATTAGAAACCATGACAACATGTGGTAAATAACAAAATTATAAAATACAAATAACTAACCATATAGACTTAGGAACCATAGCGACAGTCTGAGGGGTGAAATAATGGAAGTAAAGTCTAAAAATGGATCTAGGCAAGACAATTATGAAGCAAGGTGGAACATAGTGGTAGATGGCATTGAAAAACACAATGCATTTAATTCTAGGTGAATAGAATTATATAATAAATAAAATGTATATGTATTTAGTGGTTAAAATGAATCTAAGGATCCTATAAAAGTGTAGACACCTGGGAAAATAACATTTTTTGGGGGATTCTATTGGATTGGTTAGTGACTAGGTTGGTTATTAATGGATTTCTAAGTGTAGATGTTTTTATGAATTATATAGCACCTCAGTCTTGTACACTTTGAAAATATAAACCTTGGCTATTTTTCTTAGTTATAGACCTTTCCCACTACCAAAAGGATTATATATTATATATATCTATCCTCATTGATTGTATTTTATTCTAGCCAATGTCATCTAATGACCTAGGCCTTATATCTTCCCAAAAAATGGTGTAAACCTACTTATCTTCCATATAGACAAGTTTTAGACATGTACCTATTTTATGATTCTTAGAAACCTGTATCTTAGTTAGATGCCTATATTGACGTAAGTGTCATGACCAAATATAAGTGTTCATTGCCATAAAGTCATTAATTTTGTAAATTAAACATATTCATATGTTTTACCTAAGTGTTTTAATGTGAGATATACAAGATCAATCATCATTAATTCCTCACATACAAAAAATCAAAGATAAACCAAATAAATTGCAAGGTAATTTATCAAAGGCATTCAATCAAGAACTCATGTGAGCAATTTTTTCCTATTTTATTCTATTTACATATCTCTCATAGGGACAACACATATATAGGTCTAAATTATTGAAGGATTAAACCATTAGTCATATTTTCTAAGTTACAAGATAGGTCACTCTATGCACTTATTTATCACACATTTCTTAATGCACATAAAAGCTAACACATATAGGATAACTACATAAGTCTGTGGCCCTCTTTAGAATATTGGATATATAGGAAACACTCATTAACATAGGGATATTTGGAGTAGTTTGACACTATGTTCCCACTAATCCATTTTTCCCATAGTAAATATGAATATGAATAACTAGGGTTTTGCTATTTAACAAGGAGAGACAACCCACGACAAATCTGAGAACACTAGTGGACGTGATATAGAACCCATAATATTCTAGTTGGTCACATCTAGATCTAGTAGGTATTCTATACAATAAAATTGCATATGATCAAGATAGAAAGTGTCAATATAACCATCCCAAGTTGACACAAGTGTCCACCACTATAGAGGTATATTTTATATAATTAGGTGAGTGATCTAGAATCTATATATAGTATGCTTTCTACTTGTTCCAAATATAGATTTGTATTATCATTAGAACCAACTAAGTATCTTGTTTTCATTAGCATTGAAATATATAGCATAGTTATACTTTATATTTTTAACATATCTTGGAATAATAAATTCACTATATGTTTTATCTTAGTTTTATAATTAATTAGCCTAATATAGTGATGCTTATAACCCTTGTGCTAAATCATTTCAATATTCTTAACCCTGACCCCATAAGATCCTTATCCAAGACCAAAGGGTAAAATTTTTATGAAACCAACCTCTAAATCTTCATTTACAAACATAGTCTAATATAGTGTTTCCAACCTCCTAGGGTTTCAACTTGCCATGGTGGATTTTTAGATCCAAAACATTACCATAGGATTTTACACTCATATAGTCACAAGGGTTTCATGTCTAGACACAAATTATTATTCCTTGATAAGATCATTTTGGATTCAAAAAATATCCATTTTAATATTACTCAAATTAATTTTCTACTCAAATTGATATATTCAAAAACCTCTTTTTATTAACCCAATTTTGGTACAATTTTTTCACTTTTTGTAATTTACTATTTTTTAGTAAAAATTGACATACAAGGTGAATGGTGTATTGTTTTTGTAATTAAATTCTTGGTTTCATTAAAAATAATATTCTATTAAAAAACCTCTCTTAGATATCTAAAATAAATCCCTAAATTACAATTGTTGATTCTTTATTAGGAATAGTCTAGAGTTTTACTAGTGAAGCATTGCACAATGTTTGGCATATTTATGATTCTCATAGATCAAATTTATAATTACTCATAGGTTTTTCAAAATTGTGTTGGTATAGACAAAAGTATATTTTTATTCACCAAAATATTATGCAAAATTACAAATTTATCATTTTAATATTTTTAATAAATTTAGACATACATGTCATACACTATAGTTTTGTTTCCCTATTTTTATGGTTCATCTCATTTCTTATTTTTCTAGAAAAAACTTATCTCAAATTTTAAAAAAACTCATCAAATAGTTTGAAATTTCTATATCCTTATTGTATCATGTTATAATGTTAACATTTTTATGTCTCTTCTTTATTAATCTCATATGAGTTTTTAGAATATTTAAAATGGATAAAAAGGAGCTTATTCTTCCTCATAACCCTGAGGAGGGTGATAGCTACTATACCTATAACTAGGTCCATGATATCACTCATTAAATGGGTAAGGTATATGTTATATGTATACAATGTAATATAAATCACCTAACTTGTGTAATTTTGAATCCTTAAAAGATCAAATCACTAGTATAATCAAGTTAATAAAAGAGTTACAAAATTATGTTGCATACCTACATAATCTAAAATGTGCTAATTTTATTCGCATGTTTTCATCTTACTTTATCAATGTCATACCCAATAAGGTTTCACTTGTAAATGAAAATATAAAATAAAATACATCTAAAACATGTGATTCAAATCTTATACTAAAGGCTAATAAGATTCAAGGGAAATCCAAAGAGAAATTATTAGAAAAAAATTGATTTAATTAGCTCCTCTACATCCTATAATGATATCCAAATATTATTGTAAATATCATAGAATGCATGGGCATCATAAATATATATTTTTTGAATAAAAAAACAAAATTCAAAGTATTAAAGATAATGGTGATACTATCATGACACATCACTTAGGCAAACCACTCACATTAGTAGTACTTCCCCTACAACACAAGTGTCAAAATTAAAAATATGGTTACCAAAATATAATTAAAAATAAGAGAATGGTAAAAAGAATAAATAAATAGAGAAAATAACAATACCAAAGGAACTAATGATATTCAAACCAATAAAAAATTATCTGAGATCCTTTTGTTGATCAATATCGAACAACAAAAGGGAATAATTCCAAATAATTATGATAGTGGTGATACTATTCCTAATACCAATATGATAGATGAACAATTGAGAAAAATTCATCTTGATCCAATTGATACCTTACCACATGATGTGTTTATAACTACATGACTTGGTACATATCGGTTAAATACATCTCTAGAAAGTATAGAACCAAATAAATATAACAACAAAGAAAACTATGTATCTCAATATGTTCATAAGGTATTATCATCTAAGGTAAACATAGATACAAATAATGGCATACAAAAAAGGTCAGAACCATAATATGACATAGTTATTTATTAATTTACAGACACTCCAAATGGTATATCACATGTTCAATAACAACTTAAGAGGTTGCATTTATCCTACAATAATTATTAAAATGGTGATTATGATCCTAATAATATAAAATATTGGTATGGACTTGATGATACTGATTATGTAACATATGAGTAGCACACACATGATACGAGACCTCCATAAAGGCATATCCTTGATGATATCCTTGGGTTATAGTAACACTTTTACATATACATGATAATGATAAATCCATGTTATATCAGTATATAGTCATTTTACATTATCATGTTTGAGCTTATGTATTTATATATGCCTTTATCCATGATTATATCTTCCATAGTGTACTTGATATGTTATGTACTTAATGTGTTTTTCTAACACATATGATCCATGGACTATTGTGATATTTTTATGCTAGTTCTTATGATTTCAATCATGCACTTCATTGAGTTTCCCTCCTTTCTATTGTATTTCTTATTTGATCATTTGAATATTCTCCATTATTTTTAGTCCTTGTACCTTTATTTGCCTCTTTGAAATTTTAATATGTCATTACTTATTAAATATATGTTTGAATATTTCATTCTTATTTTTATGGAAATTTGACTAAGTCATGTCCCTTTCATTATGTAAAAATTGGAATATGCTCCATGCTTGAGGTATCCTTGGACCATTGTATTTTGAATTTATTTTGAATGCTCTTTTTTGTGTGCTTAATTCCTAATTTATATTGTATTTTTACTATATAGACATTTCTATTAACAATATTTATCATGCATTTTATGAATTAGTGTGATCACATTATTCATTCTTCAATGATATATCCACTTAGACATATTACTTATATATGCTACTTGGTTCATAAAAATATTATGAAATTATGTAGACTATGAATTTGACTCAAGAGAGGATGGTTAGTATCATGTTAGTTCCAAAATGAAATCAAAATGAAAGAAACATACTAACTAGCATAACATCTCTAGGCCTAGTCACTAGGGGAACTTAGTGAGGAAAAAACATCCTGAAAACACAACTAGAAATCAAAATAAATGAGAAATATGATCACAAAACACAAATTTATTACCAAATCCTTGATTTATCTAAAAGGAACCTTCTTTGGCTTGCTCATCTTATTCTTCAAGAGATATTCATCAATGGAGTGCGGCTACCTTCATGTCCACTTGGCACCTTTGGCTTGTGATGTCTTTGGCTCAATATTTGGGCATAATAACACTACATCAAGATGTTATTTGAATCTATTTGGGCATCATAAATTTGGCTTAAAATAGATTTTGGACTCATTTGGGCATGATAACTTTACACCAAAAGAGATTCAAATTATGGTTACGAGCCCTCCTATATATAGATTTTACAAAATGATCAAAATGAACTTGAACCATCCATCTCAATATGAATATGTGTGGATAAGAATGCATTTAATTTTGGAGGTAAAATTCAATAAATTCCCTCATAAATATTTGGGATAGAGAGACATTAAAGAGGCATAGAAGGCATTAATGAGGCATGGGAGGGCTTCATCTTGATGTTTTATGCATTTATGGCCTAGGGATGTCTTTCCAAGAAATGAAGTCATTTGATGATGTAAAAACTCATAATAAATTTCCAAAAAGAAATATTCAACAAGTTATATGGAAAAATAACTTAAGCTATTAATTCTAATTGATTAGTCTTAAACATTATTAGTCAAATTTGATGCAAATGTTGGTTGTTGGTGCAAAAATTAATCAAATTGGTTAGAATATCATATTATTGGCTCAAAATTTGATTGGACTAGAATTATGATGCTATTTTAGATGCATTCCAAGTGCAAAAATATCATTTTGACTTGAAATGATCTTATCAAAGTTATCTACTTCATAAAATGCATTGCCTCATTTAATGATACTCTATCTAAAATTGGCACTTGAACATGATATTTTTAACTCATTTAATGTGTATTAGTGTTTTTTAGCCAAATTGTGCATTTTTTTAGAAATTAATCAAAATTTTGGTTAAAGGTCATTAGTGGCTATTTTTAGGTGTCTATAGTTTGCTCCTATTTGGGAAGATATTTTCAATCTATGAGAATAGTAATGTCTTCTCAAAAATTGAGAAGCTCCTACATGCCTACAAATTTAATGATAATGGATGAACTGTATGATGCCCCCTTGAGGGAACGTTTGGCACAACTAAGTCAGAAAATGGTCCCTAAAAATAAAGAAGAGAAATGAGGGGACCAAATATATGAAGATGATGGGGTGAGAACATAATGAGTTTGGAAAAGTAGTAAAAAACACTGAGAATGCAAGTGGGATGGTGTAAAATGTTTTGCCCAAAGGTGGTTATAAGCATTGTACCCTGATAGTAACAACATAGTATGATAGCACAATGATTTTCCCAAATATGGTTATAATCATTAAGAAGATGGACTAATCCTAGTTAGTGTAGATAAACAATATAACAGCATGCCTCAGTTTGGGCAAAAAGAAAGTAAACCTGGTGAGAACATAATGATTTTTACAAAGATGGTTATAATCATTTAGAAATGTAGGTAGGATGGTATATAATGATTTTCCCATTGGTGGTTATAATCATTGGACCCTAATTATGTAAAACATGAATGATTGGATAATGATGGCAAATATGATGTGGGTAACTCGATATGGAAGAAAAAGATGAATTGGGACAACCTACTAGTAGGGAGATGTTCATATGAACTAATAAAGGTTAAAATTATTTCATGGTTAATTACTCTATTTGGGATATGATTAGGATTGGATTGGGATACCAGTGTTGAGGAGATGTTGATGCCACCATTACTGAGAAGACCTCCTTAAGATAATTTTTGTTGTAGCAATTGAAGGTAGGCATCATGGTAGAATAACATGAAGACTTGGCTAAAATATGCATAAGGATTGACTCCTGAGATCTAATACTTAATATAAAGCAATACACCAATGATAAAAAGAATGATGGAAATATAGATATATGAATATGGATGGATTCAAGTATAAATGCATAAAAATCACCTAATGAATGCACATAGACTGAATCAAGGTAACAGTGCTAAAAGTAAACAAATAGGCACATAAATAACAAATAAAAAAACAAGCAAAGAAAAAAAAATATTTAGTCCTAATGTTAGTAAAAATAACACGACTTAAATCTATGCAATGAACATTGCCCCTAAAAAGTATTAGACAACTAAACAAATAAGCATGACTGGGGGAATATAAGAAAAAGAAGGGGGTAGTTGATTTATCTCCATATGTACTAGGCAAGTGGATGCTGCTTACATAGTTCCATGGATGTAATATCCAACAAAAACTTTAAGTTGAATGTAGTTCTCCCAAGAAATAGGAAGAAAATGATAATGGATGAAAAATCAACATAATATATGTGATATAAGAATAGAAATGGTCTTATAAAATAGAAAGTGCATGGGATAAAAGGCCAAAAAGGATGGTGAAAATAAATAACAAGTGATTTGCTTGTAACTTAGTAAGGGTTCCCATAATCCTTAAGGCAAATAAGTGGTCAATGTTTTTGGTTTTTCTAAATGATTTTACAAATGTTTTTGGAATTTTCTAGGTATCTCAACTTGATAGAGGATGATGATATAATAAATGGTTTAAGCTCATAAAATGGTGAACATTAATTAGATTACTTGAAAAATAGTCAGAGCATGTCTTAGGTTTCTCATAAAAGAATAAGATCATGGATTAGAGTGACTGAGCTGACCTCAACAAGTATCAAATGTTGCCTACATAGTCCCAAGATGGGACTTCAAGTCACTATAGTTTTGCCTTACAATGGAAGAATCTAAATAGTCTAGTAGTCAATTCAAATAAAACAATAAAAATTGGTATAAAGTCATAATATGGCATAAGAAATGTCTAGTTGGTATGCAAGACATGATAAACGAGTGATGCCCCTAGTTTTCCCATAGGTAGTTATAACTAGGATACAATGACATAGTTCAATGATACTAATTTTCCCATAGGTGGTTATAATTAGTAACAAGACTACTTAGACACTAATTTACCCATAGGTAGTTATAATCAGGCACACTTGGTATAGAGAATGGAATAAGAATTGAAGGATGCAACTACCAAACTATTGTCTTACTACTCTAAAATATTTCCTCTATTTAGAATGTTAGAAAGAACTATTGAAACTGAATATGAATCCTTTTGTTGAATGTGGCTTTAGAATGAATGGAATAAAACCAAGGTTATGGGGTTAGGTAGGGAGGGATAAATGAACTTAGTTAATGAGAAAGGTATGGTAAAATAGATATCTGAGAGGAAAAAGTGATAGGCTAGTAGGATGATAGGATAGTAAAAATGGTATAGTATAAAGAAGAATATTGATAAAATGATACAATTTGAAATTATCATTATAGACAATACACCAAGTCACTCAAGAAAAATATCACTTGATGTGAATAATGTTCATCAACTCATCAAGTTTATGTCCATTTGGTGTGGCAATCCTATATGATCATTTTCCATAATTTGTCATAATTATGAAAGGACCAACCTAATTAGGTTAGAACTTGCCTTTATGCTTCTTCTCGACTATGGTATTCTTTTGGTTATCTTTAAGGACAAGATCACCAAGTTCAAATTCTCTATGTTTCATATGTTGATTGTAGAGGCCTCAAATTTGGTCTTGATAGGATTGAATATTAGTCACTGCGTCTATGCATTTCTCATCAAGTAACTCTAGTTCTTATAGGTAAGATACTCGATTGTCATTTTCATCCAAGACATTCTTGAAATAGATGCATAGAAATGGAAACTCAACTTCAATGGGAATAATGGATTCAATGCCATGTAAAATTTAATATGGAGTGGTTCTTATGGGTGTATGGTGATTGGTACGGTATGCCCAAAGGGCAAAAATTATCTAAACATGCCAATCATGACCAACATAATTGATAATCTTTTTGAGAATGTTAACAACAGTTTTATTTGATGCTTCACCTTGGTCATTACCTTGAGGGTAATATGATGTGGAGAAATGTTGTGTGATGCTATATTTAGTCCATATCTTTTCAACATCTTTATTCTTAAATGATCCACCATTATTAAATATAATGTTAGAAGGGATACCATAACGAGAAATGAGATGGTTGAAAATGAACTTGGAAATTTTATTTCTAGTCATGTAAGTGAGGGGTTTAGCTTCAACCCACTTAGTTAAATATTTAGTGCTGGTAAGGATATGTTTATGGCCATTGGATGAGGTGGGATTGATCTTCCCAATGAGATTGAGGCCCTATATATAAAATGGCCATGGTTTCAACATTGGTTTCAAAGTCTTAGTCAGGGCATGAATAAAATTGGCATATCATCAATACTTATCACACTTATTTACATATGAAATTGCATTTTCATCCATTATGAGCCAATAATAACTAGTACATAAGAGATTTTTGTATAAGACTACCCCATTGGTGTGGGCCTCACATACTCTATGAACTTCTTGTAATGCTAATGTAGATTATATTGAAATTAAAAAATGAAGTAGATTTCCATCAAAAATATGGTAGTAAAGGTTGACCCAAGTAAGGTATAATGAGTGGTTTGGTGGATGAAGGATTTGGATTATTTTTTGGATAGGTCAGGTGGCATAACTTGGTCATGTAGGTATTTATAAAGTTATGGATGCTAAATAGAGTTAAGACCAATAATATCATAAATCATAATGACAGTTGAAGTTTCATGAACTTATGGTAAAAAATTATTAACAAGGAAATGATACTCTTTAGCTATGTCAATTTGTTGAATAGAGATCCAATAGTGGCCATAGCGTCTATAGTTCTAATACTTTCCCTTGTTATGTGCTCAAATTGAATGTCAATAATTTTCTACTCGAGAGTGTTGACCATGGCCTTATATGGAACCAACTTGTCATCTTTGGTCTAAAAATGGTCTATAAACTAGTTGATTATTAATTAGGAATCACCATAAACCTTGATATGGGATATGTTCCATTGTATATCTTGGTGAAGCCCTACAACATGTTCTTCATATTCAGCCATGTTATTGGTATAAGGAAATATGATCCTAAATGATTAAGGGATTAGATCCCCTTGTGGTGTAATAAATAAAAGGCATACCATGATCTATGTGATATGAATGATCCATCAAAATATAGCTTCTAGTGATGCTCCCCAAGAGGTGTGTCAATTAAGGTCATTATGTATTCATCAAGAAATTGGAATGTCAATGGCTTTGTATTAGAAAGGGGTGATTCAATAAGTTGATCTATAAGAACTTGCCCCTTAATGGATTTTTGGTTAACGTACTCAATGTCAAACTCACTTAGAAGAATTATCCATTTGGCCATGCCACCTTGTAAAGTTGTTTTAGCTAATAGATACTTGATTGGATATACTTTTGAAATAACCATGCTCTTATTGTTTAACATTTAATGTTTTAGTTTCTGAGCTATAAAGACCATGGCTAAATAAGGATTTTTTATGGGCATATATTTATGTTCATATGCAACCAATGTACGGATTACATATTACATGGCATGATCCTTTCCAGTATCATTGTGTTGATCCAAAAGTGCCCCTAGGGTATTGTCAGTAACTTATAGGTACAAGAATAATGGATTTCCTAGCATAGGAGGAAATAAAATAGGTGGGTTTTTTGGAAGTGATCATCCCAATGAAATATGAATTATTTCTTCAAAATATGCATAAAAGGATGGAATTTTTTGTCTAATTATGATATGAAGCATCGAAAGAATTGTATCTTTCCTTATATATGTGGAATTAATTCAAATTAGTCAGTGGTTTCATCTATGTTATGGCTTGAACTTTAGCTAGATCAACTTCAATACCTCGATGATACATATTGAAGATAAACTATTTTCTTGATGTGACTCCATAGACACACTTGTTAGGATTAAGTCTAAATTTATACTCACATAGTCTCTTAAGTATTTTTCATAGCACTATTAGATGATCAACCCTGATATTTGATTTACCAATAATATCATCGACATAATCTTTGACAATGTCATGTATCATATCATGAAATATGATGGTCATTGATCTTTTATAGGTTTCCACTACATTATTAAGACCAAATGGCATAACCTAATAATAAAATTTTCCCCATGGATTGGTGAATGCTATCTTATCTTGGTATTTTGGTGTTATCCTGATCTGATTATACCTTGAAAAGCCAACCATAAATAAAATCATTTCATAACTCACTATGAAGTTGAAAATGATGTTAATGTTTGGAAATGGAAATTCATCCTTAGGGAAAGCTATGTTTATATCATAGAAATTAGTATATATTATGATTCCTTTTATAGTTTTTCTAACTGGCACAACATTAGAGATCCACTCTGAATAATTGATCGATTGAATACATCCTAGTTCTAAGAGTTTTTCCAACTCTTTCTTTACTAATATAGTAATACAAAGATGCATCTTGCACAAAGTTTACTTGGTTGGTTTGGCATCAAGATTGACCACAAGGTATTATAGAACCAAGTTGGGGTCCAAACCTATAATGTTAAGATATGCCCATGCAAAAATATCTACAATTTCCTCAAGAGGGTTGCAAAGACTTCATGCTCCTTCTAAGTAAGGGATGTGCCTATCTTGATCCAATTTGGGTTGTTTAGGGACCAAATATTAACCTTTAATTATATCTTACACTATAAGGGTCAAACCATCTTCAAGGATAGTTGACAATGATCTAAACTAGGTGGCATCATTAGAGTCCTCTATTAGGACTAGCTCTTCAAGTTCCGCTAAGCATGATAAATTAAAATCCCCTAATGGGAGGTTTGACTATGTAATAAAAACCATTGTAAAATTTTAAGGATTTGATCAAAATCATGTTTTTCTTCAAACTAGAACTTAAACTCATAGACAAGTTCATCATTGGTGGTATCCTGAGCTATGTTTGAAGAATATTGAACACCCCCATCTAATGGTGCTTGAAACAGGTTTTCACCACTAGATTAGCCTTTTTTATTTAATTTTTTATTAGTTAAAAAGTACCTCAAAGAGGTTTTCAATTTTGTACTTCAATGTTTTAATTATTTGATTTTGGCTAAGGGTGTTCATTCGCTCTTTAAAATAGGCTTCAGGATCAAACTTGATTGAGAACCCTGATTTATGATCCTACAATGGAACGTTATCTCTAAGGAAAATAAAATCACATAAAGATTAATCATTTTAGAACTCATAAATTGACATGTTGGACTCTTATTAGTCTCATTATATTATCTATGGATAATACAATGATAGTGGGTTGTGATGAATGACTAGTTTAAGGGTATAAATAGAATGAGTATTAAATAGGTTGGTCTCAACTAGGTCAACAGAAAGGCTATGATTAGACTCTTATTTTCTACCAACATCCTCATCACTAGTTGATGGTCATGTAACATGAGTAAGTTACATGGGGTCATCTGCAAATGGATTAAATCCAAGTTCATAGGGTCCTTTGTATTTGGTGATGCAAATTGGTTCAAACACTCTTTATTGATTTAATTTTAGGCCTCTTACTTCATAGTCATGATTTTTCATGATCCTATTGGGGATAGGATACTTGGAATTCTCATAAAAATTGACCTACTTGTCATTTTATAACCATGATTCATCCCCTTAAAGAGGGTTGTATTCTAGGCTAGATGTTGGTATAAATGTAATAGGTCCTTTACCTTTGCCCTTTTATTGCCATTCTAGATGAAGTGGCTTAGCTTTAGGTATTATAAAGGACTTTGGGTTTTATGGAATATTTATGATATGAAAGGTATCATGAGTTAAATACTCTCTTGGGCCATTGGATGAGATGGTATAATGATTGGATATCTGAGGAGGTAACATGTGAGAAAGGGAATCATGAGTATTAGGATCAATGTAATTGTCCCCTATCAAATAAAGGAGTATGGCCATTCCCTTATCTTTCTTGGCCACTATATTCATGCTAAAATGATAGTTATAACTTTTGAACTTGACCTCTAGGTGTTATTAGTGCTTGTATGGATGTAAATCTCCTAGTATACAAAATTTTATCCTTGAATTGGAGAACTTGATACATTGGTGCAATGTTGATGAGACTACATGAATTTCATATAACTCGGGCCTACCCAAAAGAATATTGTATGAAAAATCAAGATCCATCACATGTCAAAGTGTTCCGTGGGTCAAGGTCCCAAGGATAACTAGAAAACAAATGGTGTCTTGTGATTCATGTTCCTTATTGTCATAAACTTTAATGGTTATGGTATATACTTGAAGAGATACCAATATGTACCCAATAAACTTTATGAGATTTAGAGACACTATGTTTAGACTTGATCTATTTTCTATAAGGAAACATTTCACTTTGTCTCACTTTATAATAACTTTAATGTATAATGTATTACTATGCAATAAGCCAAGGGATGACATATCGCTTTGGTTGAAAGTGACTTGTTGGGCTGGAACTAGGTGTCTAACCAAAGCTTATAATTTTTTAGGAGATATATAACCTGAAATCATGTATTGGATAATAAACTCATTCAAAATATCCTTGTGGATTTTTGACATACATAACAAATCTAAAATAGATATTTGTGTGGGCATCTTTTTCAATTGCTCCACAATGTCAAATTTCTTCTCTTGGTCAGTGTTAAATGGCTTATTCTAAGGCTAAATGGCTAATTAAATGATGGATAAAGTAGTAGATAGATATGGGCCTAGGATGGTAATATTTAACCTCTGAGTTATGATTGCATAATCAATATTAAACACAAGACCATGATTGCTAACAAATGATGGTGATGGTGTGGGACTAGATATGATAAGTCTCAGTTGCTAGTGTACTCAAGTTATGAGGTAATGACAAGTTATTATTATAGGGTCCAAAATTATTAATCCATACTTATTGGTATGCCTGTATGTGGGCCTAGGTCAAGGAATGATTATCAAATTGAGTCAGTGGATTGAAATTATTTAGCAAAGGTCTTAATTGACTAGTTTTTGGTGTTATATTGATGGAGATGGTGTTAATGCGACCTCCTAAAATATGACCTATGACCTTATTGCAATCATTTTTAACTACTTAGTACATTTGTTGGTTTTTGTTGTTTTAACCTTGGTTCTATCCATTATTTAGATGTTGTTGGTTTTATTGTTGGTGATTCTATTGATTTTACTAATCCGGCCATGGTTGTTGAAACTATTGTTGATGTTGTATGGGTTGTTGTTATTGTTTTTGTTACTTTTACTACTGTGCCTAGTTTTTATGTTGGGAAAAGGGGTTTTGATAGGTTCCAAGGGTTTAATTAGAACTAGAATAACTACCATACAATGTTATCTCTTTATTATATAACATATTTTAAATCAAATGTTTAATTCGCACACAATAGCACAAATTATGTTTGTTAACTAATGATATTCATATAATTCATTTTAGTGGTACCAATTAGGATAAAAGATACCTTAAGATAATGTTTTGGTATTTAATAGATAATTAGATTAATGGTAGTGAACTTATGAGACACAAATTCAATAAGTTCTTCAAGTTCACTAAAAACATGATGAGTAGGCACTACTCTCCTTGGAAGAAGAGCTTGTAATGGTAAATGTTGCTACATTTGTTATATGGGCTTGGGTTGTTGTGCTTGTTGTATTGTCTAAAAAGGTTTTGGATTAGGAGTAATTTGAATATGTTTTATGGGTTGAGTAGATAGTTTCTACATAATTTGGACATGATGTGACTCAGTTACTCCATTTCCAATAACATTTTTGGTGTGGTTAAATTGCCTTTGTTTATCATTATTATTTCCCTATACTGGATGATGCTTGCAATTAGACTTGATGCTAGTTCTAGCCATTTCCTTGATTGGTATTTTGATATTAATTGGATGAAGTGATATTGATGATCCCTTTATTGATAAGGGCTTACTTTATCAATAAACCTTTGTCAATGATCTCTTTAAAGTTATGTGTACATTACAGTTCTAGATGATAAGATATCTCACTATACAAATTTTTGGTAAACATAGTGGCTAATTATTTATCTGGTAAACTATGGGTGAATCAGTCTATAAGGGATCTCCATTTTTGTAGATAACTTGAAAATCTCTCACCAACATTTTCCTTAGCTTGCATCAAGTTGACCAAAGAAATCTCATGTTTGAGATTGTATGAAAAGTGCTACACAAACTTGTCTAAAAGATCATCAAAATATGAGATTGAATTCTTGGAAAACTTCAAGAACCACTCTAAATCTTGTCTTGATAGACTTATTGGGAACAAAAAAAAAAAAGGTAGATTTCATTAAATACCACGAGCTAGAATGCAACAAAGAACTTGGTCAAATGAGCCTTGGGGTCACCTTTCCCCTTGTATTTGTCAAATTTTGGTGGTTCATATCTTGGAGGAAATGGTATGTATAAGTAATCCATGTTAAATAGATAAAAACACACATCATCTAAATTAAACTATTTCATTTTTTTATTAGCTTGGATGGTAGCAATCACATCCTCCATATGTTGTAGTTCTTGGTCTAGGAAGCTAGATGAACATTAGCTTGAGGTGGAATATTGGCCTAGGTAGATGGTTGATCAATCATAAGTGGATCACCATGATTTGGGTATGATGGAGGTATTTTTAGGGGTATGTTAATTTTATTAAGGAATATAATAAGAATACACATACATAGATTAGGGTTTGCTTATTGGAATTACATGTATGGTGGTGTGATATTCTAGTTTGGGTTAGGTAAATAGTTTTAAGTTTGGGGATTTTGGTGTTGGGATGGAGGGATATGGATATGCTATGCATGTTGGGGTTGAATAGAGACCTACTAGAAAAGAATCAATCCTTTTTTTTGATGGGGTACTTATGAACCAAGACCTTATCATTGATCTAATGGCATATTATACACAAAAGGCAAAGGTTACCTAATTAGTACTTGAGGAACATGATAACCTTTAGGTTACATGAATCCTTTTTAGGAAGTTTATTATTGATAAATATTTAACATTTTTCATTGATCAATATTCATACACTATTGATTAGACATCATTTAGCTTTGAATTAGCATATTGGTTTACAAGGAAAGAGGTATGTTTTCTACTACTTAGCAAGGTGTAAAATTAGTTTCCCCCTATTGAGGTGGCAATATATTCTACCTCTACTACATTGGTATGCTAGATTATGCCTAATATTATTATATAATATTAATCATTGTTTATTGAATAATATTTTTCAAATATTGTTGTGGAGGCACAATATTAGTTTTTGGCTGATTACCTAATCCTATTGGTTGAGCGATTGATGAAGCAGTTGGTTGAGGATTAGTGCTAGTATTTATTTGAGGTTGGGACATGAAAACTAATACTCCCTAATTTGAAGAAACATTCATGGTGTTAACTAAAGGTACACTCATTTGTGTATTATTTATTTGCATAATTACACCACTTTGGTTTGGATTAGATGTTGCTTACACATTATCCACTATGTTTTGCTCAATGTTTTTTATATAAGTAGAAGACACTTCTTCAATGGTTGGCACATGAAATAAGTTATCAACTAAAGTGTTTTGTACAAATGGGTCTACATCATAATTTTCTTGACCAGTTAACTCTATTAACACTCCTATTGATAGAACTAAATCTATGAGAGGCCTATTGGATATGGTCAGTTGGTTAAAATTATGTGTTAGGTTCAAGTATGCTTGTTTTGATATATGTATTTGTACTAAGTGATCCTACATGAGGTCCTTACCTTTGAAAATCATATTAGGGTCTTGATATAACATTTAGACTATAGATAAAGGATTTATAGAAGAATCTCATTGACTATAAATTATGTTGTGAGGCATTCTTACTAAACTTGACATATTTTCATGGGGGAAGTCTACCAAAAACTTGGCCCCTATTTCTATAGCTCTAACCAAAATTTTGTCCTTATTTTCCAATAAGTGACACTCAAAGAGATAAGGATCATACATGGATGGTGTAGTAACATAGTATGGTTGTTAAGGAAAAGGTTCTTGAACTACAGGTATTGAAGTTAGATACTGGTCTATTTGTTCCTAATTTTGCTTCAAGTAAGGAGGTGTATTTACCAAGTAATGAGCCAAGGGGTCTTGGGTTTGTGCCCCTACTTGAGTGTTATAAGATGCATACTAATCCTTCTCATAAGGAACATTTTCCATGTAAGGGTCTTGAACCATTTCTTCTTGTGTAATCACATTATTAGATCCTAGATTATACATAATGCCACTACGAGTGTATTAATACATGTTAGGATCCATAGTAAATGTTTCAAAAAAAAAGGGAATAGAGTTATATAAAATCTAAAAATTATATGTCTAATGATAACTCTAGGATCAAAATAGATTGAACCTTGTCCCCACTTAGTGCGAGTGCACAAGTATTTTATTAATAATTCAAAAAATCAAATACATAAGGGTGCCTTTACTCCGTTAACCCTTTCACAATGCAAACATGATTTATATAGTTTTTACCAATGACCGGTAAAAACAACTAACCCTATAACCAACTAAATATGGGAAAACAACCCGTAAAGTAAATCTAATTAATAAATATAAACATTAAAACTACCTAATAATTAAACTAAGTTTATTTATTTTATGGGGGTGTCTTTATAAAAGATGCATGCCCCATTTACAATCGTAATTTATTTTCTACCAAAAAACTAACCTAACGTTAAGACTTTGGAACAAGTCCTAACAAAGCCCCCTATGATCCAAAGTCAGGTCTTTGGACACATACCAAGCATTTTTTTGAATTTTTCAAATTTGATTCTATCAAGGGATTTTGTGAAGATATCAGCTGTCTGATCGGCAGTTGGGCAATATATTGGATCAAGAGTTTTCTTTGCCACCAGCATTCACAGATAATGGTATTTAACATCCATATGTTTTGTTTTGGCATGAAACACTGGATTCTTGGACATCTTGATTGCACTCTGATTATCAATGTATAATTGTGTAGGAGCAAACTGAGAAACCTAAAGATCTTCAAGAATATGAGGAAGGTAAACAATTTCTCTAGAAGCATCCCATGCTGCAATATACTCTGATTCTACTGATGAATTTGCCACTGTATCCTGATTCTTACAACACCAAGCAATGGCAGCTAAACCCATATGCATAGTGTATCCTGTGGTTGACACTCTATCATCCACACATCTGCCAAAATCTGCATCACAATATCCAACAAGTTTGAATTTCTTGTTGCGGTGGTATTCAAGGCCATATGTTTTCATTCCCTAAAGGTAACGAAGTACTCATTTTGCTGCATGCCAATGAATTTCTCTAGGCTCATGCATAAACCTAGATAAAATTCCAATGGAAAATGAAATATCAGGCCTAGTAGTCATCAAATATATCAAACCTCCCACCAATTGTCTATATGTGGTGCCATCAAAAAAGGCGCTGCTATCATCCTTAGACAATTTCAAGTTGCTTTCCATGGGAGTGAGGGCAGGTTTGCAATCACTCATGCTAAACCTCTCTAATAACTCAGAAATATACTTAGTTTGTGAAATGAAAATACTGTGGTCTTTCTGAGTTACCTCTATGCCTAGATAGTAGTGAAGAAGTCTAAGATCTGTCATCTCAAACCCATCTTTTAATTCCTTCTTCATAGACTTGTTATGATTTTCATCATTACCTGTAATAAACAAGTCATCAACATAGAGAACTAGTATCACAATTTTCTTACCCTACACTCAAAAATAGAGAGTATCATTTGATTCACTATGATTAAAACCAATGGATTTCAAGTATGAATCAATTTTCTCATACCAAGCCCTGGGTGCCTGTTTGAGCCCATACAAAGCTTTTATCAATTTACACACTTTGTGTTCAGCACCCACCTGTTCAAAACCCTGAGGTTGTTTCATATAGACTTCTTCCTATAAATCATCATTTTAAAAAGCACTTTTAACATCCAACTGATGTACTTTCCAACCATTTTGTGATGCTAAGGCAAGTACCATACAAATAGTGTGCCATTTAACAGTTGGTGCAAATGTTTCCTCATAATCAATACCTTCTTATTACACATATCCTTTGGCAACAAGTCGTGCCTTATGTTTATCAATGGAACCATCTGATTTATACTTAGTCCTATAAACCCATTTACATCCGATAGGTTTAACATGTGGAGGAGGATCAACTAAAACCCATGTATTATTGTTAAGTATGGAATCATACTCACATTTCATTGCCTGTTGCCAAACATGTTTAGTAGATGCCTCCTCAAAAGTGGATGGCTCAGTGGAAGAAGTAGTAAAAACCATAACATAGTTCACCTATTTTTGAGAATTCTTGGGCTCTGTTAAACCAACTTCATCTACTATCAGTCATAAAAAGTACTTTGAGCCCATTTTGGATACTTAGACAAATTATTCAAATTAGGGACTCCAGAATTCTCATTAGGTGCATTATTTGAAGGGGGACTTAGAGAATTTTCAACAATTTCTAAGTCATCAACCTGTGAACTTGTAGATGAAGGAGAGGAAAGTGAAGGAATTTGAGTCTCATACCATAACTTCAAAGAGTTATCCCCATTGTTCAAACCCTTATCTCTTTTTGTATTTTTCCTCTCTAATCTATCAAGTTGAGAATCAATCTCTGCAGTGTTCATAGTCCCAAACTCATCAATTATTACATCTTGACTCACTATGAATTTGCCTGAATCCTATGCAAGCAAATGAAACCCCTTTTTATCTTCAGAATAACCAAGAAAGATGCATTTTCAACTTTGTGGTTCCAACTTAGTTCTATGTTTGGGAGGAACCAAAGAAAAACAAAGACATCCAAACACTTTCAAGTGTTTAACTTTGGGTTTAAACCCATACCATGCCTCATATGGAGTTTGTCCCAAAAGTGTAACTGTGGGGGACCTGTTTCTCAAATACACTGCAGTACCAATGGCTTCGGCCCAAAATTTATCATCAAGCTATTTATAGTGCAACATGGCACATGTTGTGCCCTCTAACGTTCTATTCATTCATTCAGATACTCCATTTTGTTGTGGAGTATAAGCATTACTATATTGTCGATGAATTCCATGTTCTTGACAATAGTCTAAAAATTCATTAGAGGTATACTCACCTCCATTATCTGAATGAAAAGTGGCCAAATGTGAACCTGTTTCTTTTTTGACTAAGTGTAACCAGTCAACAAACTTAGCAAAAACTTTAGATTTGTTTTTCATAAAGAATACCCAAGTCATCCTAGAAAAGTCATCAATAAACAAGACAAAGTATCTACACCCACCAATGGATGAATTTTTCATGTCACATACATCACTATGAACTAACTGTAAACATCTGTTCGCTATCCAAGATGACTATTAAGGAAATTTTTCCTGATATTGTTTGCCCAAAACACATGACTCACAAAGAATACTATCTTTGCGAAAAGTGGGCAACCCATTCACCATACCATATCTCTGCAAATCCACTAAAGAGTGGATATTCAAATGTCCATAGCGGAGATGCCATAACCGCTGTGTAGTCAGAGTACCTGTACCTATATCAATAACTACTGCAAGTTCTATATTGGGAGGAAGCACCTTATAATGCAATCTAACCAAGTTTCCATCTTCATATCATGTATACATGGTTTTATAATTATCCTTCACTGAATTGATGTAAATGAGCCCATTTTCAAGCACAATTTGATAACCTTTCTTTTGAATAGTTACCAAAGAAAGTAAGTGTTTCTTCAATGTGGGAACATACCAAACATCCTCCAAGTATTTTATAGACCCATTAGGAAGAAGAATTCGAATAGAACCAAGTCCTAGTGGTGTATGCATAGACTTATCTGCTAAGGCAACTGGAGAGAGAGAACCTTCCTTATAAGACCAAAAGAAATCTCTCCTAAATGTCATGTGTTTGGTTGCTCATGTGTCTAAAACCCATACATCTGTGAACTCATCTCTAGCCTCATATTCAACATAATCAATGTGCCCTAAAGAAGTAAATGCAAATTCATGGGCTACATTACTAGATTCATCATAGTCATGATCAACATACTGAGTAGAGTTAGTCTTAGTCGCTTTTTGTGGCCTCTAAATTTTATCAAAAGGAACTCTACATTGTGAGGCAATATGACCAAATTTCCCACATCTATGACACTGAATGTTAGATCTACCTCAACTTCTGCCCCTATATGAATTGTGACCATGTCCTCGATCACTTGTTTCATGTGAATGTGATTGATTAGATTGTTGATTATGTGAATGACCCCTACCTCTATTTTGATATCTGTCTCCTTTGTAACCTCGACCCCCTCTATAACTATTTCCTCTATTGTTTTGATGCCCAGATCAAGATGAACTAGGCTTTGACTCTAAAACATGGGCTTCTTCAGTTTTCTTGGATTTCTTGGGTAGAGAGAGGTCATGTTGGATGAGCAACTCAGCCAACTTATCAAAGGTGATGCCTGTGATCTTGTCAGAGACATGCAACATTTCAACAAAATTCCTATAGGACCCTAGTAGTCCTTTCAAAGCAGCAGTAACTATGAGGTCATCATCTAGTTTTCCAAAACTAGCCTTAGTGTACTCAGTAGTGATATTTTTCAACTTAGACATATATTCTCCCATATCCCCATCCTCATCTAATGACAAAGTAAACAACTGCATATGAATATCTATCTTCTTATGCTTAGGTTTCTTATCATACAAATCTGACAATGTTTTCCATGCATTGTAACTATGAGGAGAATTTTCAATATGAACATACGTATCATGAGTACAACAACATTTAATGAGAGCTAAGGCCTTAGAATCACACAAATTGAAAATATCTAATTTAGCCTACTCTGTTGGCAATGTGGGATTTTCATTCTTAACAATATCCCATAACTCATTAAACACTAGTGAAGCCTCCATCAATCATTTCCAATCTGAATAATTAGAAATTGTTAATCTATCACCATCTGAAAGCAAATTCTGAATTTTTGGCATTTTGAAATGAATGAAAGTGTAGTAGAGAAACGTACGACAAAATAGGAAAGAAATGAAACAAATATCACACACTGCACAAGACACTGCTTCTATGGGGTTTTGCACTTAACCTCCGTGTAGAGCATAAAATAGAAAAAAAATAAGTATTTTTTGATGGGTTTTGCACTTAACCACACCAAAAATCAATGATTACACCCTTATTTTTCCAAATTACAACCTTATTCCACCAATTACACCCTTATCTCACCACAACAATGCGAAAGAAAAAAGATTGAATTTCGCCCCTTTTTCAAAAATAAATAACACAATACAATAAGTATGTGTTTTACAATATTCTGAATTTAAAAAAGAGAATATTCATTTTTCAAAAAATTATATTCCAAGGCAAAGAGAAACTTTTCTCCAAAAAGAAGGGATTTGAACCCTTGACCTCCTCCTTTGCAAGCTTTTAACAAAATAAGCTTAACCAATTGCTCTAGGAGCATTTACAAAATGTTATACTCAGAAATTTATATTTGTACCAAATTTCATGTATGAGGGAAAATTAAAAAAATTACATGAGTAAATAAAAATTCTTTTTCCCTTTGTTTTCAGCATTTCTTTCAATCTTGTCCCGGGTGGGCCCTCCATAGCAAATATTTGAAAGAAAACTATATAAATAGCAAATAATAAATTTCTGAATTTTATTCCAGCACCATGCTTGCCTAGGACACCATGACTACTGCTGGAAACTTTTTCTCCACCTGCTCTCTCTCACCTAGGCCGTACAAATCCGTACAGGCTACTAAAAAATGATTTATACTGTGTTTTTGCAAATTTTTTGAAGTGTATTTTGCAGGGAATGGATTAAAAAAAAGCCTAGGCATTTGAAGGCCATACAACAGGCCGTACAACTCAGATTTTTCCAGATTTTCAATTAAAAATGCAACAACAGAGTTTTTAATGCCATTTGATTAGGATTTGCAGATGTTTTGGATTTAAAAAGGAGCTGAAATGAATGCAAAACACAATGGCAGCCATGTTTGAAAAAATTCAGATGTTTTCCACAGAAAATAGGCCATACAAATCTGATTTTGGCTCAAAAAAATAATGAATTAATAACATTAAATGCTAAAATTCATTTTTATGCCAGATGAGGAGGTTGAACTCAAAAAAAATGGAGTATGAATGATCCAAAAAGGCCAGACAGTGGTATATGGAAAATACAGGTTTAAATATAAATAATTTTTGAGAAATTAAAATAATTTAATAATTTTTCAAAATATTTAAACCAAAACTATATGGCATACCTTATTTTCATGCCAAATGAAATCACACCTTCCTCCTTCGAATTCACCATGCTCCCAACCATGCTCTGATACCACTGATAACACCAGGATCAAAATAGATTGAACCTTATCCCCGCTTAGTGCGAGTGCACAAGTATTTTATTAATAATTCAAAAAATCAAATACATAAGGGTGCCTTTACTCCGTTAACCCTTTCACAATGCAAACATGATTTATATAGTTTTTACCAATGACCGGTAAAAACAAATAACCCTATAACCAACTAAATATGGGAAAACAACCTGTAAAGTAAATCTAATTAATAAATATAAACATTAAAACTACCTAATAATTAAACTAAGTTTATTTATTTTATGGGGGTGTCTTTATAAAAGATGCATGCCCCATTTACAATAGTAATTTATTTTCTACCAAAAAACTAACCTAACGTTAAGACTTTGGAACAAGTCCTAACATCTAAAATGAAGTTCAAACTTAGTCTAACTTGTTTAAGAGGATGGTTGTGTATATCTAAAAAGTGTTGATGCAATGACTTATGATAACACAAGCTAATGCCAAGTATCTAATGTTACATGTCTCACACAAAAAGGTCAATTAAAAGGACTATAAATAAAAATTCCAAATTCTAGGTCAAAGTGTTTCAAATCAATCTAATCTAAGAAAAACAAAAGTTTCTAGGTCTTTTTGTCAAATGCGATGTTAAAAGCTACGCTCAAACAAAACACGTGCTAGGACTTTTGGCCAAAGAACATCAAAAATCTAAACTTTAAAAGATGAGATAATTAATCTAATAGATTTTAAACACTTATAACAAAAACTAAGCATTTGACTCTTGGACATAAACTTGATCAAAAAGTATGAGATATGAAACAAAAGGCACTTGGAGATAGTTTAGTTTCTCCAAAATAATGGCACAAAACTAGATTCATTTGACTGATAAACTAAGCAAAGGTAAACAACATAACCGTGCTAGATAAAGGCTCTCAAAGAAAACTCGAAATGGTTATATCTTTGGAACAACTTATAATCTATGCAAAAAGGTATATAAAACAAGTTTCTAAATAATTTGAGCAGTGTAACAATGCAAAAAATATCAAAAGGTGTGGTAAATGCTTGTTTCAAGACTCTAAGGAAAAAATGGTTTCAATATGATTTTGGCAACATAACACTACACTCCTCAATCCAAATGATACACCCACATCAAGGATTGATAAATTTATCTAAGGCAAAAATGTGTGTTATTAAATGGAATTTTAGGATAAAAAGGTGAAATAAGATGAATAGTACAAAATATGGTCTAGGACTCAAAATTTGAGTGACATGCAACATGACTTAAGTCCTACCAAATTATGATAATGATGTTGAGTCTAAAAATGGCCCTCAATTCAAATTGTGAATTAAACTCAAGTTAAAAAAAGTCAAGTGAAAAGTGGTGAATGCAATTTAACACATCAACCTTTAAAACTTGGAAGAGTCTAATTTCAAATTTAAACTATCAATTAGGGACTTAAACAAAATGTGGTAAAAATTATAGACTCAAATGGGTATCATAACTATGCCAAATTTGAATATATGACACAAAGTGTATGATGATTTTGAATAAGGAAAGAGATGTTTTTCACTTGGACCACATAATGCCTCTTTGTTTAAAGAATTTTGAGGATAAGGTGTTTGGTTAAGTCATTTTTGTTAACACCAAGTTTTGACTCCACACAAAAATAAAGTAATCTGAGATAAAGATAAATTAACTAACTAATCATCTTAAATCCTAAACTGACAAGGTATGGTAAAGTGGGGTTAACTATCTAACAAGGTTTTGAATGTTTCTAGATGGATCAGATGCACAAGACTTTCACATCAACATGTAATAAAAGTAACACATCAATTGGTTCCATGTCATATGGATTTTTGTAAAAATATCTTTCCATTTTTACAACCACTACATCCATTTCTTTCTTAGTGTAGTGTGATGTACATGATCATATGTCCTAGGCTTATCCCCAATAATTTGAGATGGTTTAACTTCTCAAACCATCAGTCCTAGTGGGGTGATCCTAATTTATACACCCCTTTGTGGAGAGGGGTTTAATATAATTATAAGAGATGAATTCTTGGGTCAAGGATTCCCTAAAGAAATTGTGGGAGGTAATGAAGTGCCCCTCACAAGCCAAAATACAATGAAATAATTAACAAGTAAAAGAGCTTTAAAGGTTATTTGTAGATCACCCAAACCATGCAGATCTTGGGGAGATCCTTAATAACTTATATTTTACACCTTTGGACTAAGGCACTTTGTAATTATTTTGGAATTTTTTATCTCAAAAGTTCCTTAAAGGGGACAAATGGGAATAATAGATGCATAACTCCCTATTTGTTCAAACAAATCTAATCTAGGCAAACAATGATAACAACTTTGCAAAAACTTGATGGGTGTTCAATTTTAAAGCACTAAATCAAATGTATGGTGATGTTATTTATCCCCTTAGCTTTAAGATGTAAAAAATTGTAAAGATTGCACAAAAAATATTGTATGAAGCAATAATCACCTAAGTTCATTTCAAGCCCAAAGTTTGAAGTGTTCAAGACTTAGCATGGTAAATTTGTTTTAGGCACCAAATACCAAATGTTTGAAAATTAACATATTTATTTTATTCCAAATTTTAAGTGTGGATGAATTTAACCAAGTTTTTTTTAAATCCCCAAATTGAAGTGTATGATTAGTTAAAAACACCTAAATTAATCTTCTAAACCAACCTTTCAACCTGCAAAAACAAGATTAGGAATGCCTACTTTAAAGCATTTATGAGATTGAGAAAATAACTTTGTAAAATAAGTTCTCAAGTTTTTCACACAGTGTAATCCTACTACTCTATATTGTAATTCCACAACTCATTAAAACTATGACTCAAACAAACAATATCTCTATTCAGGTTAGTTTATAAAAAATCCATAATATCATTACTCAAGTCAATAATTCCAATATTTGGGTTCAAAATATCACTATTTAGGTTGGAAATCCCATGATTTGGGTCAAAAGTCCCATGAGTTGATTTAACAATCCCACAAGTTAGGTTAATGATACCATTACTTACAAGGCAAACCCATAACTGATAGAGTTGCAGTATTGTCACTTAACGCTAATGGTCTAGGTTAACCATTAGTAGTTTAGCTAAAATACCATGACTTAGATCAATAATATCCCTATTAGAAAATATCGGTATTAAAATATCATGAATTGGAAGTCATGGGATTGAAATATCACTATTAGTTAATATCAAGATTGTAATATTGCTAATGGACATGGAAACAGAGATAAATGTGAAGCCAAAAATAATTTAAAACATAATATCACAACTTGGAATGACAAAGACATGACTATCTTGGTGGTGGGATTGTGGTCCAAAGGACAAACCCATGAATCCATAGGGATAAAACTTCTACCTCTATAAAAATGGACTTTTTCTCAAATTTTTACCTTCCTTGCTTCCACACTCCAAGATCTAACATGACAATGGTTAGTAGTTTAAGCATAGGTGTTTTTTGACCAAATTTTTGAGGCTAGGGCTCAACTAGGTGTGCCATTATGTAGAATAGTAAATTTAATCAAGATAGTATTGTTATTATCATGTTAGTTCCAAAATGAAATCAAAATGAAAGAGACACACTAACATAACATCTCTAGGCCTAGTCATTAAAAGGAGCTTAGTGAGGAAAAACTATTTTGAAAACATAACTAAAAGTGGAAAGAAATGAGAAATATGAACACAAAACACCAATTTATTACCAAATATTTTATTTCTCTAAAATACTCTTTCTTGGCCTTGATCAGCTTTTGCTTCAAGAGATCTTCATCAACGGAGTGTAACTACTTTCATCTCCTCTTGGCACCTTTGGCTTGTGATGGCTTTAGCTCAATATTTGGGCATAATAACACTACATCAAGATGTGGTTTGAATCTATTTGTTCATGATAAATGTGTATTAAAAGATATTTTTAACTCATATGTGCATGATAACTTTACACAAAGAGATTCAAATTATGGTTGTGAGGCTTCCTATTTATAGTTTTTGCAAAATGAACAAAATGAACCTGAACCATCCATCTCAAGTTGGAGATGCATGGCTAAGAATCCATTTAATTTTGGAGGCCAAATTTAATAAATTCCCTCATAAATATTTGTGATATAGAGGCATTAAAGAGGCATGAAAGGAATTAATGAGGCATGTGAGGGCTTAATCTTGATATTTTTGCATTGATGGCCTAGGGATGTCTTTCCAAGAAATGATGTCATTTGATGATGTATAAAATCATAATCAATTTAAAAAAATAAATATTCAACAAGTTCTATGTAAAATTAACTTAATCACTTAATTATAATTAATTAGTCTTAAACATAATTAGTCAACTTTGATGCAAATCTTGGCCATTGGTGCATAAATTAATCAAATTAATTAGAATGTCATATTATTGGTTTGAAATTTGATTGGATTAGAATTAGGATGTGATGTTAGATATGTTGGATCCATTATCCCATTTAAGATCTTGTCAAAATAAAATAATAAAGGCATGTGTCACGTGTAAGAAATTTGGTAGAAAAGAGCAATGGAGAGTACCTAAGTGTGAAAATGTCATTTTTGACTTGAAATGATTTGATAAAAGTTAGCTGATTCATAAAATGCATTGCCTCATTTAATGATACTATGGACAAAATTGACACTTGAATATGATAATTTCAACTCATTTAATGTGTTTTAGTGTTTTTAGGCTAAATTATGCATTTTGTTAGAAATTATTCAAAAGCCTAGTTGAAGGTCATTGGTGGCTATTTTTAGGTATCTATAGTTATATAATACTTTTGAGGTAGGGTGACTACTATTTTCTATTTCCCCTCACCTTAAAAGTGGGGAATATTGGTGGGGTCGTGTTATAAAGGCATGAATTCCACATTACTTCATAGATTCAAATTATAGCGAGGAATTTTTTTGTAAATATGCTCTCCACATTTTTAACAATTTTAAATTCAATGGGGGGCATATTTTGGGAACATGCTATCCACACTTACATAATTTTCAAATTCTCTAAAATGCATAGTTCTATGATTCAAATACACATTAATGGTTGAATTCTATACATTTATATAATTGTTATATTGTTGAGTTGTGGAGCTAAAAGCTTTACTAATGAGCTAATATGGAGGTTGTTGGGCTTACACAGTAATCAACATCGATCAGAACCAATCAACATCGGTTAGGGGTCGACTGGCATCAGCAGAATCAGTTAGAACCAACTGACATCGGTTAGGGGTCGGCCGACATCGGTCATCTTTAGATCGACACCAACTTTTATGCATTTCTAGAATTGTTATTTTTAGGAGAAAAGTTAGTTTGCATGTAAAGACTAAAATTAGTCTTGAGTCTATTTTTCTAATTATTGTTTGCTTTAAATTCTATTTAAGAGACCCATGAGGTAGTATTGTAATTTGAGAAAGATAAGCAAGATCAAGAAGATCTGCAAGAATCAAGAAGATTATTAAAAATCTTGTTCCATGATTGTTGATAACAATTCAGTAATTGAGTTGGTTGTAATTGATAGAGAGAGAGAGAGAACTATTGAGAGAGAATTACTGTACATCTGAGAGGTGTGAGGAGAGAGAGATTTCTTCATTGTATTTCCTTCTAGAAGAGTTTAATATAGATTGGTTGTTTCTTGTATCTCCTATTATTTGTTGTTTTTAATTTATAGTTACTTATTACTTCTAGTTTCAATTCCGTGTTTAGTTGCTTATACAAAATTTATAAATTGTACTCTAAGATCCTAAGAATTGGTATCAGAGCGTGTCAGTGTTTGTTGATTATAGAATTCACTCACAGGGGTTTCTAATTGAGTGGGAGCAAAGTAATGGCAGAAGAAAGTAAATGAAGAATGGAGAAATTCAATGGCAAGAATTATCAATTATGGAGGATGTAGATTGAAGATTATTTGTATCAAAAAGATCTATATTTACCATTGGGTGGGGTTTCAAGGAAGCCCATAGATATGGAAGATGAAGAATGGAATGTTCTTGATAGAAAGGCTCTTGGATCTATAAGGTTGAGCCTGGCAGCTTCTGTGTTTTCCAACTTATCACAGGCAAAGACAATGGTAGAGTTAATGGATACTTTGGCAAATTTATATGAAAAACCCTCAGCTTCGAATAAGGTATATCTTATGAAGCAATTATTTAATTTGCAAATGCAAGAAGGTGGATCTGTATCTAGTCATCTTAATGATTTCCATACAATAATAAATTAGTTAAATTCAGTAAAAATAGTTTTTGATGATGAAATTAAGGCTCTCTTAATCTTATGCTCTTTACTTAAAAGTTGGCATAGTTTGGTAATAACAGTTAGTAATACTACATCTACTTCAAATATCTTGAAAGTTGATGATGTTGTTAGTGTAATATTGAATGAAGAAATTCATAGGAAAAACACAGGGGAAACATCAGGTAATGCTTTAAGTGTTGAAAGTAGGGGAAGGCAAAGAGACAAGGGCAAGCAAGGGAAATCAAGGTCAAAGATGGGAAGTAGATCCAAATCTAGAAATAGAAGAATAACCTGCTGGAATTGTGGAAAGAAAAGGGCATGCAAGGAAAGATTGTTGGTTGAAGGATAACAAAGAAAATTAGCATGAAGGTAATAAAGAAGCAAAAGTTGTAGGTATTGTTGCACAGGATGCTCTTATATTTTCTTTGGATAATAAAGTAGAATTACAGGTTTTAGATTCTAGTGCCTCTTTTCATGCAACCCCAAATAAATTTTTTTTCAATGATTATGTCTATGGAGATTTTAGAAAATTCTATTTAGGGGATGATGAGCCTTGTAAAATTATTGGCAAAGGAAAAGTGCAGCTGAAATTGTAGAATGGAAACACATGGGTGTTGAAGCATGTCATGCATGTACCCATCCTGAAGAGGAATCTAATTTCTATAGGAAAGTTGGGTGATGAGGGTTGCACAGTAATGCTCATAGATAAATCTTGTAAATTTTCTAAGGGTGCACTTGTATTAGTAAAAGGTAAGAGAGTGGTACACTTTATCTATCTACTTGTATTACTAATTATTCTCCTTTTATTTTATCTACTTTAGATGTAGATGCAAAGTTGTGGCACTGTAGGCTTGGTCACATGAGTGAGAAGGGAATGAATGTTCTGAAGTCAAAAGGTAATCTTTCAGATTTGAAAAGCATAGATCTATATTTTTGTGAGCATTGTATTTTTGGGAAATAGAAGAAAGTGAGGTTTCTCAAAACTAGGTCAACAAAGAAGAAGCACAAGTTGGAGCTTGTTCACATAGACGTGTGGGGACCAGCTCAGGTAGCTTCTATTGGAGGATCACAGTATTATGTTTCTTTCATTGATGATGCTACAAGAAAGGTATGAGTTTATTGCATAAAGAGGAAATTTGATGTTTTTGACACATTTAAGAAATAGAAAGCTTTGGTTGAGAATGAAATAGGTTTAAGATTGAAGTGCCTTAGATCTGACAATGGTGGTGAGTACTGCAGCAATAAATTTAATAGTTACTGTTCTATGAGTAGAATACATAGGGAAAGGATGGTTCCAAGGACACCTCAACAAAATGGTGTTGCTGAAAGGATGAATAAAATAATAATGGAGTGTGCATAGAGTATGATGTTGCATGCTGGTTTGCCCTTATAGTTTTGGGTAGAAGCTATAGATACTGTGGTTTACCTGATTGATAGAGGACCTTCTACTACACTAGATGGTGGAATTATAGAAGATTCTTAGATAGGTAAAAAGGTAGATCTTTCATTTCTTAGAGCTTTTGGTTTTGAAGCTTTTATGCACATTGATAAAGAAAATAGAAAGAAGCTAGATGCTAAATCTATGTGGTGCACTTTCATTGGTTATGGTTTTGGAGATTTTGGATTCTAGTTGTGGAATTTAGAAACTAACAAAATTATTAGAAGCTAGGATGTAGTTTCAATGAGAAGGTGATGTACATTGATTAGCTCAAGAGGATGAATAATTCTGAGTAGGGCAATCTTGATTTGGAAGAGGTTATGATCTAAAATGAGCTCGCAGGTAAAAATCATCACTCACAGAAAAACATAGAGACCGATGTCAGCCAGGTGGAAACTAATGTCGGTCAGGTGGAAATTGACGCCAGTCAAGTGGAAATTAGTGTCGATCAGGAGGAATCAACATTAGCTGGGTGCAGACTGACATCAATCAAAGATGACCAGGATTGGTCACTATTTGAAGAAAATTTGGGTAGACAGCAAGCTGTAAATGAGTCTCAAACGCCCATAAATAGGTCTAAAAGGGTAATTAAACCTCCAATTCATTATTCCCCTTCTCTATACTACTTGTTGCTCATTGATGGTGGAGAACCATAAATTTTTGATGAGGCAATGCAGGTAGAATCCAAGAAACAGTGGGAGCATGACATGAATGAGGAAATTGATTCCTTGGAAGACAACCATACATGGGATTTGGTTGAGTTGCTAGTTGGAAAGAAAGCACTGAAAAAAAATGGGTATATAGGTTAAAGAAAGGAGAGAATAGACAAATGAGACACAAGGCCAGGTTGGTAGTAAAGGGATTTGCACAGAAACTAGGTATTGATTTTAGTAAAAAAAATTCTCCTGTAGTAAAGATGACTTCTATTCGGACTGTATTGTCTTTAATTGCTATTGAGGATTTGCATCTTGAGAAGCTTGATGTTATGAAAACATTTCTTCATGGAGATTTGGATGAAGAGATATATATGGATCAACCAGAAGGTTTTGAGGTAAAAGGTAAGGAGAAACTTGTGTGCAGGTTGAAGAAAAGCTTATATGGTCTTAAGAAAGCTCCAAGACAATGGTATTTTAGGTTTGACAGGTTTAAGACAGAGCATGGCTTTAGTAAATGTCAATCTAACCATTGTGTTTATTTTAACAGATTGGATAATGGTAGTTATATTATCCTATTACTGTATGTAGATGATATGCTTGTTGTAGGTTCACACATGCAAGAAATTACTAATCTTAAGGTTAAATTAGCTCACACATTTACCATGAAGGATTTAGGAGCAGTAAAGAATATCCTTGGCATGAGTATTAAGAGAGACAACAAAAATCATAGTTTGATTTTGTCTCAAGAGGATTATGTGAATAAGGTATTGGAGAGGTTCAATATGCAAGATGCAAAACTAGTAAGCACACCTATGGCTGGACACTTCAAGTTGAGCAAAGAACAGTGTCCTAAATCACATGATGAGGTTGAGTACATCAGTAGAGTTCCATATGCTTCAGCAGTTGGGAGCTTGATGTATGTAATGGTATGTACTAGACTAGATATTGCCCAAGCAGTGGGAGTTGTCAGCAAGTTTATGGCCAATCCAGGAAAGGAACACTGAAAAGAAGTTCAATGGATTGTCAAATATCTAAGAGGGACTAACAGTAGTCATTTATGCTATGGAGGGTCAAACACTTCTCTATATGGGTATGTAGATTTAGATATGGTAAGTGACTTGGATGGTAGGAGAAGCACCACAGGATATGTGCTCACTATTGGTGGAATGGCGGTTAGATAGATTTCAAAGTTGCATAAGGTTGTTGCCTTGTCTACTACAGAGGTAGAGTACATTATAGTCATAGAGGCTAGCAAGGAAATTATTTGGATGACTCAGTTCATGGAAGAGTTGGGAAAGGAGTAAGAGAGTTGAAGATTGTATAGTGATAGTCAAAGTGCAATTCATTTGGCAATGAATTCAGCCTTTCATTCAAGAACCAAACATATACAGCTTAGGTACCACTTCATTAGATAGGTATTGGAGGATGGACAGTTGAAGCTGGAAAAGATCCATATGGATAAGAACCCTGCTAATATGTTAACAAAGCTGGTAGCAAAGGATAATTTGAATCTTCATTCAACTTTTGTTGGTCTTCAAGATTGAACTTGAAGAGGGAGAAACAAGCCAGAGATGTTTAGAGGATGTTGTTGTACAGGTACATGTGCAGCTGTTTATCTCCAAGTGGGAGATTGTTGAGTTGTGGAGCTAAAAGCTTCACTAATGAGCTAATATGTAGGTTGTTAGGCTTACACAGTAACTAACATCAGTCAGAACCAATCGACACCGACTTCTATGCATTCCCAGAATCATTATTTATAGGAGAATAGTTAGTTTTCATGTAAAGACTAAAATTAGTCTTGATTCTATTTTTCTAATTATTGTTTGCTTTCAATTCTATTTAAGAGACCCATGGGGTAGTATTGTAATTTGAGCAAGATAAGCAAGATCAAGAAGTTCTGCAATAATCAAGAAAATTATTAAAAATCTTGTTCCATGATTGTTGATAACAATTCGATAATTGAGTTGGTTGTAATTGATAGAGAGAGAGAGAGAACTCTTGAGGGAGAATTACTGTACATCTAAGAGGTGTGAGGAGAGAGATATTTCTTCATTGTATTTTCTTTTGGAAGAGTTTAATACAGATTGGTTGTTTCTTGTATCTCCTATTATTTGTTGTTTCTGATTTCTAGTTACTTATTACTTCTGGTTTCAATTCCATGTTTAGTTGTTTATACAAAAGTAATCAATTTTACTCTAAGATCCTAACATATACATAGTTTTAGCATGAGACATATATTAGTTGTATATGTTATGTAATGTGCATCTAATATTACAAAAAAAATATATAGATTTCAAACACTTTTATGTACCGTCATTACCCACCAAGATCGAATTTTATGAACTATATTCATCTAATCTACTACACTAGTTTATTTGCTTTTGCTATGGTTGAGGTGATTAAATAAACTAGTATTTCAACGTTTATAGGTTGGACCTGATTGAATCATCTAACCTCCCTAGATTTATAGTGTTATTTAAATTGGTTCACTCATGCTCACCAAGGTATAAGTGTGATTGGGTTGCATGGTTGAGCTAATCTCAACTATCATGTGGAAACTCACATTTTCTCCAAGGATAGGGGCATATGTCCTCCAATATTCCTCTATCCTTATATATTAACTTTACATATTTATATTTTTGTTAATATCAACTCTAATACTTCATAATGATACATATTTCATCATTTCAAATAAAATCTCCAAAGGCAAGGGGGTTGCATTGATACATTGGTGTACTCATAAACCTTGCTCTTTTTCAATTTCAATCATTTCAAATTATTTCAATTTTAGATTATATGCATTGATTATATATTATATACTACTCTTGGATGCATGTTAGTCACCATCAAATAACTAAATTTGGGCTCACAAAAATTCAAGGTGTGTTATGGACAACTAGGTACACATATCTTTTCTTTTAAACTATAAGTTTCATTAGTAGATTAAAGATAATACTTCAATCTTGTACACTTGTAAAATATAGACCTTGATTTTTCCTCTCAATTCTATACCTTTCTTTTTTACTAAAATTCTCACATATACTATCTATATACATGGGAAAATGTAGATGATCGACAAATCAATCATAGCTTAGAGAATATAAATCACCCTTAAACTTCTACTTATTGATACATTTAGACAATTAGGGTCATGACCAAGACAGATCCACTAGACCTAATAAAGGGTTCCCTTACCATAATAATTTCACTAGAGAGGGTTATAAAGCCTCTAGTCAAGCAACACCATGCAATAACCCTAACTAGGTCCTATGTTTTATATATTCACAAAATAAATACAAAGTAAAATAAAATCTAACCTAGTGCTCACCAAAGCTTATGACATAAAATGGGGGTAAAAACATGAAAGTAAACATGCATAGAATAATTATAATTACTATATATATAAATATAACCCTAATCCATGGAGAGATAAATACTTTTAAAACACATTAATTATACTAATTCTATCTATTAAAATAGAGTAAAATTAGTGGTACTTACCTTGAAGACAAACCCATCAAGACACAATCTCTCCCTTGGCCAAAGGTGATTCATAAGATGTTGTTTTGGTTTGTAAGGATCACCAATATTGTCTAAAGTATCTAAGACTTTTACGTAAGACAATATTCTTCTCCAAGTATAAACCCTGAATAATAACTCCTCAAGTAGAATGGTGGAAGTGAAAATTGTAAAGAAGTGTAAATGAATAATTAATTCTATCTCTATCTAGGAAATGGTGAAAATAATATATATATATATATATATATATATATATATAGATTAATCTAATGCTAAACCTATCAAAAATTTTACCCAAAGTGTCATTCCAATTCAACCCTATATCTTTAAATGATAAAATTAAGTTAGGTCATTTGAGGCTAACCTCCACCTGTAATGTGCTAATATTAATTTGAGTATAGGGTCGACTCATGCTGAAATTATTCATTAAATGTCAAAAAGTGTTCTTTTCTTAGGTATAGATTGATTAATTTAGTAAATTTATTAGAGTAGTGTGTAATTGAGGTGTCAAAACTTAGGGAAGTGTATAATAAAAAGTTTGTGTTGATTGCAAGTGGTGGTATAGGAGACAACAATCTTGTGAAGCACCAACGGTCTAACCACCCCTCTCCTAGTGCACCCTTTAAGGTGTGAACTGAGAGAGATTAAGACTTGATGGGTTCATAAAAGAGATAAAACATCAATAATTGATAAAGTTTAAAAATATTATGTGTATACATAGGCCCCACTCTAAGCTCATCACGTGCCACTCATGTATAACATGGGATGGTGTTTTGAGACAATAACATAAAAACACACAATGCTAAAGATAAATAAATTTAAATATTTTAAGGCATAAAACAATTGAAAGTAAATGACTAAAATGAAATAAATAAAAATAAAATTAATATATGCATATGTTTACTTACCTTTATCACTAGATGGTTATCTATTGTGTTTGTAGTTTTGATCATGGAGGGTGTAGAGACTACTTTGGACAAACCCAAGGATAAAAAATTAAAGAGAAAAAACATTGAAATAAATCCAAGATAATTAAACTATTTATGCATGATGTACTTTGAAATTTGGTAAGCTAGTGTGATAAATGCTAAGTTAGGACCAAATGACCAAGCCAAATTTTTGGGTAAATTGGATAACCAAAAAACCAAGGCTACTAAATGACCAAAAAACTCAAAAAATTAAACCTTAAGTAAGAAAGGTAAACAAACCAAGTCAAGCTAAGGATATAAGTAATAATGGTAATCGAATATCAATGTGAAAGTAGTAACAATCCTTAGATAAAGATGGGTAAGAAATGGTAAAACAACATTGATGAGTGAGAAGTAATAATACTTAATCAATAATCAATGTAAAAAGTACATAAAAGGTAAAATAATATTAGTGAGTGAAAAGTAACAATCCAAACTTACTAAGTAATGGAAAAAGTACATGAAAATAGAAATGGACACAATTGTTTAAAAAAATTAAGTATAATAAAAATATAGAAATAGATGTAGTTGTCTAAAAAAGGGGAGTGATAAAAAATATTTGTAAAATAAAACCAAGGCCATTCTATAAATTTAAATAAATGGTATAAATAATATAATCCATAGTCACTCAAGCATACTATTTTTCCATAAAGATAGATAAAATCAAAATAAAGTAGTGCTATCATGTTGTTAAGATATGAAGAAAAAGGAATATACAAGAGGGGAAATAGATTTATAATCAAACTTGCATGTAAATATGAGAAATTAAATAGGTGGTGGGGGAAATGGAGGTAAAATCAAGGTATATAAACTCTTTATCAAAGTCAAGACACTAAAATTAAGTTTGTTAAATCAATATGACTTTCAACATTAAGGACTCTAAAGAATTTTTCCTAACCACACAAATATTAGGTCATAAAATGAAGTATGAATATCATCCAATGAAGATTATTTACATAAAAATTAAAATGGGCCTTCCTTCCCACTATATGTTCCCTATTCCTCAAGACCCCTTATAGAGTCATTAGTCTACTGTGAAGATTGGGTAATTTCATGAGAAATTAGGTATCACTATAGATTTTTTTGAATTCACCTATTCCAAAGTTTTCCATTCCTATGAAGAGGTTTTTAATATCTTTTATTAGGGTTACCATTGGTTTTTTTGTCAATTAATCACTTCTGTAATCATTTGTTTAAGAGATTGAAGTCATATTTTAGGGTTTTCTAGGGTTTTATTAGAAAATGTTCATCATGAGGATTTTTCCCCCCAAGTGATCATTACCAAAAAACCTTATTTTTATCTTCAAGATTTCCCAATAGAATTATAAGTTTTTATTGATCCAAGCAAATATTCCCCATCATATCCCATTTTCAAACTAGTGAATATTACATAAGATTTTCTAGTATCCTCATGAACACTAGACTTGTCTTGATCACTATAAAACCCAATGGGTTTTACCCTTGTTAAAATCACCTTGAATCAGCACAAGCCTTTAATACTTAGTAAAAAGTGGACCTACTTCCAACACTTCCCATCCCCATGGGAACCTAGAATGCTAGAAACCCAATGTGCTTCCAACACCTTCCACCTTCACTAAAATTTCACCTACATCAAGCACCTCCCAGTTCTTCTAGAGATATAAACTACTCTAAACACCTATAGATCCTACCATATTTCATAATTGGTTTCTCACAAGTAATAAATTTAGTCTCCATTCCTCCTAAGGAAATTAAGTTCAAATCCAAGGTCCCTGGAGTGACTCCTAGTTTGGAGTCTAATGTTGTAGAAATCACATATATAAATTTAGGTCATATTAACCTAGGATATTTTTGGGCTAGGATAAATGTAGATTTTAAGAATAACTTGTTGGGTGAATATTTTGTCAACCAACTAACTGGTGGCAAAATGGGTATATCAACCATAGTACAAGGAGATTTATATAGCAAAAAGTGTGGGTTTACCACATCCTAATGAGATAAATCTCTCCTCTCATCAAGGGGAGGTTCCCTATGAATCACTTATATGTTATATATGTATATAAATAAGAAAAAAATAATACTCAGTGTAGGATAACAACATCCAACTCTATTTTTTTAGAGATGATGTTCACAAAACAAAAGAGAGATCTTGGTTGATGATTGAAAGCATTTATCTTCTTTTAGAAATGGTATTTAGTACATATCAAAAAATATCATAGAGTAGTAACTAGGTCCACAATAAAACCCACAAAAGCACAAAGTCTTTTGTTGCCTCCTTCACTGATATGGAGCATAAGTAACAATAGAGTGAAGTAAAGTTCAAAGTCTTCACCTAAAACTATGATAGATAAAAAGATCACAAAGATAAAAGTAGCTCAAAGTCTTTCTTTTATCCTTTATAATGGTCTTTAGATAATCCCACGCACACACTTTGCTTATTCAATCAAATGAATGAGAGATTATCAAGAAAGAGGACATAAGATCTATTTCCAAAGTAACACAAATTATCTCAACACAAAGTCTAAAATTAACATGTTTCTCATTCATTTAACAAAATATGATTTATAAGCTGAGCACAAAGTCTCAAGAAGTATCTCAATTTTGGCAAATTTTTTGTTCTCAATTATCTAGAAATCCATTTTACAAAAGAGGTTCCCTATATATATAGGGAAAAACCTTCAAAATTGGAAAAAGATTAAAATATTGAAAACCTATTCAAAGATGAGTCAACATTGATTTTAGGACTTTCGCATATTTTTACATGTAATTACATATTGAAAAAGTGCATGTGAAAATATTCCAAATCAGTTACAAAGTACATGAGAAGAATGAAGAAGAGAGAATGGAGGAATAATTCAACTCTTTCCACTGGACTTCTTCAGATGAGCATCATACATGGTGATAGATGCTTTTATTCCTATACTATTTGGCACAATGGTATTCTTAAATATTACTTTAGCTTTGAGTATAAAATATTTCAATGATGTGATTGCTTTTACATGAATAGTTAACCTGGTTCTTAGATTATCCAGAGTTAACTAATTATCTAAAATGTTATCCATAGAAGTCATTGAAAACACCTTCTCTTCAAATTCCCTTTGGATCATACCTTTGAATTTTTGAATCACTTTCTTTGTTGAAAGAAATTGATTGTCTCGAGAGGTGAGTCTACAAGGCAATTCCTCTAATCTGTTTAATAGGTTGGTATCACTTTTTTCATTGGCATCCTTAGAAGATTCAAGGTCATCAATCAGCGCCTTAAGTACCTAGATTCTGTATATTAGTGATTCTTTGATATCAATATAAGAACCTTTGTTAGCAATGATGCCAATTGATACTAAGGTGAATTTCTTAAGAGATTTCATCTCTATCCACTTGCTAAGATATTTGTTTATGCTTTCAATATCTTAAGAAATAAGAGAGATGAGGTCTTCCAACTCTATCCTCATTTTCTTCATTTTACCTCTCTTCTCTACAACCTCTGTAAGCAGGGAAATTCCTTGTGCATGCATCTTATCTATGTAATCTTCAAGTACTTTTCCTTTCAAGTAGGTCTTCTCTATTTTCTAGATAACAAGATCATCTACGAAGAATGCTTCTAGAGTTGTTGCCTCTAAGGAAAAAGTGAATCCCCTGACTATTGCGATCAATTATTCAGCCTTTGACTTATAATAATCTTTCATCTCTCTCTCCATGTAAAATTTTTGGACCATGATATCCATTTGAGATTGCAGATCACTCTTTGCACCCTCATGAGTTATTTTCCCCAACTCAACATGAGAAATGGAGTAGCTACTCATGTGAAAATTCTCTAGGGTTATATCTTGTGAAGGTTTGGCTATATCTAGAAATTTTGCCCTTTATTCTTAACCATTTTTAAAAGGATCTTTGGCTTCTTGGGGGTTTTAGCTTTCACTAGTACTATTTTGCCAAAATTAAAGTCATCTATAGAGATGGCTTTCTTTTTTCTTTTAGGTGTGAAAGTTGATAACCAAGGTGAGAGGGTAAAATCACTTACTATAGCAATAGTCCCTATAGCTTGTCTCACTACGGTAACATCTACACTACTGGTGAGACCAACGAGTGTAGTGGGTGTAGCAAGTGTAGTATCAAGCAAAATTGTATCGGTTGTTGATTGGTCGATGATGGAACTATCTCTGATGTTGAAAGGAGACGAAAGACTAGGGATAGATCCTAATGATTGAAGAACATATCCAAAAGCACCTTAAGGGTTGCCAAAAATAAATCTAGAAGGAGAGATGACTCCAGAGGAAGGAACACTAATGGGAGAAAGGGGAGAAGAAGCTACAATAGGGGATTGGGGTGGAGAAGAAGAAACTCTTGCAACTAGCTGTGCCCCCTCATGTGGAGATAGAGTTCCTATCCCCTATTGTTTTATAGGCTTGTCATCTATTTACATCTATTCTACTACTTATTCTTGTGTGCTTTGTTTTACAACCCCCATATATGTTGATTCTAGCTTTTTCTCAACAACCTTTGATTTCTTTGGCCCAAAGATGATCCTAGGCTTGTGAGGCCTAGAAGGAGAAGGAACATCACTTTTATTCTTGGTTCTATTTTTTTCTCTCTTCCTTATCTCTTCTTATAATTTAGCCTCTAATCTTGTGATTAATTCCTTCAATGTGATCCCTTTATTTGCTAGCCAATCATTGGTGTTAGCCAATATTGGTTTGAATCTCATCCTTAAAGAGGTTAACTCTTTTTGAGACCATTAAATTAGAGGAAGAGGAGAGTTAGTGACTTTTTAAACCAAATATCTATTGTTAATTAGATCTTTATCATCTACCAAATTTAGAGGAATATTAGTGAGCCCTAAATATTCAATTTTCTCTAGAGACAGTCTATTGTAATCCATTTTTCTAATATCTTTTGTTGTTCTCAAATCTATCCAGATGTCTTCAATCATGGGCTCATGAAACTAAGTGTTCATTTTGATCATGTCCTTAAAACCCCTGTAGTCAATATTAGACCTTCTTTTGAACTGCTTCATGGTGAGCAATTACATTTTAGTTTCCATTACCCTTGCTTTGGTGGTAGTCAAAACCAAGTATCTGCCAATTTCTATTGGGAACCTGAAACCTAGTTTCTTAAGTTCCATTTGTTTATTATGCACAACAATAATCTGTCTACACAACTCCATTAGGACCAATTTGTTAGAAGGAAATATGGGGAGCATATAGGGGTAGCCTCAGAAAAATCCAACCCACAGATAGCAAAAGGTAGGGAATTGTAAAAACATGTAGCCAAAATCATTGACCATAGTCCAGGCTTCATCTGATACTCTCTTCTACTCCAATTGAGGATAAAAAAGACACAAAAATACTATGAAAAAGGCATCATTTACCATCCTAAAGTGATGGATTGATCCTTTTAGTGTTAGCTGAGGGCAATATTGATAAACAAGGGTGATTTTTCTATCTCCCTTCGACGTCAAACCTAGAAAGGTTGTCATGAAAGCTGCAATGTATACCAAGTACAAAGTCATACAAAACTTTGAAGTAGTAGACACTTTTGTCAATTGATCATGAACAGCATTACTGATCTGTTCACCCCAGAAGATGACTTTTTTCCCTTGGAAGATTATCTTGATAAAAGGATACATCCATTTGTGGAATTGAAAAGAAGATGGTAAACCTCATACTCTACTGAGAAGAGTAATTAAGTCTCCAACTTCCTTTATGAAATCACTCCTCAAAAAATTTCATGGTCATCTAGACAAGTTGTCTCTAGGAGTCTTGAGCCATCTATTGTTGATATCCTTCTTCACCTTCTCAAGATCTTTATCATATTCCTCTTGAGCCTCGATGAAGTTGATACTCAATACATCAATAGCAGGAGGGCACATGAAAAATTTATCAATAAATTTGGGATCCAATCAAATTATTACATTGCCGCTAACATCTGACACTACCTTGGTCTCTTTGCTATAGAATTGGGCACACTAGAAGATGAACTCAGTGTGATGCACTACCACAGGGAAAGAGGAGACTAGGTGGATGTTGCTATCAATTATTCTTTTCATCTCTGAGCTTGAGTTTTTTGCCTTGGTTCTCTCCATGAACTCAGCCATATCCATGTGACCAATCTCTGTGTCTATAATGTCATTGACATTAGAAGTGACCAAGGTGATTTGGAAAACACCTTGATACTGATACTTCAATGCTTTGACATCTTTAGATAAGCTTCAATCATCGAGATGAGCCTTGGTTGAGAGTACATTGATGAAGGAGGATCTCTTAGGAGGAACTATGATAAGAGTCATAATCTCACAATTAGGGAAAGATTGGTAATCTAGGGAAATTGTACGTCAGGTGATCATGAACAAAAAAGGGTGCTTGAAAAGGTTGAGGTGCAAGCAGGTTGGAAAGTGAGAGGAAAGGGGGAGCAAGCATGAAAAATGGAAGAAATGAAAATTCCTGAGAGTTAGAGAAAAATGGATAAAAAGGATGCAAGGGTGGTAAAAAATGCTACCCTTGCATGTGAAATGGGTCTATGTGTATATGTGGTAAAAATTGCCACCCCTGCATGTCAAAGTGAAAAGGAGATGCATCAGTGGTAATTTCAACCACCAATGCATTTTAGAGGGGGAATGTGTAAGGGTAGAAAAAAATTTTGCCCTTGCACCTTATAGGAAGTCGGGTGTAACAACGGTGAATTTTTCCACCCTTACACCATTTTCGAGTTGGGTCGCATTAGCAACAAAAATTGCCATTTGTGCAAGAGATAGAATTTTAAATCTATATTAGGGTGGTGATTTTCATTTCCCTTACACAAGAGGATTTGGGAAACATGAGGGGAAAGTCTAAACGGGAAGGGACGAGGAGGATAGAGGCACAGTGGGGGAGAAGCATTTCATTCAATGAGCAAGAAGAGAAAAATAAAAGAATACCAACCAAGGAGAGAAAGAATAAGAAATAGAAAGAAAAACAAAACAAAAAGTAAAATAAAGGCCTACCTAAAAAACAACGCATGATAAGGGCTTGAATTTGGAAAAAATACACTTCTTCTCACTTGCTTGATCATCCAGAGGTAGAGGGCAGGAGGAGGAATGGAAAAAATGAATTATAAAGGGGCAAAAAGAGATTAAATGGGTGCAAAAATTGCCACAAACTACTCGATGTGCATAGCTATAAATGTTGTGCATGAAAATTGAGGAAGTGTAGGGGTAGAAAAAATCACTGCCCTTGTATGGGAAGTTTAAAAAGATATGCAGGGGTGGAAAAATTTGCCACTCCTGTATATAGGTAGTTAAAAGATGCAAGGGTGGTCAAATTCACCACTCCTGCATGACGGATGCAAGGGTGGCAAAAAATACCACCTTTGCACGAAAACATAGAGCAAATGCAATGGCAGCAAAAATTGCCACCCTTGCATAAAAACACTAGAAAAAAGGTAACTTTGGAAAAATGAAAACTCACCCTCCTGGTCACATCAAGATCGTAATAATTTTCACATTTTGATAAAAATGCAATAAGGGAAAATTATGAATCTTGAATGATGTCAGTAGAGAAAACGTGAGAATAAAAAAAACTTGTCTCAAAAAATAAACTTAGAGAGAAAAACATGAAACGGACAAGTTTCATAGGGGTTGTTCCAAAAACAAGCATAGCTAATTTTAGGAACAATAGTTGGCTCCTATTGGGGAACTTTCATTAATCAAACTGATTGACGAGAGTAGAAACCAGTCTCAAAGTGCCTTCATCTAAGCCATTGGGCTATGGAGTCAAGCTAAAAATGAAAAAACGTGAAAGATCAAAATAAAATAATCAAAACATAAAAACTATACAAATGTATAAGTGAACTCATCTAAAACTTCAAGGATTGAAGTGCTTTAGATGCTTCTCAATATGGGGCAGTGAAAATGGTGGTCCATCTTGATACTTTAGCAAGAATCCATTCTCACCACAAACTTGATGAATGGTAAATGGACCTCTCCCCAAAGAATCAAATTTGCCATGCATTCCCTTTGGTTCTCTCCTCTTATCCCACAACAAGACTTGATCTCCAATTTGAAAATCATGAACCTTGGCCCTCTTGTCAAAAAGTTTTTTCACTTGATTGTAATGCATAGTAATCCAGTCCACCACCATGGTTCATTACTCATTTAATTTGGTTAGACACATGATCCTTTTGTCAATTGAATTTTTGAAGGTTGAATCTTTGATTACCTTGGCTAACCTGAGTGCTGGTAGTTCTATAGTGATGGGTATCTCTACATTCAAGCCATATAGAAGTTGGAATGGTGACATGCCTATGGCCCTCTTGGGTGTAATCCTATCTACCCATAAAGCATCAAATAATGCTTTGTGCCAAGTCCTCTGATTTCCATCTACTAATTTCTTGATAATAGTAACTAGGTTCTTGTTGCTCAATTTTGCTTCGCCATTCCCTTGTGGAAAATAATCAAAAGTGTGGGATAGGGTAATTCCATAATAAAAGCAAAATTGGGTAGTCTCATGAGAAGAGAAATAGGTTGCATTATCTGTTACAATTTTAAGTGGAACCCCAAACTAGGAGATAATATTTTCCTTAATAAAATTACACACCACTTTTGAATTAGCATGTTTAGTTGGAATGGATTCCACCCATTTGGTAAAGTAATCAGTTGCTGTGAGGACATAATCATGCCTAGAACTTGAAGATGGGTTAGCTACACCAATGAAGTCAATAGCCCACTGTTGAAAAGGCTCTTCGATTACCATTGGCTTGAGGGGTAACATGGCCAGTTTAGGCTTTCTGACAGACTACTAACATAATTCACATCTATGGACCCATTTATAAGCATCTTGGAATAGCGTAGGCCAATAATACTTTTCTCATAGGATTTTATGGGTTGTTACTGGTGCAAAAAAATGTCCTCCATAGGCCAAATTGTGGAAAGACTCCAAAAGTTTATCTTGTTGCACATTATCGACACAATGAAGAAATACCCCATCAAGGCTTCTTTTATACAAACCATTATCCCACAAAACATAGCTAGCAGCCTTTAGTTTAACATTCCATTTTTCTTTGTAGGATAGATGAGTGGGACACTCACCATAGGTTAGAAAATGGGCAATGTCAGAATACCACTCATCAATAATGGCAATGAAGAGGACTATAGGCACGTCTCTAATCTCCATTTATTCATTATTTGCTTCTTTAGGGATATTTTTAGCAATCAACTAGCAAAATCCTTTTCCTCATACAAGTTTGGTAGGTTTGATGTCAAGATCAAACTCTTAAATCTTGGCAATCCAATTACCCCTCTTTGTACCAAACTCCTGTTGAGTCAGAATGGACTTCACCATTGTATCAAGCACCAAAACCATAGTATGTGAATTTAGGATATAAAACTTGAAATACTTAACTACTTTGACGACCGCATAAGCATGCTTCTCCATGTTTGAATATTGTAACTTGTGAGCTTTAAGAGGACAGCTCATTAAGGAAATAGGAGATTCCACACCTTCTTGGTTCTGTTGAAACAAAATAGTTGAAGTGTATGTTCAGAAGCATAACTGTATATTTTGAAGTCTTTGGTGTAGTTTGGACAAATCAAAATTGGTGTGCGAGTGATTGCTTCTTTGATGTCTTTGAATGTTGATTTACCCTCTACAGTCCACCTAAAAGTGGCTTTGCCCTTCATCATATTGACAATATGGCAGGTTTTCTTAGCAAACTCAAGGATGAACCTTCGTAAAAAATTCACTTTTGTAAAGAAAGAGTGAACCGTAGTCTTAATGGTAGGCACAGTAAGCTATTGGATGGACTTGACTCTTTCTGAGTCAATTTTTATACCTTCTCAGGACACAATGTGTCCCAGAAGTTTCCCTTTTGTTACCCTAAAAATAGATTTTTTTGGATTTAGAGAAATACCATTTTGATGACAACATTTCATCACTTGTTGTAAATAGTACATATGGTCAGGATGATGCTTAAAAATACTGTTAAATAATTCAGATATACTACAATGAACTTACCCATTTCATCCTTGAAAGTAAGGTCCATCTCTCTCTGAAATGTGGTTCCTATATTTATTAGGCCAAAAGGCATTCTTCAATAAGTGAAGGTTCCCCAAGGTGTGGTGAAGGTAGTCTTATGCTGGTCAGTTCTTTCAACTTTAACTTGATTGTACTCTGAGAAACCATCCAGCATTGATAACATCTCCGAACTTGTCACCATCTGCAGAACTTGATCCATAATAGGGAGAGGATAGTTATCTTCTAAAGAAGACTTATTCAAGTTTCTGAAATCCACATAGATTCAAATTTTTCCATTCTTATTCCTCACAAGAACTATGTTTGCAATCCATGTGGAATGATGGATTAGGAAGATTATTCTAGCATTTAGCATCTTTTGTATTTTAGACAGAATAATACCTGATATCTTCAGGTTATATTGTCTAGATTTTTGCTTGTAAGGTACTAAATTGCTTTTGAGAGGAATGTTATGGTGAATTTCTTCAAGTTTGAGTGACTTTAGATCATCATAAGAGTAAGCTAAGACATCTATATATTGGCAGAGTAGAGTAGTGAACTTGAATTTTTTCTCAGGAGTGAAGTATTTTCCAATGTTCACCATCTTAGGTTCACCTTGGGTTCCCAAATTTACTCGATCAAACTCCTGAGAGGAGCTTAAATCCATTTGCTAGTGTTTGATAAATCTGTCATGGTTATCAAACAAATTCTCAAGGGAAACTAGGCCTTTGGGAATATTATTCCCTTTAAGTTGCAAGAACTCTTCACCCACATTTGTATTTGATTCTAGAGCTAGCTCACACTTCTAAGGTTCACTGCTTTCAAAATGCAGCCATTTAAAGCTGTCTTTTTGCTCCAAAAAGGCAATAATTTGATTGTCATTGTTGAATACTTGCCAATGACTGGCATTATTAGGTGCACTTGGTCAAAATAACAACTTAATAGTGTAGTTGTCTCCTTTAAAGTCCAGGTAGGGGACTAAGAGACTAGCTAAAATAGCCAACACATCATCTCGATCATTGAGTTCCCCAGGAATGGCAAAGATGATAAAAGCATCAAAGTTTTCAATTTGGTCCTAGACTAGATTGTAGTAGTGGCATAGTATTTCATTCTTGGTTTGATATAGGTTTCTTACCTGAAAACCCACCAGTTCAACATCACCTTTAGCATGGAGGAGTTTGAAGCCTTTTTCTCTAGCAACCTTTAATCAGTGCAGGAAGGATTCATGTTTAGCTATGTTGATGGTGTTGTTGAACTATAACTTGTATGAAGAGGAAAAATATCTCTCTGAGGAGATATCAACACAATTCTTGCTCTTGAGTTGGTAGAGGAGTAGCTGTGATCGAATTCCAAAGTCCATATCCCATCAGACATTGATTCTTCTTTGGATCCTTCTTCATTTGGAGGTATAAATCCTTCCACATTGGTGCTACACTCCACTAATTCTCTTTCTATTATAGCTAAATACATTTCCAAGTTATTACATGTAGGAGCTTCATCAGATGCCTCATGAACTTCATTTGTAGATAGAAAGTAGTTACCCATGCTCGAAGACTCAAACAAAATTTGAGCTTCAGTTGCTGATGATTGGGTGACCACATATTTTGCTTCTTTTTCAGGAAGCAATCTCTTCACAACACCTTTGACTGAGATCCTCACCTTAAACAAGTCCATGCTTAGCTCACCACCAACATCCTTGTAAAAATTCAGCCCAAGAAGGATGTCATAAGAGGCTAGAACATCGGCCACTAGAACCATCATTTTTATCCTCTTTTTTGGAAAATCTACAAACACAAATTGGGCATCTTTTATTTTACCAAGGAGTGGAACTTGCTTGTTTTCCATATAAAAACACCTCCCAAAATTCTTAGTCAAAGTTAGACCAAGGGAATCTACCACCTTGGTAGGAATAATATTATCAAAAGCTCTAGAGTCTATTATACAATTACTTAATTTATAACCATTTATCAATAGGGAAACATAAAAAAGTTCTATTTTCCTAGGAGAAATAGGAAGAGTAATGACAAGATTATTTTGGGTGGGTTTATTTTTTGAAGAGTCATGAGTCACCTTCAAAAAATCTTGTCCTATAGGGGAAGTTTTACTTCTCATATAATTGGCCAATCTATCAAATTGTTCAGGATTGGCTCACAAGCACTCAATTTTGGTCATTTGAATCTTAGTCTTTTTAGCATGATCAATTATATCAAATAATTGAAATGAGCTAGAGGTAGAGGAAGAGGGCCCATCATCTTGATCTTTATGGGGTGTGGTACTGGTCTGAGAAATAGAAGTAGAAGGTATGGGATAGTTTGAAGTACTTACTTTTTTTTATAGTTACCTGATCTTTAGGTTGGAAAGGAAGTGAAGTCCCTCATTTAGTGATAGAAACTACTGGTTGAGGTTCTTCTCTCACTTTTGTTTGTCAACTTGTTGAGCTGACTGGCTCTGAGATCTGGTAAAAATAGCATAGGATCCATCTAACACTTCTCCCTTACTTTCAGCTTCATCCTGATAATCCAAGAAACCAATATTAGAGTCACTAGCTAATTCTTATTCTTGTTCATCAAAGATATTAGCATCATTTGGTTGGTCTAACTTAGGTTGGAATGAGAAATCTTGTTTAGCCTCAAGGTAACCAAGTATTGAATTAACAGGTGTTGCTTCAATGGCAAGCTTCCCATGTGGGGGAGGCAGGTGGTTTGGTTGTCCTTAGTTTTTGGCAGCATTACCTTAATATGACTGGTTCTAAAATGTTCTCCTTGGCACATCCTGATAGGTGGGAGTAAACATACCTTAGGCCATTTGTCTTTTCAAATCTAATAGTTCATTCATCCCTTTTTGGACTATAAGATCTGTGGTGCTTGTAGAATAACTTTCAATAGATGAAGAAAATTTATTTTTATTGGAGTCCTTTTTGATCTTAACTACTAGGATAAGATCATACTCAATCTCAGTAGCCAAATTTTGGGCCATAGTGAGATCCATAGGGCTGACCCATCTCAACAAAAAACATAATTCAAGAAGTTGCGAGCTGATGAAAAAGCACTTGAGATTCTTCCATGTGGGCTGAGCGATGGTAGGAATCTAGTTCCTTAGCTTATTGAATTTTGCTATGAAATCCCTCATGGGCTCATGGGGTTCTTTCTTCATTTATGTAAGCTAATCTAATAGGGCATGTGCATCTTTAGCAGGTTTAAACCTAGCTTCAAATGTGGATTTGAGTGTATTCTAGTCAATTATAGTTTAAGCTTGAAGGTGGTAAAACCAATATGTGACAGTGCCTTGTAAAGTTTCTATAAAAAATCTCACTACCACATCTTCGAATTCCACACCTATTACACCACATGCTATAGAGAAGGCAGACATATTCTCATCAGGGTGAACCTTCCCATCACCATAGAATTTGGGAAAATTCTTTCTAGAACTATGAGGTAGTTCATTTAAAGGTGGGGTTAGATTGAGAGGACCAAAAGAGTTGCCCCATGAACCTTGGGCCATTATGATAGGATGATTAAATGGTGGGATAAAAAATCTTGGTGGGGTTAATATAGACAAAACCTTACCAATTCTGAGACTAGAAGCTTCACCAGGTATGGGAGATCTAGTGTTGGTAGGAGGAAAACTCCTAGTTTGTTAAAGGTCAGATGGCAGAGGAGAAATCTCAAAACTAGTTTATCGCACCAACTTGAATACAGGATCAACAATACATTGAGCTCTCTGGCCTTACATGTACAATTGATCTGCCAGAGTGTAAAATTAAAAAAAAATTGGGAATGCTTCAAGTTGAAGCTTGAGGCTTCAAAATGCAAGTTTGTAGTCCCCAACAAAGTCAGCAAAAGCTGTTGGGTGAATATTTTGTCAACCAGCTAATTGGTGGCAAAATGGGTATATCAACCATAATACAAGGAGATTTATACAACAAAAAGTGTGGGTTTACCACATCCTAATGAGATAAATCTCTCCTCTCATCAAGGGGAGGTTCCCTATGAATCACTTACATGCTATATATGTATATAAATAAGCAAAAAATAATACTCAGGGTAGGATAATAGCATCCATCTCTCTTTTTTTAGAGATGATGTTCACAGAACAAAAGAGAGATCTTGGTTGATGATTGAAAGCATTCTTCTTCTTTCAGAAATGGTATTCAACACATATCAAAAAATCTCTTAGAGTAGTAACTAGGTTCGCAAGAAAACCAATGAAAGTACAAAGTCTTTTGTTGCCTCCACTGATATGGAGCACAAGTAACAGTAGAGTAAAGTAAATTTCAAAGTCTTCACCTAAAACTATGACAAATAAAAAGATCACAAAGATAAAAGTAGCTCAAAGTCTTTCTTTTATCCTTTAGAATGGTCTTTAGATAATCCCACACACACACTTTGCTTATTCAATCAAATGAATGAGAGATTATCAGGAAAGAGGACATAAGATCTATTTCCTAAGTAACACAAATTATCTCAACACAAAGTTTGAAATTAACATGTTTCTCATTCATTCAACAAAATATGATTTACAAGCTGAGCACAAAGTCTCAAGAAGTATCTCATTTTTGGTAGAGTTTTTGCTCTCAATTATACAGAGATCCATTTTACAGAAGAGATTCGTTATATAAATAGGGAAAAACCTTCAAAATTGGAAAAAGATTAAAATATTTAAAACCTAGTCAAAGATGAGTCAACGTTGACTTTGGGACTTTTCTAGATTTTTACATGTAATTACATATTGTAAAAGTGCATGTGAAATGTCCCAAATCAGTTACAAAGTACATGAGAATAATGAAGAAGAGAGAATGGAAGAATAATTCAACTCTTGCCACTGGACTTCTTCAGATGAGCATCATACATGGTGATATATACTTGTATTCCTATACTGTCTGGCACAATGGTATTCTTCAAGATTACTTTAGCTCTAATTGTAGCATCTTTCAATGTTATGATTTCTTTTGCATGACTAGTTAACCTAGTTCTTAGATTATCTAGAGTTAACTGATTATCTAAAATGTTATCCATGGAAGTCATTAAAATTACCTTCTCTTTGAATTCCCTTTGGATCATACCTTTGAATTCTTGAATCTTTTCCTCTGCTGAAAGAAATTGATTGTCTCAAGAGGTGAGTCTGCAATGCAATTCCTTTAATCTATTCAATAATCCAGTATCACTTTTTTCACTTGCATCCTTGGAAGATTCGAGGTCGTCGATCAGCTCCTTAAGTACCTAAATTCTATATATTAGTGATTCTTTGATTTTAATATAAGAATATTTATTGGCAATGATGCTGATTGATAGCAAGGTGCATTTATTTGGAGCTTTCATCTCTATTCACTTGCTAAGATATTTGTTTGTGTTGTCAATATCTTGAGAAATAAGAGAGATGAGGTCTTCTAACTCTATCTTCATTTTACATGTCTTCTATGTAACCTCTGTAAGCAAGGAAATTCCTTGTGCATGCATCTTATCTATGTAATATTCAAGTACTTTTCCTTTCAAATAGGTCTTCTCTACTTTTTGGATAACAGGATCATCTACAGAGAAGGCTTCTAGAGTTGCCACTTCTGGGGCAAAAGTGAATCTCTTGATGACTACGGTCAACTTTTCAACCTTTTCCTTGTAATAATCTTTCATCTCTCTCTCCTTGTCAAATTTTTGGATCATGATATCCATTGCAGACTACAAATCGCTCTTCATACCCTCGTGAGTTATTTTTCCCAACTCAACATGAGAAATGGAGTAGTTGCTCATGTCAAAATTCTATAGGGTTACATCTTGTGGAGGTTTGGCTATCTCCAAAAAATTTTGCTCCTTATCCTCAACCATTTTCAAAAGTATCCTTGGCTTCTTGGGAGTCTTCACTTTCACTGGTACTATTTTGCCAAAATCAAAGTCATCTACAGAGATGGCTTGCTTTTTCCTTTTAGGTGTGAAAGTTGATAACCAATGTGGGAGAGAAAAAGCACTTACTATAACAACAATCCCTGTAGTTGGTGTCACTAGGGTAACATCTACACTACTGGTGAGAACAATGGGCATAGTGGGTGTAGTAGGTGTAGTATCAGGCAAAATTGTATCGGCCATTGACTAGTCGATGGTGGAACTATCTCTGATGTTGAAAGAAGGAGATGAAAGACTAGGAATAGATCTTGATGATTGAAGAACATCTCCAAAAGCACCTTGAGGTTCACCAAAAATAAATCCAAAAAGAGAGACGGCTCCAGAGGAAGGAACACTGATGGGAGAAAGGGGAGAAGAAGCTACAACAAGGGATTGGGGTGGAGAAGAAGAAACTCCTATAACTAGTCGTGTCCCCTCATGTGGAGATAGAGTTTTTATCCCTTGTTGTTCTATAGGCTTGTCATCTATTCCCATCTATTCTACTACTTGTTCTTGGCTGCTTTATTCTCCAACCCTCATATCTGTTGATTCTGGCTCTTTCTCAACAACATTTGATTTCTTCGACACAAAGATGATCTTAAGCTTGTGAGGCCTAGAAGGATAAGAAACGTCACTTTTATTCTTGGTTCTATTTTTTGCACTCTTCCTTGTCTCTTCTTAGAATTTAGCCTCTGATCTTGTGATGAATTCCTTCACTGTGATCCCTTTGTTCACTAGCCAATCATTGGTGTTAGCCAATATTGGTTTTAATCTCATCCTTAAAGTAGTCAAATCTTTTTAGGACCACTAAATTGGAGGAAGAGGAGAGTTAGTGACTTTTTCAACTAGATATCTACTGTTAATTAGATCTTTGTCATCTACCAAATTTGGAGAAATGTCAGTGAGCCCTAGATATTCAATTTTCTCTAGAGATAGTCTACTATAATCCATTTTTTTATATCTTCTGTTATTCTCAAATCTATTCAGATGTCTTCAATCATGGACTCATGAAACTAAGTCTTCCTTCTGATCATGTCCTTACCACCCCTATAGTCAAAATTGGACCTTCTTTTGAACTACTTCATGGTGACCAATTGCATTTTGGTTTCCATTACCCTTGCTTTGGTGGCAGTCAAAACTAAGTATCTATCAATTTCTATTGGGAACCTGAAACCTAGTTTCTTAAGATCCATTTGTTTATTATGCATGACAATAATCTGTCTACACAACTCCATTAGGACCAATTTGTTAGAAGGAAATCTGGGGAGCATATAGGGGTAGCCTTGGAAAAAGATAACCCATAGATAGCAAAAGGTAGGGAATTTTAAAAACATATAGCCAAAATCATTGACAATAGTCCAGGCTACATCTGATACTCTCTTCTGTTCCAATTGAGGATTGAAAAGACAAAAATACTATGAAAAAGGCATCATTTACCCTCCTAAAGTGATGGATTGACCCTTTTAGTGTTAGCTGAGGGTAATATTGATAAACATGGGTGATTTTTCTATCTCCCTCCAATGTCAAACCTAGAAAGGTTCTCATGGAAGCTGTAATGTCTACCAAGTATGAATTCATATAAAACTTCAAAGTAGTAGACACTTTTGTCAATTGCTCATGAAGAGCATTACTAATCTATTCACCCCAAAAGATGACTTGTTTTCCTTGGATGCTTATCTTGATAAATGGATACATCCATTCATGGAGTTGAGAAGAAGATGGTAGACCTCATACTCTACTGAGAAGAGTAATTAAGTCTCCATCTTCCTCTATGAAATCACTCCTTGGAAAATTTTGTGGCCATCTGGACAAGTTGGCTCTAGGAGTATCGAGCCATCTATTGTTGATAACCTTTTTCACCTTCTTAGGATCTTTGTCATATTCTATCTTAGCCTCAATAAAGTTGATCCTCAATACATCGGTAGCAAGAGGGCACATGAAAACTTTACCAATAAATTTGGGGTCTAGTCAAATTATTACATTGTTGTTAGCATCTAACACTACCCTGGTCTCTTTGTTATAGAGTTGGGCACACTGGAGGATGAACTCATTGTGATACACTACCACAGGGAAAGAGGAGATTAGGTGGATGTTGCTTTCAATTATTCTTTTCATCTCTGAGCTTGAGTTTTTTGCCTTGGTTCTCTCCATGAACTTGGCCATATCCATGTGGCCGATCTCTGTGTCTATAATGTCGTCAACATTAGAAGTGACCAAGGTGATTGGGAAAACACCTTTATACTAATACTTCATTACCATTGACCTCTTTAGAGAATCTTTAGTCATCAGGATGAGCCTTGGTTGAGAGTATGTTGATGAAGGAGGATCTCTTAGGAGGAACTATGATAAGTGTCATGATCGTGCAATTAGGGAAAGATTGGTAATCTGGGGAAATTGCACGTTGGGTGATCATCACCAAAAAAGGGCACTTAAAAAGGCTAAGGTGTAAGTAGGTTGGAAAGCGAGAGGAAAGGGGGAGTGGGCATGAAAAATGGAAGAAATGAAAATTCCCCAAGGTTAGAGAAAAATGGATAAAAAAGATGCAAGGGCGGAAAAAATGCCACCCTTGCATGTGAAATGGGTCTGCATGTATAGGTGGAAAAAATTGTCTCCCCTACATCTCAGAATGAAAAGGAGATGCATTGGTGGTAATTTCCTCCACTTATTCATGTTAGAGGGGAAACATGTAAGGGTAGAGAAAATTGTCGTCCTTGCACCTGATAGGAAAGTCAGGTGTAACGGCAGTGATTTTTGCCACCCTTACACCTTTTTCAGGTTGGGTCACATTGGTGATACAAATTGTTGCTAGTGCAAGGGATAGAATTTTAAATCTATATTAGGGCAGAAATTTTTTCTGCCCTTACATGGGAGCATTCAGGAAACATGAGGGGAAAGTCCGAATGGGAAGGGACGAGGATGACAGAGGCGCAGTCGGGGAGAAGCATTTCATCCAATAGGCAAAAAGAGAAAAATAGAAGAATACCAACCAAGGAGAGAGAAAAAACAAGAAAGAGAAAAGAAAAACAAAACAAAAAGCAAAACAAAGGCCTACCTAAATAACAATGCATGACGAGGGCTTGAATTCAGTGAAAATGCACTTCTTCCCGCTTGCTTGATCATCTAGAGGCAGAGGGCAGGAGGAGGAATGGAAGAAATGAATTAAAAAGGGGAAAAAAGAGATTAAGTGGTGGTGAAAATTGCCCCTAACCACTCAAATACATGGCCATAAATGCCACACATGAAAATTGAGGAAGTGTAGGGGCAGTAAAAATCACCGCCCTTACACAAGAAGTTCAAAAAGATATGCAGGGGTGGTGAAATTTGCCACTCCTGCATATAGGTAGTTAAAAGTTGGAAGGGAAAAAAAATTCTCTACTCCTACATGATTAATGTAAGGGTGGAAAAAAAATTCCACCTTTGCATGAAAACATAGAGCAAACGTAGTGGTGGTAAAAATTGCCACCCTTGCACAAAAACACTAGAAAAAATCTAACTCTAGAAAAATGAAAACTCTCCCTCCTAGTCACATCGAGATCATAATTATTTTCATGTTTTGAAGAAAATTCAATAAAGGAATATTATGAATCTTGAATGATTTTAGTAGAGAAAACACGAGAACAAGAAAAACTTGTCTCAAAAAATGAACTTAGAGAGAAAAACATGAAACAAACAAGTTTCATAGGGGTTGTTCCAAAAACAAGCATAGCTGATTTTGGGAACAACATAACTAAATATAAAGTATCTATGACTCTAGCCTTCCCACTATCTATTCAAAGTCCTGAGTTGGTGCACACAATAGCCTAACACTATGATCCTTATAGAAGGGAAGTGAGAAAAGGGAAATAATTTTGAATCTAGACCCTAACTTCATCATCTCAGTGTTTTTAATCCCTTAATTTGAGAGATATCTGGATATAACTCCACAAACATCTACATACTTTTATGAGAAATAATGAGAGGGGTGTCAAAAAATAATTAATAGTGGCTAAATTCACATAAGCATTCCTCTACCAGGTTACCAAAGATAATGTATAGGCCTAATTTCATTGATGAAGTAGGAGACATTATCATACTATTGCACAGGGTCATAAGCAATCATGAATCCAAATGTTTTCAAGAATGGATGTACCAATATATTTGGGTCATCTAGCAAAATAAATAGTACATTTATTGGACCTAATTAATAAGTGATACACTCCATAAACAATTAATGGATGTATAGACAACTAGTAAGTTGTACATAACATCCTATATTATATACATTTTGGCCAAAGGAATATTATTCCTAGGCCTTAACATAGTTCCTGAAGAGATAACAATAGTATACAACTACTACCCTAATCTCACTCTGTAAGATAATAAATAATAGTTTAAAAGAGAAAATGATGCTTTCATTTATAGCATCATTATCATGTTTGATAAGGAATTTGGGAGTACAAGGTTTTCCAAATCAACAAAGGATGAGATCACCACATGGGGTTCATTCTTCATACTATTCCCCACCAATTCCTACATCAGGGCAACCGAATTCAATGGTTATACTTATACACATTCGTGGTATGTTAATGATAAATGGGCACTATTAGAGTTGGTTAAAACACTTTTAGGGGCACATAAACTCCTCTTTGATAGGCACAAAGTAGGGATACATTTCCCAATTTCCATTGGTTGGTACACATGTCAATCCCTCTTGAAGGCCAAATATGTAGAGGCTGAGATATGCCAAGTGACACTAAGGACTCTAAAGTCTAGACCATATTTTATTCCATATCAAAAAATCACTAGTGCACTGGAACTTGAAACATATGAACATGTGTAATATTATGAATATTATTGAGAAGATTTTGAAGATGAAGAGAGAGTTAGGATGAGAGATTATCATAAGATGTCCTTGAAACAAATAGAAGATTATGATCTGTCACTGGTCCCTAATGAATTAGTAGATGATGAATCTAAATTAGACCTAATATATTTGACATAGATCATTGTTAGACCTTTACCACTAGTTAGGTGATCAGTTCTAGAGTCATTCTCTTTGTTTGATAGAATAACCCATGTAATTAATAGAACTCTCAATTGGCTGAGAAGTAAGGGAATGCAAGTCACTAGGGAAATAATAGGGGTTAGAGAAAAGATCATAAAGTAGAGGGGATCACTCCATCAGAAGATGGTCCTAGAGAATCATCAGAGGAGCTAAAAAGGAAAAAGAATAAGAAGAAAAAAAACTAAGGTAAAGAAAGGAAAATCTAGAAGATAGGGAGAAGTTATGGAACAACCAATTGATCTTTCACTAGAAGACATAACAAAAACATAGGGTTATACAACATTAGATCCTATAGCTTTGAATTCCGTTTCCATTGCTCTCCATTTTTCTACTCACATTTTTTAATAGGTTTCAACAACTCTACCAACTATCTCCACTCCTCCAATGTCTCAGATTTCCATTTCACCTCAAGTTTCAACACCTCTACCTCTTATTTATTCTCCTACAACATCCAAGATTTCATCACCTCCACTTATAGTGTTTACTCCTCCACTTGTTTCCACTTCACCTACCATTCCACCTAGAGTACCCACTATAGTAAACCAAGTACAAATAGTAAAAGTGAGTCAAGCAGACACTCAAGGTCCCTTAATAGTGGAATATCAAGTTTTCATTCCATTTTCCCTTCCTCCAATTTCACCTTAACCTTTCACTCCCCTCCCTCTTTCCATTCAATTCATAATTCATTATATTTCATCACCATTGATTCCCAACACCACCCACTAGTACATTTCCATAGAATCAATTATCTTGACTTTAGTTTTGTAAGCCATCCTAACTCCTTATACAAGTACTATCTCCCCCTAATCTCCACCCACTATATTTACATCACCAACCTTGAGTGGTCTTATGCACTTGATTGACTCATTTAGTGCTTTGGCTTCCACTATCCCACCTATTCCCAAATTCATAATTCCTATGTCTATTCCATCCTCCAATCTTTCAATAGACATTGCTACTTCCATTGCATCCACTTCATCCACTACTTGATACAAATGTTGATTTATAACAAACTAATGAGAGTGACATTTCATAGGCACCTCTTGAGCAACCAATGGCATCATCTTCCTAGGATTCTCCTATGGTTATAGTATATTGTAGTGCAACAACATTAGTTGTTGATTCTTTGGAATAATATCTAATCAACCACATGCTACCCCAAATTGGTTAGCCCAATCAGTGGGGAAAAAGAAGAAACAAATGATTGATCCTAGCACATTGGACTTTTGTCTCTTTGAGGTCTTCAAGAAGTGCAAACCTACTCCTAGTACCCTCTCCAAGATATTCAATAATGGTAAAGGAAAGAGGTATGTTAAAATTATAGTCCCCCACTAGATAAATCAAAAGAAAATCTTGTGGTGGGGGATTATCAAATTTCTCAAACCTTGGTTGGTAAACAAGAAAAGGGCTTAAGCATGATGGGTAAATTGGTATCAACTCTCTCTTCTAGATAATTAATCTTGACAAATCCACCAAGGATGAGATGAAGAAGAAAGTCGATTATATTATAAAAGCATTGAACCAATTCATATAGCCTAATGAATCACTATAATAACTATAGTTAGTGTAACCAATCAATTAGAGTCCATATCAAGCTACAATTTATTATATTTGAGAAATTGATCACATGGGAAAGTCTATGAAATAATTGTCTAAGGAATCGATTACCAAGGGAAAGAAGATTCTTTCAATAATAATGGAACACTATGAAGTAATCAAAGAAAAAAATAATACCCTAAAAGATCAAGTTAATAAATATGAAGAAGAGATTCAAACCTTGAACATGTATTATCCCAAAATGATAGCTATAAAATAAATTGGTGTGAATATCCTCATTACTGAGAAGATATTAGAAAATGATGATGAGCATGAGGAACTACATAGGGTTGCTCAATTTTGAATAAAGATACTTACATAATATGTTGATAAAACCAAGGATGTTCATGATAAGGTAATTGATGTATTATACAAGATTGAAGGGACGATGAACACAATGTCATGCCTATATGTAATCAAAATTACATGATATACATGAATCAATCCTAGATCATATAATATAGAGCATACCTACACTTTTTATTGGGTATACAATTGTTAAGCGAGAGCATGACCAATATGGTGATCCACTAGACTAGATTATGGGATTACTTGTATTACTTGTCACAACATATCATGTTAGGAACTTTTATAAAGACTACAATCTAACATAATTATAAAACAACCCTAAAAGAATCCTATGATTTGATATTTCATTTATGTTAACAAATAAGAAAGTAAACTATTCTAATAATAAGAAAAGTAAACTAATCTAGTGTGTACCAGAGCTTGTGGCATAATGTTAGGGGTTAGATGTAAAATAATCAAATATATATAGGGAACTTTAAATATAGTAAGTATGAGTAACACCCTAATGTATATAATATGAAGAGTAATATTATTTGAGCCAACACTTATGTTACTTATATTTACTAATAGAGAGTAGAATAAAGTTAGAATATACTTACTTGAATGTAAACTCATCATGATTCAATCTTTCCCTTAGTTAATGGGGCTATACAAGAGGTTGTGGTTCATAAGGATGACTTTGTTAGGCCAAAGCATCTAAGACCTATCCACAAGACTAGATTCTCCAAATAAAAAACCTAAGCTAAGAATCCTCAAGTAAAATGGTGGAAGAGTAGATTGTGAATAAGAATGATTGAATAATTACATATTCTTTTAATGACCAAAATGACCTTGTATATATAGGAGTATTTCACCCTAAATTTGTTCAAGAATGCTGATTGTGCTAGGTTGACCTAGCACATTTTCAGGCTAATGCCTAATGTCTATGCTAGGTTAATCATAAGGCTAAAAAACAAAAAAAGAGAAAATGTCTACAAACTGTACTAGGTCGACTAGGTTGACCTAGTATGTTGAATAGGTCAAAAGGGTGCCAAGTAAGGAAATGAAGGATAAAAGAGGGAAAAGACTAAAATAATATGCAAGGGAGGAGAAAAATCTTAGGAGAAGGTTTTAGGAAATGAATGGATTAGAAATAATGTGGCAATAAGGGAAAATAATCTTGTGAAGCACCAAAGGTTTGCCCACCCATTTCTTGATGCACCCCTTAAGGCATGCACTCAGAGAGATTGAGTCGTAATGAGTTCCTGCAAGATTGAAATCATTAGTATTTGATAAAATTTGAAAATATTATGTGTATACATATGCCCCACTTGAGGCTCACCATGTGTCACTAAGGTGTGATAGGGGATGGTTCTTTGAGAAAGAACATAAGGACACATACATCACTAATGCTAACAAAAAGTTACAATATTTTAAAAAGCATAAACTAACTAAAAGTAAATGATAGAAAAGTAAACTAGCTAAAAATTAAATTCAATGTGTACCTTGACTTACCTTTTATCAAAGGATGATTATCAATTATGTTTTTAGTTTTGATTATGTAGGGCACAAAGATTAATTTTGAAAAACCTAAGAATACAAAACTAAGGAGCAAAAATAAACAAATGCAAGAAGAGCCAAGACAACTAGTACTATGTGGATGGGACATACTTGGGAAATTTGGAAAACTAGGTGACAAGTGCTATGTTAGACCAAATGACCAAGTCAAACAAGAGTAAATTAGGTGACCAAAAATCCAAGGCTACTAAAGATTATAAAACTCAAAAAAGTAAACCTCAAGTAAGAAAAGGCAAACTCACCAATTCAAACCAAGGATACATGTTTGAAAAGGATTTATAATCAAGATAAATCAATGGTAAAAAATAAAAAAAATATGGTAAAAAAACATTGATGAGTGAGAAGTAACAATCCACATCTCACTCAATAATGGAAAAAGGTACATAAAAGGGAAAACAACATTGATGAGTGAGCAACAACAAACCACATCTCACTCAACAATGGAAAAATGGTGTGAACTCAGGTGTTCATGATAGTAGGACAACAAAATCATGATAAATGGAAAAAGGAAAGTAAATTAGGTTTAATAAATGTAAAATGAAGTGAAGAAAATGATCTAAAATTACTCAAACATGTTGTTTCGCTCTAAGGATAGATAAAATTAAAACAAAGTAGTGCTAGCATGTTTTTAAGAAATGAAGAAGGAATTTAAAGAAGGAAAATAGATTTGGAATCACATTTTTTCTATCAAAGGGGGAAAATGAAATGGGTGGAGGGGAGAATGAAGGAAAAACCAAGGTAGATAAACTCTTTATATAAGTCAAGACACTCAAATTTGGTTTGTCAAAACAAGAGGACTATTAACCTTAGGGACTCTGAATAACTTCTCTTAGCTACACAAGTCTTAGGTCAAAAAATGGAGTATATAGATCATCCCATGAAGTTTATATGTATGAAAATTAAAATGGACCTACCTCCCCATGATGTGTTCCTAGCTCTTTAGGACCCCTTATAGAGCTATCAATATACTGCAAAGATTGGGTACTTGCATGAGAAAGTAGGTAGCACCATAGATTTTTTTTAATTCCCCTATTCCAATCTACTAGCCTACCACACCCCAAAGTACTTTGGCTCTATGTGAAGCTGACTATGGAGTTTGAGCTTTGATTGAAGATAGGAGATGTGCTTGTACTCACATCTTTTGTGAATTTGATGTTTGAGTTTTTTATGTTGCCTTTTAGATATTATAACATTTTATCTTCAAATTATTTGGTTTTTAACTTTCTTTTGATGGCTTTTTCTAGATTCCTCCTCCATACATATTTGAAAAACCAAACATGGGTGCCAAATATGAATTTAATTTGAAAACATATAACAAGGTTTATAAGAGAGAGAACATTAAATATCATGGGATCTAAGAGTCTTGTAAATATACGTAAAATAAAAGTGTTATCTTGAGTTCAACCTTGTTTTATCCAATGAGGAGGTGAGAGAAAGGGAAAATCAAGATGAATGACACATGGAACAAATTAAATTACTTCAAATTGAAAACCATATGACAAAGGTAAAAGAGAGATACAATGACATTAAAAGGTGATTCCTTATCACAATAGAGAGGCAAATGGAAGAAAAAAGCTAACATAGATTGTTATGCAAATTTCATGTTGAAAAAGAAGCAAAAGCTAAAGTTTAAGAACAAGGATCAAGAACATGAAAATAATGGTAATTTTATGAGGAGGGTCAGGTCCTATCCACATTATTACAAAGTAACTCATAAAAGAGAGACCCATGAGGGTGATACTAAGTAATAGAAAAGCAAAATTGATGGAGCCTTTGTACAAAGCACCTCACCAAAGAAAAACCCAAAGGATGTCAAAATAACATTGGTAAGTAGAAAAAAGAGAGAAATATAGATAAAATATTGTGGTATTGTGAAGTATGTTGGGTCCTATCCATGGTATTATAAATAAAATCACAAAAAAAGAACCCAAGGGGCACCAAATCAAAATTGGGAAATAGAAGGAAAATGAAAAATAAGATAATGAAGACTATGGTACATCAAGAAACTAAAAAACCAAAAAGGGAGGACTACAGGTTTGTGAACAATAGGGAAGTACTACAGAGGGATATATTTATGCTTAAGTAACATAAAAAAATTATTAGATATATATATATATCTAGAAACCATGGCAAGAAATAAATGATTAGGCAAAGTATTATTTTAGGAATTGAGCATTGGTGGGTTCTTTGAAAACATGGCCATCATTAGTTTGAAGGTAGGAAGTGCTTGGACCAAGGATGTCTTTAAATAAGTATGGGCCCCACTGTTTTTTGGAATATCTACCTTCTTTATCATGGGTTTAGTCTAATTTAAAGACAAGATCACCAACATTAAATGTGCAGACTTTGAAACATTTTTTATATTGCCAGGCAAAATGAGCCTTATATTGGTAGTTATGTTATAAGGTAGAGAGACAATGTTCATCAAGAATATATAGGGAATGAAGTCAAGCCTCAATCAATTATTCATCAATAATGATGCCATGAAGAGATATGTGAAGATAAGGAATCTCAATTTTAAGAGGAAGATCTGACTTAGAACCATAGACTAGAGAAAATGGAGTTTCCCCAGTGGTAGTGTGAATGCTAGTCTAATAGGCCCAAAGCATGGGATAAAGATGAGGATGCCAATCCATGTGGGTTTCATTAATTTTTTTTTGGATAATTTTATTGATAATATTATTAGTGGCCTCAACTTGACCATTACAATGTGATGATAAGGAGTGGAAAACTTATGATTGATCTTAAATTTGGTACAAAATTGTTAACATATTTGTTTTTTAAATTATAACCATTATTTAAAATGATGGTGTGAGGATTTCAAAAATAGAAAATTATTTGGTTTAGAATTAATTTAGATATGGTAGGACTAGTGACATTAACAAGGGGCATGGATTCAACCCACTTGGTAAGTACTTAAGAGCGGTGATAATAATGATGTAACAATCTTGGGAGTGAGGAAGTTTACCAATGAGATCAAATCCCCATGTGGAAAATGGCAAAAGATATTTGATAGTTTGAAGCTCTATTGATGGTGAATGAATTTGATCATCATGAACCTAAGAAGTATCACACTTTTTAGCATATTTAATAGCATCATTTTCTAGAGTAAGCTAATAATAACCCATACTTAGGCATTTATAGGTTGTATCATGTCCACTATAGCAACCACCATAAATTACCCCATGTGCTTATTAAAGTAGAGGAAGTACTTCATCTTGCATGACACAACAGAGCAAGGTACCTTAAGAATTGTGATAATAAATTATTTTATGTCTAAAACATACTTGAAAGCTTATTTGTGAAGACATGTCTTTTCATGGGAATCCAAGTTAGGAGGATAATTTTGATGTTCTAATAATTGGATGATATCTTGATACTATGGGTATTGTCACATGGTGATAGCCTCAATGTGGTAGATAAAAAAAGTAGGAGGGTGAGTATATGATGAATATTTTTATGATAAAGGAAGGATTAGAAAGAACATAATGAGGATGAAAAAGAGAAGATGAAGAGGCAAGAGAATCAACAATGGAATTTTGATCTCTATGAATAGGATCAATTGTAAAAGAGACAAAATCCTTGCCAAGAGTGATTGTAATTTGATAATAAGAAAAAAGGTTTTCACTTTTACATTTTTAGGCACCTCTAACTTGATGACAAATGAGTTGAGAATCACCCAAAGCATGAAGATATTGTATGTCTAAATCTAGAGCAGCTCTCATACCTAAGATAAGAGGTTTTTACTTGGCCATATTGTTGGTGACATCAAATTTAAAATGGAAATCTAAAGGAATTAAATTGACAAGAGGAATAGTGAGAATTCAACCTACCCTAGCTCCTTGAAGGAATTAAACAACATCAAAATTAAGGGTCTAAGTATACTTGTGCAAGTCAATATTATTTTTAGGCTCTTCAATAATTACCTTTAGTTTAGTAGTATTAGAGGAAGTAGAAGATTCATCAAGTTGATTAGCTTCAAGATCAGCTGTAAATATATGAAACTAATCTTTAAGATAAGTTGATTGATTAAAATATTCAATATAAAGGATAATATCATCTGGAAAGCTATCTTGAAAGGAAGAAGTGGTTGTAATAAGAGCTATGAAAATTTGGTCAGCTATTAATTGCCCTTTCAAAACTTTTTGTGTGACAATGTGAAGATAAAATTCAATAAGTAAGACCGTCCACTTGTCAATTCTATCTCCTAGAAGAAATGACAAAGGGGGCCAAAATGAACAATGACATAAGTGGTTTGGTAAAGCATGTAGCGACAAAGCTTTTCAACTATGAAATAAATAGTGAGTCAATCACACTCAAATCTGGTATAATATATTTCATAATCGATGAGGCCTTGGCTAACATAGTAGATAGAATACTCCCTTCCTATATCATCTTATTTGGAAAGCATTGCCCCAACTAAAATAGCTATGGAAGAAGTATAGAGAATAAAAGGTTTATCATTAGAAGGAGGACAAAGTGTAGGTGGATGAAGTAATGACTCTTTCATATTGTCAAATTCTTTTTGACATGGATCAATCCATTCTAAGGTTGTACATTTCTTAAGAATGGAATTAAGGGAGTGAATTTTATAAGCCATCTCAGTAATGAATCATCTAATTTCCCCAATTTTTCCTAAATAGGTATGAATATCAAGAATAGAATGATGATTAGACATGTTGATAATAGCATTAATTTGGGCTAGATCAATGTCAATGCCATGGAGAGAGACTAAGAATCTTAATGATTTTCTAGATGTAACTCTGAAGAGACATTTGAAAGTATTCATTCAGATTTTATATTTGATGAGATAGTCAAAGATTATGGCATGATCAGAGAGATGATTGGTATAGTGTTTGGATTTAGTGATAAGATCATCCACATATATTTAGATAATTTTATGTATGAGGTCATGAAAGATATGAGTCATCACATATTAGTAAGTGGCCCCAACATTTTTGAGTTTGAAGGGAATTTTAACATAAAAATAGGTGCCCCATTCCATGGTAAAAGTAGTTTTGTGTTTTTCCTTAGGAGTTATATGAATCTAATTGTATCCTAAAAATCCATCTGTAAGAGATGATATTTCATATCCAGTTATGGAATTGACAATGGAATATATTGAAGGCAAATTGAAATTGTTTTTAAGACAAGCTAGATTAAGATTGTAGAAATAAATGCAAATGTGAATGACCATAGTGACCTTTTTTTGAATACGAATAATATTGGAAACCCATTTAGAATAATCCATAGGTTTATTAAATTTAGCATCAAATAGTTTGATGATTTCATTATATCATAAGTTGGTAAATTTGGGAGTAAATTTGTGTTTCTTTTGACACATAGGTTTGGCATCAGGATAGGTAATGATGTTATGGAACACTATGCTAGGTTTAATGTCAAGCATGTCTTGGTAAGAACAAGTGAATGCCTCTTGATACTCATCAAAAAATAGTCAAATTATCATGTTTAGAGGGTGAAATATCTTTAGAAACTATGATTGGTTGAGGACACAAGGGAGTACCATATTTGATACAAGTTACTTCTTTAATAATCATGGCATTACCATATTGAAAGTGGTATGGTGCATTGGGTAAGGATGAAATTAGATAAGTTTTGGGATCAATGTTAGCAATAAAGTTGTTAAAGTGAGGAGTTTTAGTTTTAAAATTTCCAATTTTATGATGTTTTAGGGGGAGTTGAGGTTCCCAAGAATAGATTAACTCAATAATAGCTTCATCACTAGGCAAGGTAGGAAGAGGACCATAATACTCAACATATAACTTTAGGTCTAAAATTTGATTACCATGGTGATCATATTCAGAATGTATTTAATGAACATTAGTTGCCTTGGCATCAAGTGTGATTTTAGGAGTAGAATAAGTAGATGGAGTAAAAGAGGTAGATGGAGTTTTGATGGGTTCTTTGATAAGAAAAGGATTAGATTCAATGGGATGATCCAAAGGAGGTAAAGAAGATGAAAGTAATTTAGGAAGTAGAGAAGGTGTGATTTGTTCTACCATCCAAGGAAAATTGATAAGAGGAGGATTAATAGGAAGCACATAACCCTAAGGTTATAATTCATTATCTATAGAAATGGTATGCACATCTTGATATAAATCATGAATTTGGGCTAAGGTCTTTTGATAAAAAAGACATCCAAGTCTCTATATTGAGATTGGGCTATGATATAGTTGTCATTATATGTGGGAGAAATTGGTCATGCTTGAAATTCAAGAGGATCTTCAAAAGGAAAAATCCAAAGATTATTTAATGTCTGAAAAGACATGGTGAGAGGATCTTGAAAAAATTTAGCCACTCAAAAATCCTTTTAAATAGAAAGTATCTTCAATTAAACATGGATCTTTAGCATTGCATGGAGGGGGGAAATTAGCAATCTCATCCATGAGAAGAATGGTATGATCCCTTGGAAAAAGAGGAGGAAACCAATCCAAAATATATGGAGGTAAATTGGTGGTGTTATAACTATGCTATAATTCATTGAGCTCATCATCATTAGAATTCGCAAGAGTGACTTGTAAATTAGGGTTCATATTGATGAATTTAGGTAAAGAATCATTATTAATTTTAGGGATCATAGGAACATAATATTTTGATTTAGTATTAGGTAACTGGATACTCCATGGGTTGGAATCAGCTTTTGCTTATTGCATTTTTGATTATGTAGAAATTAAATGCATTGACTACCGAAAGAAGTAATGGCCCTCATTTGATGAGTGAATGGATGACTAAGAAATATGTTATAAGATAAAGGAAAATAAATAACCATGAGTTTGGTCTGAATAGTCTTAGGATCAATGGTTAAGGGAATCCATATACAACCAAGTGGATTTTGATTAGTTTTGTCAAAATAGTGACAAGTAAGATGGGTTTATTTAAGATGACCTTTGTCATAACCAATTTGTTGTAAAAGTCATAAAGAAGTCACATTAATGCCATAACCCTCGTCAGCTAGAAATTTTTGAATAAGGGTGGTATTAATGGCTATTTTGATGAAGAGAGGTAGATCATCAGCATGAAAGAGGATTTCATCATTAATAATGACTTCTTCAAGGAATTCAATGAAAGGCTTGGAAGAGGGACACATATATTATATGGAATTAATGTTAGTTGGTTGAGAATCAATTGAAGGTTGTTCTTCATATAAAGAAGATGGATCTTCGATCTCTTGGAGTTGTTGCATAAGGAATTTATGATTATAAGGTGAAGTTCCATCCAAATCCATAAGATAAATCTAACATGTCATAAAATTAAGTTATTTAAGAAAATTCCAATGACATTTAGAATAAGATCCACAAGGTTTAGAAGACAAATTAGACTTTGGAGGAATATATGTGGTTGGAGGATTAGAAGGAGGAAGTTGTTCCTCTGGTGCTTCTGATTCAATATTGATGGTAGTAGCATATTTAAGAAATTGTTACTCCAAATAAGGTTTATTAGTCTTGGTTCTTTATGAGCTAGCTTTTGATGATAGTTGACCTTAGCCATATTGACATATTGAGAGTTGTTAAAGTATTGGTCATAATCAGTGTCAATTGCATAAACATCCTTGGAGGTCAATTGATTATGGGAAGAAGATTTTTGGTTATTAGATGTAGAATATTTATAGGATTGTCATTTTTTAGAAGCATTATTATATTCTTAACGATGATTTTTTATCATGGTTTCATGGTCGAATGAATCACCAAGCATGTAAGAAATAACACATTTAGAAATCCCTCTATAAGATTCATGAGAATGCTTAATGTCGACATGAAACCAACAAAATATATTGGGATCATACCATTTAGGAGGAGAATTATGATATATGAAAGGTTTAGAGGGTGGTAAAATTTATCTTGTTTGGTGTACCAAAAGAGGTATGTGAGATGGTAAAGGAATATAATTTTTGGTAATTCCTGGTTTGGTTTGAGAAGTTATACTAGTGATAACATTATATGTATGAAAAGATACTTTAATAAGTTTAGAATTAGGATCAAATTTATTCATAATAAAGCCTTTCCATTTAACTTTGTCAAAAGCTTCATCAAGATTTTGAGGAGCAAATGTTTGAACCTTATATTGAAGAGTAGGAGTTAAAGTGGTGAGAAAGAGTTTGAATAGGTTATCATCAGACATATTATGATCAACTTTATGAGCTAAGGATTTTAATATTTTAATAAAGTCATGAGCTGACTCGTTAGGAGATTGCTTAGTATTTATAAAATGGCTAAGAAAATTTTCAAGAAGATCATTGTGTTGAAACTCTTTAACTAAAGGATTGACTAAATATTCAAGTTGTCAAATAGAATTTTGATGTAATTGATTATGCCATTATAATACATCACCAATGAAAGTTTTAACTAATAGTTTAGTAGTAACAAATGTATTAGTTTGGATCCAATCTTTGTAGAGATTACCAAAGGCTTTAAGAAATGAGGTAGGGTCTTTAGTACCATCATATTTGATAGTTGGTGACATGTTACCAATGTCAATAGATACAATTAAGGGAACTAAAGGATCATTTTGAATGGTTTAAAGCATCTTGTTATTCATTATTGGTTGAGGAATAACATTACCTAAGGCATCTCTAAGACTTAGAGGAATGTAGTTAGGATTAGCTTGAGGATACATGATTAGAGGGTGATTAGCCACATTGATCAAGTGTTGTTGAAGTTACATCATTTGATTGGTATTATATTTTTTCATAATGTTCATTTTTTGAATCACTTGGGTTAATAGTTGGGTTATATCAGGTGGTGGATTTGTGTTAGAAGGATCACTCCTTGAATTAGTGTTGGGGGGAGGATTATTACAAGAATAGTTGTTAGAGGAATTATTTAAATAAACTTGTGTCAATCACTCCCACATTAGTTTGAATATATTTAGAGGTTTCTTGGTAGGTCTAAAAAGGATTGGATCCATCAACTTCATCTTGAGATGTTATTTGAACCATGTTACAATTTGTAGATGGAGAAGGAATTCCCTAAGAGTGATGGTGTTCTTGGGAAGAAAAGAAAGGGAGAAATGAACATCCCATATAGGATATAAATGGATTAAGACTATCTAATAAGATTTTGATAGGAGACCTCATCCTAACCAAAGGGAAATGAACAAAATGTAAATTATAAGAGGTGAATAATTAGGTTGATGAACAAGGAAAGTAGGAAATAGAACTAGGTCGACCAAGTCAACCTAGTGTAAAAATAGGACTTACAGACTATATTAGGTCAACTAGGTTGACCTTGTGTAAAAAATAGGGATAGAAAATAGGTTTTGTGATAGTACAAGGTCGACCAAGTTGACCTAGTATAGCAGATAGAGAAAAGTAAAATATTTATGACAAAATAAGAAATATAACAAGATAATTTTGTAGATAATCTAGGAAAGCAAATGCTAAAAGTAAATATATAGTCAATTGAATTGATGTTGGCCAATAAAATTTATGCACATAAAGCAAAACCTTGTACCAACACTAGCTAATGAATATTCTTACACACACACAATTGAGCAAAGAGAAAGCAAACAACTAGGAAAGTAAAGATAGATAATTGGTCAACCTAGAATGTTAATTATATTATTAAGAATAATTTTAAATGATAGGGAGTTGGTTGTAAGTAAGGTACTAGATAACAATCTATGGATGATTTTAGATGAGTTTACGATGAAAGGGATTGTAGTGGAAATGATACGAGCTTGGTATTAGGGCCTACCCCCTCACTTCACACATCATAGTGATAAGGGTGTTGGGTGCTTATCTAGAATATACTATTAACCATGATTTATACTTGACCAAAACATCAAGTTAGCTTCCCCCTTGGTGATGAAATCCAAGTAGGTTGGCATGGGTAGTCAAATTTTAAAATTCTTGTTGATGTTATGTGATTTGGTCATGTGTGCATAAAATATAAATAGTGAAACTAAGTGGTTAATTAATAATCTCATAATTATATTATGTGAACTATTATAAGCATGCAAATAAATGAAATAAAAGATGTGATTAACATGCAAGGTTAATTCCTACTTTGAAATAAGGTATAGTGAAAATTCTATATGCAAAACATATAAAACTAGGTCGACAGGGTTGAGATGGTACTCCTAAAGATAGGGTCTAAAAACCCTACTAGGTCAACTAGGATGGCCTAGTTGTTTCAGACATCACATATAACACAAAACTAAGTTGAATAGGTTGATCTAATTGGTTGTGTAGGGGTAGTTTTGAAGACTAAAAAATTAAAAGGAAAGTATAAAATATAATGAGATAGAGAATAAAATATTAACCTTGATGGTTCAAAGATGGAAATGAAGGAGATTACTAATGAATAACCTTGAAGAAATCTATCAAAATCCTACAAACTAGGTCAAGCTAGTTGACCAAGAAATATAGAAACCTATTATAGAAGTTAAAAAAGTGTTGAAAATGAACTAGGTCAACCTAGTTGACTAAAATGGAAACCTAAAAAAGTACTAGGTTTAGTTGGTCAACCTAGTAGGCTAATTTGGAAGTCTAGAAAACTAGAATCTATACTTGGTTGAGCTGATCAATCATGTTGTATAGGAACCTACTTCAAAGTGGCTAAAATGTGATAGGTTGACTTGGTGGACCTATTAGGCTAAACTAGAGTCCAAAAAGTGTTAAAAACCTATATTGGGGTGAGCTAATCAATCTAGTTGCCTATTCCTACTCAGGTAAAAATAACTAAGTGGATAGCATTGAATTATTATGTCAAAATATATGATAGAAATGATTATCAAAATAAATGAAAGTAAATGTGAATAAATCTTGAAAGGGTTTGATTCATGCCAAGTTCACCAGAATGTAAGAAACCAAATTTTCATGATGTATATGAATCAATCCTAGATTGGATAAGATAGATCACACCTACACTTCTTATTTGGTATACACTTGTTAATCAGGAGAATGACCAATATGGGGATCTACTAGACTTGATTAGGGGATCACTCATATCACTTGTCATAATATATCAGGATAGGAAGGGTTTCAAAGCCTAAAATCTAACATAATCACACAATAACCTTAAAATAATCCTATGATTTGATATTTCACTTATGCTAACAAACAAGAAAGTAAACTATTCTAATAACAAAAAAAGTACACTAATATAGTGTGCACCAAATATTGTGGCACAATATGAGGGGTTAGATACAAATCAATAAAATATGTATAGAGAACTTTAAATACATTAAATATTAGTAGCATCCTAATACATAGAATATGAAGAGTAATATTATTCAAGCTAACACTCATGCTACCTCTATCTACTAAAAGAGAGGAGAACACATTTAGAATATACTTAGATAAATGTGAACCCATCATGATTCAATATCTCCCATTTCCAATGGGGATTCACAATATTTTTTTTGGTTTGCAAGGATCACTTTGTTAGGCTAAAGCATCTAAGACCTATCCACAAGACTAGATTCTCTAAATAAGAAACCTAAGTTAAGACTCCTCAAGTAGAATGGTGGAAGAGTATATTTTGAAGAAGTGCGATTAAATAATAAATATTTATTACATATTTTTATAATGACCAAAATGACCTTGTATATATAGGATTATCTCACCCTAAATTCATTTTGGAACATTAGTTGTGCTAGGTCAACTGGGTCAACCTAGCACATTTTTAGGCTAATGCCTAAAGTTTGTGCTAGGTCGGTCAGAAGGCTAAAAAAAAGAGATAAAATGTTTACAAATTATACTAAGTCAACCATGTTGACCTAGTATGTTGAATAGGTCAAAAGGGTGCCAAGCAATGAAATGAAGGATAGAAAGAGGGAAAAAACTAGAAGACTATGCAAGAGAGGAGAAAAAACTTAGGAAAAGGTTTTAGGAGATGAATATATTGGAAATAATGTGGCAATAAGATTAATAATAATCTTATGAAGAACTAAATGTTTTCCCAATCCTTTCCCAGTGTACCCATTAAGGCATTCACTCAGAGAGATTGAGTCACAATAGGTTCCTACAAGATCTAAAGCTTCAATATTTGATAAAATTTAAAAATATTATGTGTATACAATTCCAAATTGTAGATGATGAAAATAATCTCCTTCAAACAGAAGAGATCTAGAATAAATTTAAAGAGGTAGCTAAGAAAGAATCTGCTAAGGACACAGTCTTCACCCTGAGTTCCATCCACCATTTCCTTAGATATGAAAGAGCAATTGATAAAAGGAGAATGTAAATATAGGGAATAAATAATTTTAGAAGGTAAATATTTGGCACTCAATCAAATTGTGAAACCTCTAATATCTACTCTTATAGGCCAGATACAAAATAAATATAAGAGTTTTACAAGGCCTTTGAGATTCTCTTGGCCTTCTATGTTCAATCAAATTGTGTAGCCTCTAATAGTATTTGTGAGGAGTACCTATTCCTGTCCATGGTTGTATACTACAAATCACAAGAAAAAAACCTAAGAGGGTGAATAAAGTATGTGAAAATAAAATGTTACTTGTGAGGAGGGCATGGTCCTATCCATGGTCTTACACTACAACTCACAAAAGATAAAACCAAGATGGTGGAAAATACACTAGAAAATAAAAAAGTTGATATTAAAAGTCAATAAATGAAAGAAAAATTAATTCATTATGAAAATTGGGTCTTATCCATGGTATTACAATGCAACTCATGAGAGAAAGAAACCAAAAAACCAAGGGAAGGAACTAAGGTTTGTATAAAAAAAGACTACTACAAAAGGTAATATTTATGAATAAATATTCAAATTTAGTGGGACAACATACAAAATTATTATAATAAGGGAAATATATAAGAAAAATATTTCATCAATAATTATAAATTAGTGGGTTCTTTGAGAACATGGACTTAATTAGTTTTGAGGCAATAAGTTTTAGGAACAATAATGGATTTCACTAGAAAAGGTCCCCACCATTTTTGAGTGTATTTGATTTATTTATCATGGGTATATTTTAATTTAAGTACTAGATCACCAATATTGAAAGTGTGGACTTTAACATTTTTATTATGTTGTTTGGGAATACAAGACTTTTATTTATAGTTATGTTGAAGAGTAGCTAGATAATGTTCATCAAGAAGATCAAGAGAATGAAAGTGAGATTCTCATAGTGTTTAATCAAGAAATATACCATGTATATATATGAAAAAGGAGTAAATATTTACTTCTAATGGTAAGACAAACTCGAAACCATAGTCTAGTGAGAGTGGTGTTGCCCCAGTGGTAGTATGGATTCTAGTATGATATGCCAAAAGTACAAAATATAAATGAAGATACCAATAATTTTGGGTTACTTAGATGGTATTTTGGAGGATTTTATTGATTATTTTATTATTGGTCTCAAATTCACCATTTTATTGTGGATACCAAGGTGTGGAGAATTTGTGGGATATTTTAAATTTAGCACATAACTGCTTCACTTCCCTATTCTTAAAATTTCAACCATTATCAAAAATGATATTATAGGGAATTCAAAGTGATAAATTATTTGGTTAAGTATAAATTTAGAAATAGTTTTTCCCATGGTAATGAAAAGAGGCATGGTTTCTTCCCATTGGTAAAATATTTAGTAGCAGTGATGATAAAAACATAACCATCTTATTACTAACGTAATTTTTTGATGAAATCTAATACCCACATATAAAATGACCAAGGAGATTCCATAGTTTAGATCTCAACTAATGGTAAATGGATTAGATCATCATGGATTTGGTAAGGACTACACATTTTGGCAAAATTGATAGCATCCTTTTTTAGAGCAAGCCAAAAGTAGCCCATATGTAGGCATTTTCATGTTTTAGCATGTATACTATAATGACCACCACAAATGCTTCCATGTGATTATTAAAGTAGAGGAGGGACCTCTTATTTCATTACATAGTAGATCAAACTACCTTATATAATATAATAATAAAGGGTATTGTATCTAAAAACATATTGAATGATTTATTTTTGAATTCTAGTATTTTGATGAGAATTCATGTTTGGAGGTTAGGATTGATGTTCAAAGATTGGATAATGCTTTTATACCATGGGCTCTATTAAATATTAATATCTTCAATGTGATAGATAATCAAATCCTATGATTAGATGGAAGATGAGGGCTTTCTTATTTGAATAATAAATTGGAAGTCATTAAGTACTTGATGTAGATGAAATACAGATATCAAAGAAGCAAGAGAGTTAGTGATAGAGTTTTGATATCTTTTAAAGGAATCAATAATAAATGAGGTAAAATATTTAGTGAGGGTGGTATTAATTTGATTATAAATTATAATATTTTCACTTTTACATTGGTATTTATTGTTAATCTGGTGATATATAAGTTAGGAGTCACCCAAAGCATGTAGATATGGAATATCTATGTCAAGTGTTGCTTTCATGCCTAAGAATAATTATTCATATAATACCATGTTATTGGTGACATAAAAGACTAGCCTAAATTCCAAAGGGATTATTTTACCATGAGGATTAGTTAGAATACAATGTAACCCAACTCCTTGGAGATATTTGGCACCATCAAAGTTTAGGGTCCAAGTGTCTTCATGCAAATCGATGGTGACTTTAGGAAGCTCTTCAATAACTACATTAGATTTAGTAGTATCAAAACTGAAATAGGGATCTTCTTGATTACTTACCTTTAAATCAATAGTGAAATTATGGAATTAATATTTAAGAGAGATATGATGATTAAGAATTTCAATATTTAGAATTTTATCACCAAGGATACTATCTTGAAGGTTATTTATAGCGGGTATGGGTGTTGCTACAAGAAGGTGAACAATGACTTTCCATTTGAAAACGATTTACATTATGATGTGAAGGTTAAATTACATTAATATAACCATCTAATTTCTAATTATATCTCTAGGTATAATGCTTTGGAGAAAAATTGATGAAGTGGGTCAAAATAAACAATGACATTAGGTGTTTGATAGAGCATGTAGTGATGAAGCTTTTTAACTATAAAATAGATAGTGAGGCAATCATGTTCTAATTTAGTATAACATTTTTCATAATAAATGAGGCCTTAACTAATATAGTAAATAGTATATTATCTTTTGGTATCATCTTGTTGGGCAAGAACTTCCCCAACTAATATGGAAGTAGAAAAAGTGTACAAAATCAATGGAAGATCATTGGATAATAGATGAAGGGTAAGTGGATGGAAAAATGATTCTTTCATGTAAAATTCCTTTAGATAGGGATAATTTAATTCTAGAGAATTGCCTTTGTTTAAAATGGAATTAATAGAGTATATGTGATAATCCATTTCAAGGATGAATTGTTGGATTGCCTCAATCTTGTTGAGGTATGTTTGAATTCCCATAATGGAGTAAGGAATGGGCAAGTTAAATATAAAAATGATTTTATTTAGATTAAGATTAATACCATGAAGAGATACTAAGAACCATATCAATTTACCATATGTAACACCAAAGACACACTTGTAGGGGTTGAGTCTAACTTTGTACTTGATTAATAGATCAAAGATTATAGATAGATAAAAGAGATGGGTTGTGTGACTTTTTGATTATGTAATGTTATATAAACATAGGTTTCCATAATCTTATGTATGATATCATGAAAAATGTGGTTCATATCTTGATAAGAGGTAGATCTTTAAGGTTGAAGGGCATCCTAAAATAACAATGGGTGCCTCATTCCATAGTTAATGTTGTCTTGTGTTGGTCTTTAAGAGCTATGTGGATTTTATTTTAGTTTAAGAAACATCCATTAGTGATAAAATTTCATATCCGATAGTGGACTCTATGATGGCATCTTTTTAAGGTAATGGAAAATTATCTTTAGGACAAGTGAGGTTGAGATTGTAGAAGTTGATGTACATGTGAATAAACATGGTGACTTATTTACAAATGGGAATAATGTTTGACACCCATTCCTAATAGTCCACATGATTAATAAAATTTTCTTCTAAAATTTTGATAATTTCTTTATGGCATTGGGTGAAACCTTTGAGTGGAAATTTTTGTTGTTTTTATTGAATGGGTTTAGCATCTGGATATATGATTAATTTATGAACAACGATACTAGGTTTGATACCATGCATGTCCGCATATAACCAAGCAAAATAGTCATAATATTTATCAAATAATATATTAAATTTATCATGCTTGATCAACATGAGAATCTATAAACTATAATAGTTTGAGGACATGAGGGTGTTACATATTCTATTCTCATGGTTTATTTAATAAGCATAGAATTTTTGTCTTGAAAATGATATGGTGTATTGGGAAGAGAATAAATGGGATTTATTTTTAGATCAATGATAGAAATGAAGTTATTAAAATGAGGATCATTCTATTTTAAATTCCTAAGTTTGTGATGTTGTCAAGGAAGTTGAGGTTTTTGATCATGAAGCAAATCAAGTATGAATTAATCACTAGGTAACATAGGTAAATTTCCATAATATTCTTTGTCTAATTAAAGATAAATGATTTTGTTACCATTTATATTTTATTAATAATGTATCTAGAATAAATCTATAGCCTTGGAAATAAAGGCGATCTCGAGAGTAGGTGGAACTATGGAGGAAGGTTGATTGGATTCAATTGGATTAATAATAGGCATATCTTTAAAATGATTAGTAGGGAGGGGATTTGGTAGAGTGACCACTATGATAGGAGGTATATAAGGATATATAAGTTATGAATTTGTGAGAGGTAAGATATATTCAACAACCCAAGGAGTATCGAGAAGTGGAGAATTAACTAGAGGTACATGACCTTTAGGTTCTAACTCAATATCCATAGAAATAGTATGAACATCTTAGTTGAAATCATGTATTTTACCTAAGGTTTATTGATAGTGCTAAATGTCCAAGTCTCATGATTAACCTTGGGACATAATGTAGTTATCATCATAGGTGGTAGATATAATACATGCTTATGTCTATAAAGGAACATCAGAAGGTAATATGCCTAGAGCACTAAATTTATGAGGTCACATGGTTAAAGGGTATTGAAATATATTGGCCACTCCATAGTCGTTACATGTGAAATAAAATTATATATAATATTCTTCATGTGCATTACATGGAGGGAAATCAGTGATTTCATCGATGAGAGGGATGGTATGATCATAAGGTAATAAGGAAGGAGGTAGCCACTCTAAAATTTAAAGAGGTATCTTGGTTGTATTGCATGTGTTTTGTAAATAATTTTGCACATCATCATCAAAATCAATAAGAGTGCCCTATAAATTGAGATTCATAATGATGAATTAAGGTCAAGGTACACTAATAAATATTGGAATAGTTAAAATTTGCTTCTGAGATTTGGAATTGGGAATCTGAAGACTCCATGGGTTAGGATTGGCCTCATTTTTATACCATTTTCCATTATGAATAAACTTGGTACATTGGATACTATAATAAGAAATATCCCTCACATGATGCGTTCATGGATGACCTAGGATTATATTATAAGATAATGGTAAGTCAAGAACCATATGCTTAGTAGTTATAGTTTTGGGTCCACTAGTAAGAGGGATCCAAATAAAAATAATTAATTTGTTATTGGTCTTATTAAATCCATGACATATTATATGAGTTTTCTCTAGATGACCTTTGTTATTATCCAAAGATATTTCACATTAATTTCTAACCCTTCATCTACTAATACTTTATGAATAAGGGTGGTATTAATGGTGATTTTAGTAAAAAGAGGTGGGTTATCAATGTGAAAAATAATTTCATAATTGATCATGTTTTATTCAAGGAAATATATGAAAGGTTTTGAGTAAGGAATAGTAGTTTCAATGGTATGAAATTCTATTGGTGGAGGCTCATGAGAAGGTTATTTCACTTTAAGGGAAGAGGGTTCTTAAATTTCTTGTAGTTGTTGCATTAAAAATATATGATGATAGGGAGAAGTGTAAACTAACTCCATGAGAAGTATTTTTTAAGGAATAAAGTTAATTTCCTATAATAAATTCCAATGATGTTTTGAAGAGGAAGAACCAACACAAGGCTTAGAAGGTAAAATATTTTTAGTAAAAAGAGAGGTAGTTGGAGGTTCAGATTGTGGAAGTGGTTCCTCATTGGTTTCCAAAGGTTTTGTGATAGTATTTTTGTGTGAAGGTTTGCATTGATAATTGACTTTAGCCACATTCACATATTTGGAATTGGTATAGTATTGATCATAGTCAGTGTCAATTTCACACATATCCTTGTTTAATTATTGAGGGTTAGATGTAGAGAAAGTTTTTAGATTGTTAGGGAAAGAATATTTGAAATATTATTTATTTTGAGAAGCGTTAATATAATCATGATGATGGATTTTGGTCATGGCATCATGATTGGTTGAATATCCTATCATAAAATAAATAATTTTTTTTTCAATCCCATGAATTTTTTCAAGGGAATGACCTATATCAGCATGAAACCAAAAAAATGTTAGGTTCATACTATTCAAGGGGATTATTAGAATATGTGAATGGTTTAGAAAGTGATAAAAGTTTTTTCATTTGTTGAATAGTTAGAAAGTAATGGGAAGGTTGGGGATTTTCCATTTTGGCTACTCCTTTTTTTTGTTGATGAGGATTTCTAGTGATTACATTGGTTGAATGTTGGAAATATTCTTTGATGGTTTTAGTGTTGGGTTCAAACTTTTTCACTAGAAAGTCTTGTCTCTTAGATTGATTGATAGCATTGTTCAAAGTTTGGGGAGATTTTTTTAACCTTGTATTGGAGGCAAAGTATTAAGGTAGTTAGAAAAAGTTTGAACAAGTTATCATTAGTCATGTTTTGATCAACTTTGTGAGCCAAATATCTCCATCATTTGATAAAATCATGAGATGATTCGATACAATATTTCTTATATTTTATGAAATTAATAAGCCAATTTTTTGAAAAATCATTATGTTGAAATTACTAAACTAAAGGATTGACTAAATCCTCAAGTTTAAAGATATATTGTTGTGGGATTTGGTTATACCATTCTAATATGTCACCTGTGAAGGTTTTAAATAAAATTTTGGTAGTGGCAAAGGTATTAATTTGGATCCACTCTTTATAAAGCTTATTGAATGCTTTTAGAAAAGATGTTGGGTTTTTAGTTACATCATATTTAATAGTTGTATATATATTACCAATATCAAATATATATAATGAAGGGGGATAAAGGTTAATTTTGAATGTGTTAAAGCATATTATTTTTCATAATATATTGGGTCATGATATTTCTCATGACATCTTTAAGAGATGGATGAAAGAAATTCTGGTTATTTTGGGGAAGAATATTAAGGAGCTGATTAGCCATGTTTATCAAATGATGTTATAGTTGCAACATTTGAAAGTTATTATATGTTTGCATGATGTTAATTTGTTGCACTATTTGTTCAAAAATTTGTGTTGTATGAATTTGTGGGTTGGTGTTGGGAGGAGGATTATAAGGATTGGTAGGATGGATATTCCCCAAATTTGTATTAAGGGGAGGGTTGTTAGGTGGTGGCTTGGTAAGAGGTAGGTTATTGGTGTTAAGAAGGTTTACCATGGGGTTATTTTTTAGGCTTGTGTCAATTTTATCCATAGTATAGTAAGGTGCCTTAAAGTGAGAATTATCTTGAGAAGTATAGAATGGATCTTATCAACCAATATAATCTATTAGATTGATTTGGACGATATTGTAGTAAGAATATGAAGGATGATAAAAGGTTATCCAAGAGTGAATATCCTATTGGGTAGAAAATGTAGGAATAAAATAACATCCCATATAGTGCCTAAATGGATTTAAGTTGTCAAAAAAGATTTTGATAGGGGAATTCATGATACTTGAAGGTAAAATTTGAAATTAAGAAGAAAAGAGTAAAAATAAGGATATAGTCAGCCCAACACAAAAACACTGTCGACTAAGAGGTATAGATATGAAAGGGTTAACAAAGTCTATGGGAAAGGTCAACATAACAAAATGCAAAAGACATAGTTGAACTACTTGACTATGTTCTATAGATGGTATAATTGAGGCATGCTAGCAAGATACATAGTCAAATAGGCCAACTATGTATTACAGATGGATAAACTGAACATGCTTAAAATATACATAGTCATATAGGGTGATTTTATACTAAAGGTAAGCAAAACTAACAATATATAAGAGACTATGTCGATAAGGATGATTGTGTTATGAAAATAATATATTTTTTAAAGTTATTAACTAAAAAAAAAATTAATCACATAAGTAACTAGAATAATGTGTTTTTATTGAATTGTAGCACACATCACAAACCTTATACTAATTCTATCTAGTATAAGTTTTGTAATACAAAATACAATGATCAAGGAACAAATAACAAAACTTGAATGTAAATTCTAAGCTAATTGGTCATTATTGAATGTTGTTAAGTTATAATAAATAATGAAATGAATGTGGTAGGGATATGGTTGTAATAAGGAACTAAAAATCAATTTATGGATAGTTTCAAGTGTTTTAGGATGAAAGAGATATGTATTTACAATGGTACTAGCTTGGTATTGGGGCCTACCACCTCACTTCATAATACTATAGTGATAAGGGTGTAGGGTGATTTTAAAATATATACCATCAATAACATATATGTACTTGGATAGAAAACCAAGTCAACTTCCATCTTGGTGATGAAATCCAAGTAGGTAGACCTAGGAAAGAAAAAGTTTAATGATTTTTAGTGTTAAGTGATTTAGATGTGTGTGAATAAAATAAATATAGTGTGACTAAATTGATAAATTTAAAATCACCTAATTAGTCTATTTTTATTAAGCTAAGCATGGAAGAAAATAAAATGAAAAGTGAATTAATTACTAGGAAAATAGGTTAATTTATTTGACTATGAAGAGTATAGAGTCGATTAAGGTGACACTATATGTAAACAATATAGGATAGAGTCAATAAGGTCATTATTATTTTATGGAAGTAATATATAGAAGAAAATAGTTGAATAGGTCAACTAAATCTTTTAGAGAGAATACAAGCTATAGAAATGTGTTGATTTAGTCCACTTCATTCATTGTAAGGTTGAAGTTTTATAGACTACAAAATGTGAAAAACAACACTATAAATGATAAATAGAAATGATAGAGAAGGTAAGACTTAGCCTTGGTAACTTTGAAGATCCTTAGTTTGAAAATTTTATGTTTTGTTTTTCATATGATTATTTTTATATTTTTTGAACATAGTTGACTAAGTTGACAAAGTTTACAAAACCTATGTGTTAAAAATAATCTATTAATAGAGTCAACTAGTTCAACAATGTCTACAATTCTATATGCTAAAAATGAGAACTACAAATAGAGTGGAATGGGTCAGTGAAGTCTACAATCATGTGGTTGAAGAAGATAAATATGTCATGTTGATCTATCTAGTCACTTGTATTTGGAGAATACCTACACAAAGAAAATAGAGTTGATTTGGAGTTACTGTGTGTTAAACATGTGCATAGAAAGTTAGACTATATAATCAAGTTCAATATAGTACTATAAAAATAAAAATATATAATTTGATAATAAAATTAATGCATGAAATAAAACCTACAAGGGTTAGATTCACATTGGGTTCACTAGAATGTATACAAGGGAAAATTTAGCTGATTTACAAATCAATCCTAGCTCAAAGAAGATAAATCACACTTACACTTCCATTTTTTTAATGATTTAGACAATCGGTTCATGACCAAGATGGATCCTCTATAAATAACCAAGGGGTTCCTTACCATAATAATATCAATGGAGAGGGTTCCAAAGCCTCTAGTCAAGCAACACCATGAAATAACCCTAGTTAGGTCCTATGTTTTTTATATTCACAAAATAAATGCAAAGTATAGTAAAATCTAACTCTATACTCACTAGAGTGTATGTCATAAAATGGGGGTAATAAACATGAAATTAACCATGCATATAATAATTCTAATTAATCTATACATAGATATAAATGTAATGCATGGAAAGAGAAATACATTCAAAATCCATTACTTATGTTACTTATATCTACTAAAATCAAGGAGTAAAGTTAGATATACTTACCTTGAAGATGAACCCATTGAGACTCAATCTCTCTCTTGGCCAAAGTTGCTTCACAATATTTTTTATGGTTTATAAGGATAACTAAGATTATTCTCCGAGTGTAAACCCTAAGAAATAACTCCTCAAGTATAATGGTAGAAGAACATATTGAAAAGAAGAAAAAATGAATAATTAACTTTACCTCTCTCTAAAAAATGATGAAAATAATGTGTATATATAGGTGAATCTCACCCTATACCTTTTTAAAATCTTAGCTTATAATGCCAACCCAATTTGACAATATATTGTTAATTGATAAAAATAAGTTTGGTCTCAGTCTAGGTCGGTGGTGGTCAACCTATACCCATAAAATGATAATAATAATTTGAATACATGGTCAACCCAAGCCAAAATTATTAGGTAAATGTTAGAAATGGTTTTTTCCTTAGGTAGAGGTTGATTAAGGTGGTTAATTATTTGATGGAGTGTGTAAGGGAGGTTTCAAAACTTAGGGAAGTGTATAGGAGAAGGTTTTTGTTGATTTATAGTGGTTATATAGGGTAATATAATATATTAAAGTTCTAATAGTATGCCCACCCCTTTCCTAGTGCATCCTTTAAGGAGTACACTCAGAAATATTGAGACTCGATGAGGTCTTGCAAGAGAGAAAGTATAAGTAATTTTTAAAGTCTAAAAATATTTTGTATACACTATCTCTTTATGATCATTGATTATCTCTTAGTATAATCAATGCCATTATAATGATCTATGGCTTATATCTTTCCTATAATGTTTTAAATATACTTATCTTTGATCTCTACAAGTTCTAAAATTGTACCTAATTTTTTACTTCTTGGACACTTATATCTTAGTCAGATGCCTACATTGATCTAAGTGTCAAGTGACCTAGAATAATTAAATTTTCAAATGAAAAGAATTTTTATGGTTTACCTAAGTGATTTAATGAAATATATTCTCCAAATGGATTGGCATAATTACAATAACAATCCTAATTCACTATTCACCTAGCATAGACCTAGCGCAAAATAAACAACTCACATGGTAATTTACTAAAGGTATTCAATCAAGCACTCAAGTGAAATAAGATTACCTATTTTATCATATTTACATATTATTCATAGTTACAACAAATATATAGGTCCTAATTAGTGAAGGAACATCTCATGAGTTATATTTAATAACTTAAAACCTAGGTTACTCTATGTACTTAATTATCACACACTGCGTGATACACACACAAGCCAACAAGTAAGGGATAAATACATAAGTCTATGTCCCTCTCCAAATTATTGAATATGTAAGTAGTGATCATTGATAGAGGGTTATCAAGGGAAACTTGACACCATGTGACCATTAACCCATTTTACCATAGCCACTATGAAGATGAATAAATAGGGTTTTGTTATTTGACGAGTAATAGCCCATGATATAAGTATAATAACACCATACAAAAGGTGAAAAAAAAACTAGAATATTCTATGGTTTCATCCAAATATATTAGGTGTTCTATATAGGACACCTACATTTTATGCCAAAAAAACATCAATACAAATGTCCTAAGTCAATGTAAGTATCCATAGCTATTGAGGTACAATTTACAAAATCAAATAACTGATCAATAATTCATTTCCAATAAAATTCCTTCCTATTACAAATCCATATATGTATTATCATCATAACCAACTAACTATATTTTTTTCATTATCATTGTGATATCTAACATAGTTGTACTTTTTATTTTTAGCATATTAGCATAATAAATTTAGTACATGTTTAATCAAAGTTTTGTCATTAATTAGCTTGTTGTATATTTTTATCACACTTGTGTTTATTCATTTTTATATTATTAACCCTATTCCCATAAGATCCTTATCCAAATCCTAGGGTTAAACACTGAGATATAAAGTTTTTTATTGTTAATACTATTATAAAGTTGGCTTAATAGAAGATATAATCAAATATGCTAAAGAAGCTACTAGTATAGAGACCTTTAAGAATCCTAGTCAAGATATTGAATTGTGTAAATATATACTAAGTATTATATCTTAGCTTAGGATAGAGATAATAGTAAAGCTGATAGTGATAACATTTTAGTTATTGAAACATATTTTAAATCATGGACTCTAATGTAACATTGAAAAGATAATCAATAAATTTATACTATCGACCATATGATGATTATATAAGTTTGATAATTTATTATATATATTAATATAATCATTCATGATTTGATGATAAACACAAAAATTTCTATGGTATAATCACATATAGGCTAAAAGTGTTATGTATAACTCAAATGTCACATGTGTATAAGTAAATGTACCTAAGGCTATACTCCTAACCCCACTCATTATTACATGTAACTAACCCTATCCTACCTAGGTTTCCCTTATCTATGCTTTGGGTGAGCACACAAGGTCTATTTACATGATATTCTGATGTAAGAGTTTATTTAGTTAGACATTTTAGTGTGTAGGTGAGAAAAACTAAACTATAGACTTGTTATGATCAACACTTATAATGTTTGAGTAATGTACAATATAATGTATATGAACACCACAAAATATATAAATGTGGGTCAAAATTACCAAATATTCATTATATGAATAATTAGAATAATACCCTTAAGGTAGGGAAACACTATAGAATACTCTTTTAGGAAGGAATAACTCCATAATGTCTCTTTAATAGGACAAATTAAAATATCATCTTACAATAGAAGAATAAATTATTACCTAGTTGATATCCTTTATAATGATATTCATATCCTTTATTTATAGATCTAATTAACTAAAATTATGGTAACTTCTAAATAACAATATAAGGCAACTCATTACCTAATATACTAATCCCATAACTTACCCATCTGACCCATATAATGACCCATAAAAATAACTAAGAAAGATGTGTGCCACATGTCAACATATCCCTAAACCTATATACATTAATATATCATATCCATAGGTACATATAACTATTTACCTCATTAACATGTTTCATCTTAGAAACATAAGAAGAAATCAAATAATGAGTGTGCTTAAAATCATTTCACACTTGTTGCCAATCTAGATCATCCAACCACCCATATTTAATATTAGTAGGTGGCATCTCTAAATACATGTTTCCAAATTCCATTTTTATACTTTGATTCCCTTCATGATCATAATTTTACTTCCTTGGTGTCCATGCATATTCACTCCTTTGATTCCATTTTTATACTTTGATTCCATTGTGCTACTTTGATTACATGCATGACAGTAGTAGCTATGATTTGGATTCCATGAATATTCATAGTTATTTCCCCACCAATTCCATGTTCCATATGTTTTTCACTATTCTATTTGAATGCATATCCACAATAGGTATACTTTGGCTTCCAAGTTTATCCATATGTATGTTTTCACTAATTACATATATAGAAAGAATGATGGTTGATGTGATGTTCCTTAACATACCTCCATGATTTATTCATCTCATGATGATGTGGGTGTATATATGCCAAAAATTTAGTACCATGTTCTAATTTTTTGACTGCATCAAATTATTCTTCTTTCTCTTCCACCTCTTCATGTGGTAGTGCCCTTGTCTCTTTAGTAGATGAAATGTTCTTCTTTACTTGTACTATTTTTTAATCTATGTCTTCATATGAATATTTATCTTTAAATTCCTCACCATATTCAACTTCTTCCTCTTCATCTTCTTTGAATTTTATTTGTGCCTTGATAAGTGTGATATCTTGTAAAGTGACTTTCCTTTTCTTGTACTAAAACTTCATGTAATTTTTCTACACATTAAAATATTTTTCCATCATCTCTAACCAAGTATGTCTAAGAACCATAGCCACACCATTCATATCTAAATAATGAAGGTATGAATGAAAATATATTTATCCATAGTGAAATTAAAATCTTCAAGAAATTGAATATTCTTACCATCCACTTGGTATTCCTTGATATTCTTTTCTTGAACATGTATATTTTGAGAAACATCAATATTTGTGAAGTTATATTTTCTATTAGGGTTTATAAACACAATTATCTCATTTCATTGAATGTATCCCCACATGGATTTATGATGTTGGTATATTCCCATGGTTTTTTAAATGAGTTATTTTTTTGTGTGGAGGAAACATAGTTTCCATTGAAATAATTCATTTTCAAAACTATGGGAACATACCAACACATAAGAACATGCCAACATTAATTTCACATTTCATTGATTTATTTTGCAAAAGTTACACTTTATAGGATGAATTTCATTCTATAATATGAGTAACATTATGTGAGTTACACTATGTAATATGACTTGGTGAACTATAATATGTGAGATGTGTTAATAAAATGATATAGCTAGGGTCATGATACATAATGTGAGATGCACTACTCAAGTTACACTGTGTGAGTTTCACTGCATGAGATGAGCTACACTACATGAGATGAGTTTTAATATGTGTGATGAGTTGAATTTCATGAGATTAGTTTCACTATGTGAGAAGTGTTATGTGAACTAAAATTCATGAGTTATGTTGCATGTGACGTGCTTATCAAGTTGTGATGTGAGATTTAAAATTTGTTATCTAATAAAAAAAATAGAATTAATCCTACATCGGGTGAGTTATGATGTGGATATGTGATATGTGAGTTGAATTATGTGATATGATTTATGATTCATTAGATGACATAGGCTTCACAAGTCACATTCATTACATTATGAGGTGTGTTATACAAGATGAGTTGTGTTTCAAAATATGTATTAGGTCATGTTGTGTTAGGTAATTAGAATAACCCAAGATAAGTTACCTTATGTGAGCTACATTAAGTAATTTGTGCTACATAAATTTTAATGCACAATATTAATTATGTTACATGAGATGATTTATGTTGTGCAAGTTGTTATAATTTGAGCTATGTTAGGCCATTGGCATAACTAAGGTTGATTTACATTGGGAATCTATGTTGTGTGAGCTATGATTCATGACATTCTCTATGTGAGATGAGTTGTGTTGCATGAGTTATGTTGTTTGAGTTTTACAACAAATGTTACACTATATTAGATGTGTTTGGTGAGTTATGTTGAGTCAAGCTATGTTAGGTAATCAACATAAATTTAGTTTATCTATGTTACATGAGATGTGTTGTGCAAGCTAAACTACATAAAATGAGATATGTTGAGTGAGACGAGTTGTGTTGTATGAGATGAGTGGTATTGTACAAGTTGAACTTATGAGTTATGATGTGTGATCTATAGTAAGTGATTGATAAAACCTAGGTTGATATGCATTACATGAGTTTCAATATAAGAGATGAGTTTCAATACATGAGATGAGTTATATTATGCAAGATTAGTTACATTATGCAAGATAAGATTCACTTCATGATATGAGTTTCATAATGTGAGATGATATGTATTATGCAAGATGAGTTTCAATACATAGTATATACTATGTTAGTTGTGTTGGGTTGATTCTATTATGTGATTAACATAAATTATCTTATGTTGTATGAGTTACACTACATGGGTTATACCAATCTGAGATATATTAGGCAATTGGCATAACTGAAGTCTAGCTACATTAGGTGAGCTAGTATGTGGATACATACTATGCGAGATGAGTTATGATGTAAAGGTTACACTTCATGAAATTATTTTCTTGATCTAAGATTATCCATATGAGATACACATGCTAGGATTTAGGAGTTGGGTTGCATGACATGAGTTATGTTATGAAAGATTAATATCATTGTGTGTAATGGGTTACATTATGTGAGATACACTATGTTGATTTTCATTAGGTGATTGACACTATTGGGATTAGTATAACCCAAGTTGAGATATATTATATGAGATATGTTGACTAAGTTGTACTACATAAGTTATGATACATATGATGAGTTTCATGGCACCATATTCACTACACAAGATACAAATTGTGAGTTTGGATCATTTAAGTTACATTAGGTGATTGGCTTAACTTAGGTCAAGATACACATTATGATATATGATATGTGTTGTGTAAGTTATGGTGTATATGTTACACTAAATGAGATGTGTTAAGTGAGTTACATCAGGTTAAGCTAGATTAGGTGATTGAATAAACTCAAATTGAATTATATTGGGTGAGATATGTTATAAAAGATACACTACATTGGTTTCACTACTTAGGATGAGATTTGTTTCATAAGATGATTTATGTTGTATGATATGAATGGTGTTATGTGATATAAATTTCACAAGTTTAAATATTTATTTATGATGCATGAATTATGTTATGTGATCAAAACAAAGTTGGTCAATATCCATAATTCAAGATGTCTTGTACTCCCTATACTATGTGAGCTTCACTACACAAAATGAGTTTCAGTCATTGATATGAGTTGTACTACATGAGATGTGTTGGTTTGAGATGCATTACATGATTGGAAAATATAAGTTTGGCATGAATTTTGTAAATATACATTGGGTGAGTTATGTTGAACAAGATGCATTATGTGAGTTTTTTTGCATAAAATGAGTTGCATTACATGAGATGAGTTAATTTATGTGAGTTGCAATACATTAATTACATTTTAAAATTTATAATTCATGATAGATGTTGAATCAAGTAACCTTAGGTGATAAAATCTCCATGTGTCTCCTACAAGTATAAAAAGGTGATATATTAATTTATAAATTGATTATATTATTATTATTGCACTATATCCAATTATAACTCCATAGTTACACATGTTTATGCTGAGGTAGTATTAGGATGGGTGACCTCTTGGGACATCTTAGTGTCACACCCTATTTTTATTTTTATCAAGGCATTGGGTGATCTACATGACCCTTTTAATTACCCTAATTTCATGGGGAATAAACAACATGGATGAACATGAAGATTAGGAGACCCTAATAATTTTTATAATGTGGTAGTGACTCCTTAGAAGAAGATACTTTTTTTCCTTAGGTTACTTAAAGGGGACAATTATTATTATACACAACATGGGTTGGTACACCTAAGTGAAAATAACTTAGGTCTTTACACCATGGGTTAGCAACATAAATTAAATCATCTTGGGTTGAGTTTTGTTAGGTGATTATCGTAACCTTTTTAGAACTACTTTATGAGAGATAAGTTGCTTGATATGTGCTATGGGAGTTACATTATCCAATATGATTAGCATTACACAACTTATGTTATGTGATGCTCACATAAAATTATAGAAAAATGATCCTAATGAAATGAATCATGTATATAAGTTATCTTACATGTGTATCCTATAAGTAGAGACAAATGATATAATCATATTGGGTGTGATAATGCCAACATTAGTGTGCTTGATCCTATCAGAACCTTAAAATTTAGTGCATTTAGGCTATGGTAGTTTTAGGATTAGTGACCTCCCTAAAATTCCTATTGTTATGCCCTTATTTTCCATTTATATCAAGGACATTAGGTGGTATGTATTCCCCTTGCACATGCCTTAATGTCTAGGAAAGAAATAACATAGACTAACATTAAGGGTATGATTACATATTTATGTGGTGTCAACTCATTTAGAAGAAAACATTATTTTACTTAATGTTCCCCATGTTTTAATTTGACATAGTATGGGTTGGAAAAACTTGGGTGTTCACACCATAGGTTGGCATAACCTAGGTTTGTACATTTCAGGTCATCACCACTAGGTAGAGCTACATTACCGCACCACATTATGAGAGATGTGTTGAGTAACCTACACTAGGTTGATTTGAAATAGTAAATTAGTGGGTGAACAATCTAAAACTTGGTGAATTCTAATTCATAATGATAAGAATATCTAACACTGATGAATAAAAAATTAACATCATTGTGAATACTTGGATACCAAAAGCTAGTTATCCTAGTGGTCAACACTACTTGGGTCTACAAACCCAAGCTGAAATAACTTCAGTTTTCACACCATAGTTCAACACAACATGGGTCAACATAGCCCAAGTAAACAACTCAACCTAGGTCAATATATGTTATGTGATCATTATAACTCAAGTCAAGTTATTATTTTCAAGATGTGTTATGCTAATTACATTGCAATAGATGATTTATTTTACATGATATACTTTGAGAAAGATATGATAGATAAAGATATGTTAAATGATTAGAGGAAATTAGGTCAATTTACATTAGGTGAGTTATGCTACATTATATGTGCTAAACATGATTATTTACACTACATGTGATGAGTTTTGTGGCATGATATGATTTTATTTGCACAAGATGAGTGGTGCATTATAATGTGTAAGTTGAGCTAATGAGTTACAATGTAAGAGATGAACTATGACATTAACAAAAACTCAATCAAGTTTTGATATGTGATAAATTTTGTATGAGTTATGTCACATGAGGTGAATTGAATTTTATGAGATGGGTTATATTGTGTGAGTTACATTACTCTAACTATGTTGGATTGAGATACATTTAAAAATTAGCACCAACTTGGTTGGAACAATGTTGGTCAAGATTAATTTGGTAAATTGTGCTATGTGAGTTTAATTATGTGAGTTTCACTACATGAGATGATTTGTGATACATAGGATGAGTTATGATGTATAAGTTATACTTCACAAATTACATAATGTGAGTTACACTATAAAAAATATACTAGGCCAAGTTGTGCTAGGATATTGGCACAATCTTGGATAAATTTCATGGAATGAATTATGATGTGGATATTCCATGTGTGAACTACAATACACAATATGAGTCACAATATATGATTTGGGATTTGTCATATGTTATTCACAAGCTAAACTTCACTATATTCAATGTGTGTGCTAGGGTTTGATATTTGAGCTACATAAGATGAGGTGTATTAAATGAGATTAGTAGGCATAATGAAGTATAAGTTAGACTAAATTAGCTATGTTGGTTCATTCCACATTATTCAATGAATAATACTAGTGTTAGTGTCACCCAAGTTAAGTTTCATTGTGCAATAATTGGTAAGTGGGTTTCACTCCACATGTTGTATTGTGCAAAATATGATAAATATTTCCTGAGTTTCATTAGGTTGAGATATGTTAGGTTATTGACACAACTTGTTTCAATCTACATTATCATTCCACACTGTGTAAGATACACTGAGCAACCTACACTAGGTCAAGACATGTTAGTAAATTAATGGGTGAACCATCTAACACTTAGTGAATTATCCTTCATAATGATAGGAATAGAAAACATCAAATGATAATAAATAATGTTACTATGAATTATTTTTTGTTACAAGATATTTAACCATATATCAAGAAAAAATTGGGTCTACAGACCCCTGGTCAATAAAAACCTAGGTTTGTATATCCCATATCTACATAGTCTAGGTTTGCATGGCTTAGGTTAACATAACCTAGTTTTTCACACCTCAAGTTGACATAAATTGGGTCAATAACTCAATTTAGGTCAAGAATTATTAGGTGATCATCATAAATCAAGTCGAACTACACTGTGAAAGATGTGCTATGTTGATTACACTTTAGGAGATGAGTTACATTTCACAAGATGTGTTGAGTAAGTTGCAATTGGTTGAGTTACATTAAGTTATTATAAAAAATTGGGTCATTTTCATTAGGTGAGATACACTATATGAGATTTAGTACATATGATGAGTTGCAATACATGGGTTGAGTTATGTGGTGTGAGATGAGTGGTGCACCATGTTGTGTAAGTTAAACTAGTGAGTTATGATGCAAGAGATGAACTAGGCCATTGACACAACCTTAGTTTTGATACACTATGTAATAAGTGTTTTATGATATATGTTGTGATGATTTATAATGCATGACATGAGTTTTACTAAATTAGATGAGTTACATTATGTGAGTTACACTATTAGAGCTATGTTTTATTGAGCTACATTTGGTGATCAATACCAACTATGTTGGCATAACTTTAGTTAATATTTATTAGGTAAAATATGCTATGTAATATAAAATATGATAGTTTCACTACATGAGATGAGTTACATTGCACAATATGAGTTATGATGTAAATGTTACACCACACAAATTGTATAGTATGAGTTAACTACACAATATATGTTAGCGAAAGTTGCGTTAATTAGTTTTTTCAACCCTTATTTAATTTAATTTGATGAGATGCAATGTGGAGATTCCATATATAAATTAAATCATGAAAAATAAGTTGCATTTCATGATCTAGGATTCACAATATGTGATTCACTAGATGTATGCATGTGTTAATGTTCATGATTTCAATACATGAGATAAGGTTTATTATATAAGAATAAATGCATTACATGGGTTGCAACAGGATGAGATACACTAGGTGATCAACACAACCTAGGTTGAACTACATTAGTGTTCCATGCTATGAAAGATGAACTGAGTGACCTACACCAAGTTGAGATAAATTAGGAAATTGGTGGGTGAAAAATCTAACACTTGGTAAATTCTACTTCACAATGATAGGAATAACACACTTTGAAGGATGAAATGGCAACACCACTATGAATGTTTAGATACCACAAGCTTGTTATCCATGTGTTCAACATAAATTCGGTTTGCACACCTTCAGATAGCAAAACCAAGGTTTTCACACCCCATGTCAACACAACCTAGGTTTGCATACCTCAAGTCAACATAACCTAGGTCAAAAACTCAACTTGGGTTGAGATGCATTAATAAACCATCAAAATTTAGGTCCATCTATGCTACATGAGATGTGATGTAGTAGTTACACTATAGGATAAACATTTATTTTCATGAAATGAATTTATCAAGATGCATTGGGTTGAGATGTATTAAGGGATTAGAGGAACTCAAGCCAATGTGTATTAGGTAAGCTACACTACATGAAATGCACTACATATGATGAGTTACACTTCATGAGATGATTTATGTGGCATGAATTGAGTTTCCTTATGTGAGATGAGTGGTTTAATATGCCATGTAAGTTGATATATAAACATATTATTCAAGAGATAATATAAGCCATTGACTCAAACTTGATCAAGTTTTGTTATGCGAGAAACATTGCATGAGTTTTATTATGCAAGATGAGTTGTGCCACATGAGGTGACTTGAATTATGTAAGATGAGTTGCATTATGTGAGTTAAGATACTATATTTACATTATATTGATCTAAATTTGGTGATCAACACCAATTGGATTGATAAAACCTTAGTAAATTTTCATTGGGAAAACTATGCTATGTAATTTGCACTATGTTCTTTTCTCTACATGAGATGAGATGCATTGTACGATATGAGTTATGATGTGAAATTTACACTATAATAATCTTAAAGTGTGAGGTACACTACACAATATATACCAATGAAAGTTATGTTAAGAGATTATAACAACCCCAATTCAACTATATTTGATGATTTTTAATGTCTATATGCCGTATGAAAAATACATTATATGAGATGAGTCATAATACATGAGTTGGGATTCATGAGGGTCATGCACAAGATGATCTTCACTAGATTAAATTCATGTTATGATATTGATAAGTTTCACTTTATGAAATGAGGTGTATTTTGTGAGATTATTTAACATTTTAAGAGATGAATTACACCACATGAGTTATGCTAGTTTGTTCCATGTTAGGAGATCAACACTACTAGGGTTAACACTACCTAGGTCAAGATACATTGTGTGAGAATTATTGAGAAAGATAGACTCCACATGTGTTATGTGAGAAGATATGTGTTATGTGAGTTTCATCACATTGACATGTATTATGTTATTTTCACAACCTAGGTCAAGTTGTATATTGTACCACATTATGTGAGATGTGACGAGTGACATGCACTAGGTATAGATGCATTAAGAAATTTGTGGGTGAAAAATCCAGCACTTGGATAATTTTATTCACAATGATAAGAAGATCCAACATCAAAGGATTATAATATTATTTTCACATACCAATGTGGATATTCCTAGTACAATATATGTCACAACATTGGTTGGCACATCCTAGGTTTGTACACACCAATGTGGAGATGTCCTATGTAATATATGTCATGTGATATGAGTCATGATTCATGAGATAAGGTTCATGAGATGTGATGTATAAGATGAATTTTTTTGGATACAATTCATGTGATGGGATTTATGAGTTTTGGTATAAAATATGATATGTATTGTGTGATATTAATTTGAATTTTATGAGACAAGTTACACTATACAAGTTGTGTTAGTTCATACTATGTTAGGTGATCAATAACACCATGATCACCACCACCTAGGTTGATCTACATTGTGTAATAATTACTAAGTGATATACAATCCACATGTTGTGATATCTAAGCTACATAAAGATGAGATATGTTAGGTACCTGCATAACACAAGTCAAGATGCATTGACATGCCATACTATGTATTATGCATTGGTTAACTTGTACCATATCAAGATGCATTATGAAATTAGTGGGTGAACAATCCAAAATTTGGTGAATTTTAATTTATAATTATAGGAATATCCAACATCAAAGGATAATATGGAAATTTCACTATGAACACTTGGTGACCATAAGCCAATTATCCTTGTAGTTGGAACAACTTAGGACTACACACCTTAGGTTGACATAGCATGGGTTTCCACACCTGAATTTAGAAAAACATAGGTTTTTACACCACAAGTTGGCATAATCTATGTGAAAAACTCAACCAAAGTAAAAATATCATCTTAAGTCAATAATCCATCCTAGGTCAAGATGTGTTATATGACCATCACAACTTGAGTCGAGATACATTATACAAGATGTGATACACTATTTTCACTATGGGATATGAGTTGGAATGCATGAGTTATGTTTCATGATATTCATTAAGTGAGATATGTTAAGTGATCATAATAATTAAGCCAATTTGCATTAGGTGATTTATGCTACATGAGATACACTATATAGATTGATTTTTACTGCATAAGATGAGTTACATGACATGACATGAGTTGACTTACATGAGATGAGTGGGGAACCATGGTTTTGAAGTGTAGATGGTGAGTTATTATTTAAGAATTTAATTAGATAATTGATGCAACCTTGGTTGAGCTATGTTGTGTGATAAATGTTACATGAGTTACACTATGTGATATGAGTTATGCTACATGATTTGCATTGTGTGAGATGAGTTAAATTCTATGAGTTGTGATACTCTAGATGCATTGGATTGAGATACATTTAGATATAAAAAATTAATAGGTTGGTACAACCTTTATCAAGCAACATTTCGAATACTATTCTAGGTGAGTTGCACTATGTGAGTTATACTACATGAGATTTGTTGAGATACACTAGATGAATTACGATGTGAAATTTACATTGCATAAATTAAAAAGTGAAAGTTATGATACATAAGATATAATAGGTTAAGTTAATATATGTGATTGACACATCCATAATTTAATTACATTGATGAGTTTTGATGTAGATATGACCTATGTAATTTATGTTATATGAGATGAGTCATAATACATAAATTGGGCTTCAAAAGATGTGATACAAAAGGTAAAATTCACCATATTCATAGTGCATGATGTGAATCATGAGTTTCATTGAAAAATATGTGGTGTATTATGTGAGATGAGTTGTAATTATTCAATATTATTTGTACTATGTGATCTATGTTGGTTCATGCCATGTTAGGTGATCAAAACTACCATGGTTGGCACCACCTAGGTTTAACTACATTATACAAGAATTATTAAGTGAGTTACACTCCACATGTTGTGATATCAAAAAATAGGTGTGTTATGTGACTTATGTTGGTTTGAGATACATTATGTGATCAACACACCCTAGGTTTAATTGCATTAATGTACCATGATATGTATGTGCATTGAGTGGCATACACTAGGTCTAGTTATGTTAGGAAATTGGTGGGTGAATAATCAAACACTTGATGGATTTTGATTCATAATGATAGGAAGAGATTAAATAAAAGGATAAAAAACAAACATCAATATAAATTCTTAGCTATGAAAATCCATTTATCCTTATGGTTGGAACAACTTGAGTTAGCACAACCTAGGTTTGCACACCCTAGGTTAGCTTAACTGAGGTCAATAACTCAACCCAAATCAAGAATTATTAGTTGATCATCACAACTTGGGTCAATATAAACCATGTAAAATATGTTACAATAGTTACACTATGGGAAATGATCTACACTACATGAGATGTATTGAGTAAACTATGATGGGTAAAACTACATTAAGTGAATAGAAGACATTAGGTCAATATATATTGGGTGAGATATGCTAGATTAGATGAGTTACCTTGTTTGTGATGAGTTATACACTATGATATAGAAGTTGAATTAGCTAGTTATGATTCAATAGCTAAAATATGCCATTAACACAACCTTGGTTATGAGAAAGATTTCACCAGTTATAATACACTTTATGAGTTTCACCATATAAGGTGAGTTTTATAATATAAGATGAGTTAAATTGTGTGATATTAACTAATTTATCCATGATATATTGAGATAAATTTGGTGATCAACACCAAATGGGATAATATAACATCAATCAAGCTACATATGGAAAATTATGCTACATGAGCTACACGATATGAGTTACACTAGACAAGATGAGTTGGTTTTCTATGTGAAAGTTTTAGATTAGAGGTAAAAGCAGGTTTTGAAGGGGCCCCAAAACCCTTTTACAGAGAGCAAAAAAAGAAAAACAAAGCCCACAAGAAATGCCTAAAAAAAACTACAGAGAAGTAGCAAAAACATGTTTTGAATGGTCCTGAAACCATAAGAGATACATCCGGTCAAAACCCAGAAACAGAAGTCTGGAGGTAAAACAAAAAAAAGCAAACAAAAGAAGAACAAAGATCTGTACTAGTTTCTTTACCAACAAGAAGGACCAGATTATTCATCCAGTTCCAGTATCAAGTTCATGGCTTCTTTTTCTTTCAAAGCAGTTTCCTGGGTGGTAACCTCTAGCAAAGCACCTTTTTGTGTATCTTTCTTTCTGGAACTTTGCCTTGTCCTTTTGTTGGGACCCTCTAGTGCTTTGGTCTCCTCATTGGCTCTTTTACCTATATTGATAGCAGCTGCACAAATGTTGGACGTTACTTCCTCCATTTTCTTTCTGTTATCCTTAATTAACTCCCAGAGATTATTTTTGTAAGCTTTGAGCTTCACAGGGATCTCGCTTAACTGATTTTCCATGTTGTTTACTTTGTTCCAAGCAGCTTTCAGAGAATCTTCCAAAGTTTTTGCTTTTAACTTGAGATCAATGATCCACCTACACAACTAGGAATCTAATTGGGAAGAAGACTCAACTTTACTGTTAACCCAAGTCATAGGAGTGTGTATTTCATCATTCTGATTCTTCCCTCTCCAATCCTCAGACTTTTTATTTGGGCTATTCCTAGCTTCTTCAAAGAAGTCATCTTTGCTCTTTTGTTCCCGCTCATTGATTCCATCTTCAATTTCGATCTCCATGTTTTGAATATCTCCCTGGATAGATATTTCCTTCTCTTTCTTAGAAGTTGAGTCCTCACTATGATCTTCCTGGACAGTGTCTTCCTCCGCCACTTTCTGGTTTTCCTCCATCTCTTCTGTTCTGGTAACAAAATCCTCCTCAGTATTGACTTTATCCTTTTCAATTTCCTCTGATCCTTCATCATCATTACTAGATTTGGTATCCCAGCTCTCTGTTCCATCTTCTTCCTCCGATTTTTCCTTCTCAGGTTCTTCAAATCTCTCCCGACCCCTTTCTTCTTCTGCATTCTGTTTATTAGGACTAAGGGTCTTAATTTTTCCTCTTCTGCTTACATTTTCATTCTTTTTATTCCCTAGCAACTTATTTTTCCCCTGTTTGGGATACTTAACCAGTGCCCTATTCTTGCAATAGCCTTATGCCTGAAGTGGTTGAGGAAGACAAAATGGAACTTATGCACTCGTTTGCTTCTTCTGTCCAGGATGAAGTACTCCCTTATATAACTTAGGACGTCCCTCCATATCCCTTTAATCTGGTCTAGCTCATAAAAATCCCCATTTTTGACCAACTTCTGCTCCTCTTCATCCGTTTTGGGGAACTTGCAAAATGCCTCATTCAAAATGTTGGTCTGCTTTGAAAATTTGATTCCTTCCATTGACAACCCTGTAACCTCAGCAAGAAAATCCTCAGTTAAATTTACAGTTATACCCTACAGGGTGACTCTGTCGTCAGACCAATTTTTGAAGAAGGCCGTCGTGATATGTGGTTTAGAGCCGTGAAGTCTTTCCATGTAGCTCATTACATTTCCTTTCTGCAAAATTTTCCAGACTTGGTGTTTCTCTCTCCATTCTGCACAGCTCTTGGGCTCCTATTTACGGGGTTCTCCCTTCTTTTCATGCGCCATGCTCATTTTCTTTGAAACTTGATTACTGTGGATATTACCCTATATCCTCTTGCTATCAAGTTGATTGGGACGTTGAATTTGTTTATGGCTTTTCAGGATCCGCTTCTCCCTCTTGAGGGCCTTGCTTTTTAATAATTGGGTTCCTTTCCCCGTGCTGCCACTTCTCCTACTCATTAAGATTTTATTACACTCCAATCCTACCTTCTTTCACATGTGTGGCATCGAGATGAATGATTGCCCTTAAATCCACGTTCTTTACTAAGGTTTCATCCCACCTCACTTTTTGCCCTTCCCGGACAGCACAATTGGCAAGCCAATCTGCAACACCATTTGCTTCACGGTAGGTATGGGTGATTTTTATTTCTTCAAATTTATTCAAAAGAGTTTTCATCTCCTTTACCTTATCCTCTATTGTCCAAGACACAGTATTCTTATTATTAAGGATATTTATAACATTCAAAGAGTCACCTTCAAGCCACAATTTGGAATAACCTGAGTCCACAGCTAATTTAAGGGTCTGGAGGGCAGCTGTAGCTTCGGCAATGTGGCAGTTAGATATACCAATGGGAATTGCAATAGCATCAATAACCCTTCCCACATGGTTTCTCAGAACACCACCACAACCAGCATTTCCTAGGTTCCCTTTTGCTGCACCGTTAAAGTTACCTTTAATCCAATCTTGAGGTGGACTAATCCAAGTCACACCTGATCTGGGATTATCAAGTTCACCAAGAATAATATCCTTCCTCAGAGGATTATCCACATTGAGATTAGATCTTGGATTTTTTTGAGAAGAAAAATTTTTCTTTTTAGAGCTCTAATGATGTTCTGGCCAACCACCCATCCAGGGAGCTCTTTGTTTTTGAATATTCGGTTATTTCTTTCCTTCCAAATTCCCCACCAGATATGGGGAAGAGTAATTTTCCATAAGAAGAGAACTTCATGATTCTTTGAAGGGCAATACCAACTTTTGAGAGAAAGTTCAACATTTTTTTGATGAATCCATGTAATGCCCCACAAGTTGAGAACCTCCTTCCAAACAAGCTGAGTGAAGGAACAATTCACAAATAGATGATCTCTATCTTCAAGGTCTCTCTTACACAGAATACACCTGTTAACAATATTGATTCTGCATTTTTGTAAATTATCCAAAGTCAAAATTTTATTTTGGAGAAGGGTCCAGAAAAAGAACTTGATTTTAGGAATGAGCCCCTTAATCCAAGCTCTTGTCCATAACGGTTTTCTTCCATTTCCCTTGGAGATGAAGATGGAAGAGACTGTAAACTGTCCACTTGGCTCCTTATACCAAAAATTTTATCTTCTTGATTAGGATTTAGGGATATAGCATTTAGGGATAATTGAATGTCCTTGAGATCTTGATCATAGTCAGTGAGGTTTACCCAAGTGTTGTTCTGCCAGTATTGATTAACCATTATCCCCACTCTTTGTTTACATCTTTCTATAACATCTTTATCTTGGATTTCTTCCTGTAAGGGTTTACCTCTTACCCAAATATCTTCCCAGAATTTCACCTTTTTACCATTACCTACTTTTCATGCACTACCTTCTTCAAGAACATGTTTTGTTCCCTGGACTGCCCCCCAAATAGCAGATGGATGAGAAATATCTGGAGTAGTAAAGAAGTCATGAAGTGACTGTGCCTTAAATAAATACTTATGCTTCCATATTTTACTCCATTCTTTATTTTCCTGATAGACCCTCCATCCTTGTTTAGCTAAAAGGGCAGTGTTCATACTTCTTATTTTCCTTATACCAAGTCCACCATCCTTAACCGGTTTGCAAATGTTATCCCATGCAATAAGAGGCATTCTCCTTTTCTCCTCAGAACTAGACCAAAGAAAGTTTCTTTGGATTTTTTCAATTGCCTCAGCAAATTTAGAGGGGATTTTGAAAAGACTCAAAGCATACGTGGGTATACTTTGAAGACTTGCTTTGAGGAGAGTTAACTTTCCTCCTTGGCTAAGAAGATAGCCTTTCCATCCCGCTAACTTCTTACTAAATTAATTAATAAGTCCTTCCCAAAAAGCTTCAGGGGCTTTCAATCCAAAAGGGAGACCAAGGTATATGAAAGGAAAAGAGCCTATAGAGCAATCAAGAATTCTAGCAATTTTGTTCTGTCTATAAACTGGGGTATTAGTAAAGAAAACTACACTTTTATTCCAGTTTATCAGTTATCCAGAGGTGGATGTGTACATATTAATTGCTTCCTTAAGAGTCCTTGCTTCAGTTACTTCAGACTGTCCCATGAAAATAGTATCGTCCACAAATTGACCATGGGAGCAAGATAAAGGATGCGATGAGGGTCTCAGACCTTTATACTGACTTCTATGAACCAAGTCCCCAAGGTATCGTCCCATACTATCTGCCATGATAATAAACAGAATAGGGGATATAGGATCCCCTTGTCTTAATCCCCTAGACGGATTGAAAAAATGAGATGAGGTCCCATTTACCAACACAGCTATAGAAGTAGTAGATATCAACTGTTTAATAATATCAACCACTCTTTGTTCAAATCCAAAGGCAATAAGGCTTTTAGAAAGGAAATGCCAATCCACCCTATTGTATGCTTTAGCTATATCCACTTTCATTAAGAACCCCTCGATGTTGGATTTAAGAAGTGAATGAATATTCTCATGCGCCATTATAACTGAGTTGAGGATTTGTCTGCCAAGAATGAATCCATTTTGTTGATTAGCAATTATTGAGGGGATCACAAGGGTTAGTCTGGTTATAAGTACTTTGGAGATTATCTTATAGAGGGAGTTGCACAAACTAATCGGCCTGAACTGATCAGGGTTATCTGCACCTGCTTTCTTCAGAATAAGGCATAGAAAAGTGGCATTAATTTCCTTCAGCATCTGTTTAGCTCCAAAAAACTCCTTCACCACGTTACTGACATCCTTTCCTATAAATTTCTAGAACTTTTGAAAACAGAACATGGGGAAACCATCTGGTCTAGGAGCTTTTTCTCCTCCAAGAGATCTTACAGCTTTAAAAATTTCCTCCTCCTTAGGTATAGAACATAACATATTATTCTGCTCCTTCGTGATCAATGGGAGAATCACTCGTAGAATGTCAGCCTGACCTTTCAAGTCAATGTTTCTATCTGCCTTCATCAAGGAGGAGAAAAATGAAATCATTTCCTCAATTTCCTTTTCCTCTGTTATCTTTTGAGCTCCTTTTTTCAAATGATGAATATGTGTTTTCGCTCTGTGTTTCAAAGTGGAGAGGTGGAAAAACTTAGTATTTTTATCTCCATCTTTCAACCATTGCACCCTTGATCTTTGTCTCCAATAAATTTCCTCCTTAGTTATTATGTCTTGGTACTGAACCAATTGTTTGCTTTCTTCTCTTTGGGATTCAGAAGTATATCCATATTGCTAGATTTTTTCCTGTATTCTTCTGATAGTCTCCTTGATGATCTTCTTTTTTGCAAAAATATTTCCAAAACAGTCCTTATTCCATTTCTTAACTTTCTTTTTAACATTTTTGAGTTTGGAAACAACTCGAAAGAGAGTTGATCCCTCTATAGAGATATTCCACCACTCTTTTATTTTGTCTTTAAACTGTGGATGTTGTAGCCACATCTTTTCAAATCTGAATGGATGATTCTTTTTTTGGTTTAGTTTATCCACTAAGAATATTAGAGGGAAATGATCTAAGCCTATTCTGTGGTGTGCTTCTAACTTACAATTATAGTCTTTTATCCAGTTTGGGGATATAAGAGCCCTATCAAGCTTGGCCTGAATGCATTCCTTGTTCAGTCTCTTATTACTCCAGGTGTACTGAATTCCTTGCAGCTCCACATCCATTAAACCTTCTTTGCTTATAAACTCCATAAGGTCAATTCTCCCTTCCATTTGAATTGTATTGCCACCCATTTTCTCATAATCATATAGAGGGACATTAAAGTCTCCCCTTTAAAATCCAACGCCTACAATGATCATTCCTTCTGAGCTTTGAGAGAGTTTCCCATACCTTTTTCCTTTCATTCCTGATATTAGGAGCATAAATATTAACAACATACCAACTATCCTTTTGGTCAACATTTGTTAATTTAACCACCAAAATTTTTTTACTTTCCATCAAAATTGAACCAGCAAAAAGATTTTTTCTCCATAAAATCGTAGTACAACCCGAAGCGCCTTTAGAGCTACTAGCTTTAAAGGTGTAATTTTTAAAGTCTTTGATCTGTTCAGCTTTCTCCTTACTCATTTTAGTTTCTTGAAGCAGAAGGAGGTCTGGCTTTTGCTCTCTAACAAAATTCCTAACAAGATCTACTTTAAGAAGGCTATTTAGTCCCCTTATATTCCAACTAAGAATCTTCATTTCTTTTTGTTGTTGTTCATATAATGCCCCATGGTTTTCTGCTTTCCATCTGCTATATTGAGCTTGCTTTCCAATTCTCTATTCTGCTTAGCAGATTTTTTCCCAGGTTTTTTTGAGGAACCTACATCCAGTTTTAATTTGGCTTGTTTTCCAGATTCTTTTCTTCCTTTACTCCTTTGAGAGCTATTAGCTTTCACTCCACCGTTTCTAGTCATAATATGGTTAGAGTTGTTCTTTATATTTCCTTTGTTCTTTTGGTTTTTAGATTTTTTACCATCTTCAACCATTTCTTCTGCCTTGAGGACCTCTTTAGCTGGAGTAGTAATTTCGACCTTTGGTTCCTCCTACTTTTCCCCAAGCTGACCTTCACTCAATCCAACCTCTACTTCTTCTATATTATTTCTTCTTTCAGGATCTACTTCTCCTTCCTCTAATTCTTCATTATCATGTATCTTTGAAACTTGAATTTCTAAGCTTTGAGAGTTCTGAGTAGAAACAATAACCTCTTCTTCAGATAGAAGATCTAATACTTTGTCCTCCATTCCCTTCCCCTTTTCTTCCATTAGGACATTAGAAATCTTTACAAGGGGGTCTATTTTTCCTATTATAATAGGGTCGTTCGCTTCTACTGAAGTAGTAGAAATAACCTTATCTATGTGTAGGTCAGCTAAGGCCTCTTGAGGCTTCCCTATCTTTCAATAGTCTTCTTTGACCTTCCATATTTTCTTTTGTTGGGTCTTAATATTTTTTCCTACCTGAAAGTTTTTTGAAATGTGTCTTCCCCTATTGGGGCAGTTCTTAGCCCAATGCCCCTGCTTCTTGCACACATAACAAGAATTTGGTAGATCTTTGAAAATAATCACTTGGGTTTTCTTACCAAGTTTGGAGATAAGATCCACTTTTTTGGGAAGGAGGTTTAGATCCGCCACTTTAACGTAGATTTTGGCACTTTGGAGTTTAGTTCTTGAAGCTGTGGCTTTATCCACAGCCACTAACTCACCAAATAAACTAGCTATTCCTTTGAAGATGTCCTCATGCCAGAATTCTAAAGGGAGCCCAGGTAGCTTCACCCAAACAAGAGTTGTTGAGAAAAATGAATCAGATAAATCCATATCTGGTTCCCATTTCTTGATAGTAAGGGTGCTTCTTCCAAAAGACCAAGGTCCTTCACTCAGGATCATATTCAGATCTTCTTCACAGTTAAAGATGAAGGAGAAAAAACCATTCACCATAGGTGCAATATCAACTTCTCCATGTATGGCCCATCTCTTTTTGATCATAGACCTGAGTGAATCTATATTTGGTCTTGCTCCTTGAAATTTCCCTACTAGGGTGAGATCCATTGAAGAAACCGAAAAATCAAGTAAGGGATCTAGGATGAATATTTGAAACTCACCTTTCTCCCAGCAAGATTTTGATGTCACCGGGGGGAAGATGGATTTCCCTGTCAGTTTTTTCCCAAAAAGTGACGACTAGGTCCTTTGTTCGTGGGCCCCTTTCTGCCTTTCAAGGTTCTTCTCTGTGTTAAAAATAGTTTTGTCTTTCGCTGTCTCCGTGGATAGTTCTGCTACTTTTTTCGATGGAGAATCTCTAGCCCCACTATAGAGCTCAGAGACTGCTAACGGCTTTTTTGTGTCTGCATCAGCTAGGAATCCTAACCCTCCACATTTTCCTCCTTCCTCTACTGTTCCACCTGGATCTATTCCTCCTGCCAGATTCTCCCCAATTCTTTTCCCGCTCATACCGATTTCAAAATTCTCTGCCATATTTCATTTTTGTTTCTATGTGAAAGTTACACTTCATGAATTTCATATTATTAGTTATGATAAATAATAAATACCACAACAATTTGTATTATATGATCAACATAACTTTAATTTAGTTGCATTTGATGAGCTGTAATGTGGAAATGAGATGCAATGCATGTGTTAGTATATTTGAGTTTCACTACATGAGATGGGGTATATTCTTTGAGATTATTTATCATTATTTAATATTTATTAAAATATGTGATTTTTTTTGTTTCATGTTACATTATGTGATCAACACTAACAAGGGTGACACCAACTAGGTCAAGTTACATTATGTAATAATTATTAAGCAAGATGCACTCTACATATTTCATTATGAAAGAAGATATGCATGGTGTGAATTATGTTGGGTTGATATAAAGTAGGTGAATCTACATGATAAAGTTTTAAATACATTGTAATGACATGATATGTGAGATGAATTGAGTGATTTTCACTAGGTTGATTTGCATTAAGAAATTGGTGGGTGGACAATCTAACACTTGGTGAAGTCTACTTCATAGTGATAGGAAGAGATGAAATCAAAGGATAAAAATTAATTTTAGATATAAATTATTGGCCACCATAATACAATTATCATTATGCTCATTAAATCTTAGGTCAACATACACTGGGTTGGTACAACTAAAGTTTTTACACCACAAGTTAACACAACTTGGGTTTACAATCCCAAGTAAAAAAACCTAGGTCAAAAACATAGCCTAGGTTAACCTACATTAGTTAACCATCACAATGTGGGTTGAAATAATCTCACTATATGGTATATACTAGTTTTATTATAGGATATGAAATACACTACATGAGTTATAGTGCATGAGAAGAATTGAATAGGCTACACTAGGTTGAGTTGCATTAATTAATCAAAAGAACTTGAGTCAATATACATTTGTAAATCTATGCTACATGATATGTGATACACAATTATTTTAAATGCATGGGATGAGTTTCATAGTGTGATATGAGTAAATTTACATGATAAGTGTGTTACATTATGCTACAAAATTTGAGCTAGTGATTTAATTTAAGACCTAAATTAGACCATCAACACAATGTCAGTCAAGCTATGCTATTAGAGAAATGTTACATGGTTTTGATATGAAAGTTGAGTTATGTCACATGAGGATAGTTTCATTGTGTGATATTAGTTGAATTTTTTGATTTATGCTAATCTAGCTTTGTTGGATTGAGCTACATTTGGTGTTCAACACTAATTGGGTGGGTACAACCTTAGTTAAGTTCTATTAGGAAAAATATGATATGTGAGTTTAACTACATGAGTTACACTACATAAGATGAGTTATGATGTGTGAGATTAGTTATGACTTGTAGGCTACACTACATAAATTTCATAGTGTCAATTACACTACAAAAGATATAGTATGGAAAGTTTCATTAGGCGATTAACATAACCCTAGTGAAATTACATTTGATGAGTTGTGATTTGCATATACCTTATGTGAGGTATGTTATGTGATATCAGTTTCACTACATGATAAGGCATTTTTGATATATGATTCACAAGATGACCTTCATGAGATGTAATGTGCATGCTAGGATTCATGAGTTGCACTACAAAAGATGAAGTGTATTAGATATGACGAGTTGGAATTATGTGAGATGAGTATCACCATATGAATTGTGTTGGTTCCTACCATGTTATGTAATCATCAATACTAGTGTCATCACCACCTAGGTCAAGATATAATGTGAAATAATTACTAAGTGACCTACACTCCACATGTTTCACTATGTGAGAAGAGATGCACTGCATGAGTTATGTATGGTTGAGCTATGTTAGGTGATAAACACAACTTGGGTTGAGATGAATTTGAATTCCACACTATGAGATATGAATTGATTAATTTACACCAAATCATGATGAATTAAGATATTAGTGGGTGAAAAATACATCACTTGATTAATTGTGATTCAAAATGATAGGAAGAACTGACATCAAAGGAGTAAAAAAAATCACTATGAATACTTGGCTACTACAAGCTATGTATGCCTACATTTGGCACAACTCTAGTCTATACATCCTAGTTTATACAACCTAGGTTGGAAAAACCTAGGTTTACTCACCTTGGGTTAGCATAGCCTAGGTTAACAACTAAACCTAGGTTGAGCTACATTTGGTGACCAACACAAATCAAGTTGATTTATGTTGCATGAGATGTACTAACCTAGTTTCAATATGGGAGATTATTTTCAATACATGAGTTATGCTACATAAGATGCATTGAGATAAATGAACTAGGTTGAGATACATTTAGAAATTAGAAGAACTTAGGTCAATCTAGATTGGGTTAGATACACTACATTAAATGTGTTACACAGGATGAGTTGTGATGCATGGAATGAGTTATGTGGCATGAGGTGAGTTTCCTTATGTGAAATGAGTGGTGCACATGTTGTGGAATTTTATATAGAAAGTTATGATTTAAGAGATAAACTAGGATATCAACACAACCTCGATAAATATACACTATGTGAAAAAAATTTCATGAGTTATTCTATGTGATATGTGTTTCACCAAAAAAAGTGAGTTACATTATGCAAGATGATTTGTTTTATGTTTGTTGTGTTACTCTAGCTACATTATATTGAGATACATTTGGTGATCAATAATATCTAGGTTGGTACAACCTTGGTCAATATAAATTGGTAAAAATAGGCTATTATGTGAGCTATAATACATGAGTTTCATTGTATAAGATAAGTTATGCTACACTAGATGAGTTATGATGTGTATGTTAAATTACACAAATTTCACAATGAAATTTATGCTACATAAGCTATTCTATCTAAAGTTTCATTATATGATTGGAAAAACCTTTATTTATTTTCATTTTATGAGTTATGATTTGTAAATTCCCTATGTAAGTTATGTTATGCAATATGAATCACACTACATGATCTAGGATTTGATAGAAGTGATGCATAATCAAATCTTTGACAAATATAATGTGCATGTTAGTATTTGTGATCTATGTTGCATCAAATAAGGTCTATTGTGTGAGATGATTTGGAATTATTCAATATGATTTACACTACATGAGTTATGTTATTTTGTGCCATTTTTGGTGATTATCACTAATATGGTTGGCACCACCCATGTCAAGTTGAATTATGATATAATTTTTGAATGAGATATTATCCACATGTTTCACTACATGATAAGAGATGTGGTGTGAAATTAGCACTGATTTGAGTTATTTTAGTTGATCAACATAACCTAGGTAAAAATGTATTAGCACATAATTATATGTGATATGTGTTGAGTAACCTACACTAGGTCAAGGTAAATTATAAATTTGATGGTTAAACAATCCAAAAATTTGTGAATTCTACTTCATAATGATAATAATAGGTGACATAAAAGGATAAAAATAAAAATTATTATGAATGCTTAGCTTCCACAAGACAATTATACCTACATTCAACACATCTTAGGTCTGTGTATCTTTGGTTTCCATAACCCTGATTAGAACAACCTAGGTTTTCACACCCTAGGACATCATAACCCAGGTTAAATAATCAACCCAAGTAAACTTGTGCTAGGCTACCATTAAAGCTTATATCTATCCATGTTACATGAAAAGTGCTACACTAAATGTACTATGGGAGAGAAATTATGATGTATGAGATGCATTGAGTGAGCTATATCAAGTTAAGATACATTAAGTGATCAAAATAATCCAATTCAATCTACATTATGTGAGATATGTTACATGATATGTTATATAAAATATGAGTTTCACTACACATTACGATCTAGTTTTTTTAATGCAAGAGATGAACTAGGCCATTGACATTACCTTGATCGAGTTGAGTTATGTGAGAAACATTACTCAATATATGTTGTGTGAGATGAGTTCTATCATACAAGGTGAGTTTCATTGTGCAAGATGAGTTATATTGTGTGAGTTTCACTACTTTAGTTATGTTGGATTGAGCTATGTTTATTTATCAATCATGATCGAGTTGGCACAACCTTGGTCAAGATTCATAGTGAAAAATATGATATGCGAGATAAAATTCATGAATTTCATGTCATGATATGAGTTACTATGTGTAGTTCACACCTCACAAATTACATATTGTGAGTTATAATACACCCAATCAAAGATAAAAGTTCACCTTTAAAAAGGAAAAAAAGTAGAAAAGTGTACTCAACATGAAGAAATTTAAAGTTCATGAAATATGAATCAAATAATAATAATAATAATAATAATAATAATAAATTACATGATGCAATCTTAAATAAAAAATATAACATTTTTTCTTGAAATTATCCACACCTATATAACTTATTTGCATTATGAAAAATTTCATGGAATTGACACTCCTAATTTACATGTCATTTTTTGTCAAGTGATATATCATGTTAATGTCACTCAATGTGTGGGATGGATATGTATATTATCCTGGATAAAAATTGTAGTGAATTACTTTATGTTGTCACTTTGATTTGAAAAATTTGTGGATGTGTTTCATGTCTCCTCACTAAATTGACAAAATGGAAACACCCTTCAAGCTATGGGTGACCTTATGTAAGGAGTGATTATATAGAGAGGGATGTTTCCCCTAGATGCTTCACCTAAACTAACACTACACCTACTTAAATTTCAAGGAAAAGTATGAGAGATAAAAATTAAACATGAAATGGGTTGATACACTATAATATAAGTCTCATCGACTTTCCTATTACTAGAATATGAACTAGAATAAGACTAAAATCTGATTACATAACTCAAAAATAGTTCTCCCAACATAAGTATCTCAATATGAATGTCATGGTCAATACACAATCCAAGAGGGATGATCAAGAGGATTAATAGAAGACACTAATTAAGAGATTACACAATTAACCCTTGTAAAACCATTTGACACACTAAATATGACCTACAATAAGACTACTTATTTTTAAATAGGTATGAATGAAAAGGGAAAATGAGAGGACGTTTAAGACACTATCAGTAAAATTCATCAAATAATATATCATAAAATACACTAGATGCAAGCTTGAGAAGGAAAAAAATGGTTTGTATTCACTCCATAGGCAATTAAAAATTGTTAATTTTAGTAGGGCCTCACCATACCTAGCTAAAGTATCCATTTTAAATTCAAAATCTGTAGTATATATGGAATAAAGAGAAGGAAGAAGAAAGAGAAAATGTTCCCAATGTTGGTCATTAATTATACCACATGTATCCTCATGTAAATTAGAAATACCTTAAGGTCATAATCCACATCTAACACATGGTTCTTACATGCTTCCACACTTTAGGAGGAGTTACACTTCTTAATTCATTGCTCTTCATGACCATGCTCAATCATTAGCCACATGTGGCATAAAAAATGTGTATTCTTGGCCTTGAAGGAATTACCAATTTGGATCAGGTTTCTTTATAGAGTATTAATGTCCCTATCTTCCCTTTATATATGTAACCACACTCAAGTTTATAAATTTTCAGATGATTTTCTCCATTTCCAATTCCTTTTGACACATGGCTTTATTGACACATGGAAAAGACCTATTTTGAGCTCATAAAGGAGGTTAAGGGTATTAAATATATTAAAAACCTTGAGATATGTCTAATTATACCTGAAAATACATATTTTTGACGCGATTTATTCCATATACCTATAATTTCTCATTATAGTTCAAAACATCTTAAGAAGACCTTATTGTGGCTTGTCTAATGGCCTTAATTCACAATGTCAATGGCCTAAGGCCTTGGAGGGAAAAAGTATGGTTTTTATCAAGTGTAAGTATGATTTTAATGATTTATTCAACCCAATATTATCATTGAAACCTTGGAGTCTCTATCCCACTTGATTCCATGGAAACAAGCTCAAGAACCTTGATTTTCCTCATGGTATATACCCATGTTTTAGTGTTTTTATCTCCTCACGATTTTTAATAATATAAGTCACTTAAAATATTTATTAAACATTAAAACATAATTTTACATTAAATTTCATGAGGTTAATTAAGTAAAACTCAAGATATACTCTTTTTTTAAAAAAAAAATTGGGCTTGTAAGATAACAAGCAGACTAGTAGTAAACAATTTTTATATCTTAAGTTTCATGAGGTATAAATACCTAATTAATTTCAAAATATAACATATATTGACCACTATAACCATTAAAATCATGATTTTTTCATGATCAAACACATAAAGCATCAAGAACACTCCTTTTTAGGCCTATAACAACCTACAAATAAAAAACAAGGCACCTAGAGAGAGAAATGGGCAGATATTGAGTTGTATATGACCTTAATATATCCATATATATCATTAAACCACTATATTCATTTAATAAGTTAGGAAAATGTCATAAAAACACCCTTTCCTACTTGTAACAAACTAAAAATCAAGAACAATGGAGAAATCCTCTTGGATGCCTTAGTGACTTCTTGATTTGAGTTGTTTGGGTGATTATAATTTGTTGGAAGGTTTTATACATGTCATTTTTTAGGTTTTTATACTATTTTACATGTTTATTTAGTCTCCATATTCTCTAAAATGCATTCCTACTTGCTAAAACTGAGCTAGATAGGGTTTTGGAAGGTTTTACAGCTGCATATATTCTTAAGGATTGTTCATAAATCTTAGGACATTTACATTAGGAATAATTGTAAAAAAATAAGATAATATGGATCCCATACAAAATATATGATAATTTGTATTGGTGTGCCTCCTCTTTCATGAACAATCAATTATAAATTGGTCCTTCTTCACAAGCTTATGACCTAATAAAGATATTGAACTATATTTCCCTCATCTTGAACTTGTAAACTCATGTATTATCATTATTTTTCATCTATAAATATTTATAATTTTTTTTAATAGCCCATAAATTTCAATCAATGTTCACCTGGACTACATAAGCTCCATTTTGAGGTTGAAATTATTGCAAAAGTTTGCCCAATGATAAGGAGGTGATGTTGAGTAGTTACAAGAGGTGGAGGTCAAACAAAGACTAATGAATTCACAAAATCAAGTTAAAACCTTGATTGGAGGTGTGGGAAAAGGTTAAAATACATTTTTAATATTACTCTAAAATTTTCCAAATTACCTTAAACTTTCAAAAGTTGCAAAAGGACCTTTTTTTAAAAATGCTTATAAATTCCCTTTAAGAACTAGTAATGGAGAGATAACATATTTATGACCATATATATTCAATACACCACCTTAAATTTTAACCCCTATGTATTTATAACCACATAATAACATATTTTATAAATGAATAAATCCATGGTGGCTAAATTGGACAACATTTTAGGCAACTTCTAGGGGTAGTTTGTCTACTAAACACCTAGACTAATAACTTTATGTAGTTATTTGGGCATGGAGTCATTGATCAATTCCTAATTTAAACCATAGTGAAACTTGAAAATTATTTAAATACCTTATAAAAAAATATAAATATCTTAAGATACCTTCAACACATATAAAAAATAAGGGACAATACACCTGTTCCAAGAGGCACTTTGAGGAAAAGAAAACTAACAACTACATATAAAATGTACTCAAAAAAATTTGAGGAAATTAAAATACTATTATAATCTATAAAATTTACCTAAATGCATGTTATTACTAGTTCAAAATGAAAACTTATGAGATGCTCATGGTACCACATGAACAAATTACCATTTGATAGATGGATTTCAACTAGAGATTGCTCATGAAGTGAGAGGTATAACTTAATTTTTGAGATGTTAACCTATTCATGGTATTATTGATTGGAAATTGTGCCTATCTCATTCATTATTTTACCTATGGAATGATCATTAAATTTAATAATAATGTCATATCTTGTCCAGGCTTGATTATTTGATGAAAATAATGTAATTTCAGCCTTACTCAAAGGCTACTCCTAATCAGTCATGACAAATTGAGGCAATTCTATTTTACATTTAGATAGTGTACTTTGATTTTTGTTTTAATTATAAACTTTATGAGATGTAATAATACCAAGGACATCAAATTTTAAAATAAGATGATGGTATTACTGCCACAAGTCATTGAAATTTTATTTTTATCTTCTTGGAGGTAGAACAACTTTAGTAACATCCTTATTCTACCCTATAGGGACTAAATTTTTTTTAAGGATATCAAAATCTTTGAAAATATTAGGTTTTTTTGTCACATTTCATCAAAACCTTCTTGATCCCTACTTTAATATTTTTAAGATTCACTAGGAATCACTACATACTCTTTTATGTCTTTATTTAGGTCAAGTTTAGTACTATTACCTTGTGAAACCACTAATGTAATATCACTAAATACTACCATGTCAACATGAACTTGTTCATATTTCTCATGAGGCTTAATGAAATTAATAACTAAGATGTCTTCATTAAGATATCCCTCATACTCTATTCCAACCCGATCTTATTCTTCTTTCATGATGAATAGAAGCTCATTTGTCCAACAAAGCTCTTATTCATATGCTTGAATTCATTATTGAATAAAAAGGATTGCCTTCTATTCATAAGAATTATTTATTAATTCTTTTTCCAAGTTCAATTTTTCTAATTTGGTAGTACCAAGGCATATAATATTGAAATCAAGATTCTTGGTCCAGGAAGGCTACCATGTGATTCCCTCAACATATTCACTTGAAAGAATATTATTTTCACCTAGATTATCTTCACTTTCCTTCCATACAACTGATCCTCCTTAAAAAATTGAGGTGGTGGGAGTGTGAGAAAGTCTACTTAATGGAATAGGATTATAAGGCATTATGGGTTGCTCTTTCTCATGAATTGGTTTTATGGTTGAAGAGGCACTCCTAAAACTTGGGAATTTAAGGGTAATGGGATTATTTAAAAGTTATTAGGGAAGATGAAAATAATATTGTGCTAAGGTTTTCTATTTATTCTCATTCCACTCAAGAATAAACCTCTCAAATTTTTATATGCCTTGATATTTATGAACAATTCCAACTTCATGGGTGGGTGAAGGGTTTATGAAACCCGTAAACTTATTTGGCTTGACTTTTACAACCTTATCATTTTACTAGTGTTGAATTGGTGTGAGATTAATGGTCTAAGAAGGATGACATGGGGAACAAGGGGGTATATAGGACATATTTCATGTTTTAAAAGGATTATTGGATTGCATTTGATGCCTTTCTAAAGCCCCTATTTTAGTACTAGTAGTCTGAATTAATTTCCTTATTTCCTACCAATCCTTGGAGGGGCTAGGGAAAGCTTGATTAAATTATTGGTAAGAGAAAGGAGGATACATATCCTCATATTAGGGTTGGATAATTATATAAATATAGTCATATGAGGGGAAAATAAGGATATTATTAGGTTTTTATGGCTCATTAAAAGGCTAAGGATAACACTCTTCATGATAAAGAGGTGGAAAATTTAAATTTATTCTATATCCAGTCATGCTTCATGAGGAATATTTGATATAAGTAAGAAGTGTAATTAAGAAATAAAAACCTTTTACGTAAAATGAATGCCTAGCATATAACCAAGAATCTAGGAACTTGTTGGAGTCACCAAATGTTGAATGCAAATGTTATGACAACTAAAATTTTTATAAGATAAACATCAATCTTTGATAATATTGTTGAATCTTTATGCCATCAGGTGTGCTAAAAACTATTATCATTTTGAGTTTCACCCTTTGATGAGGTGTTTTAGGTATCCTCACTCAAATGACATAATGGAAACACCCCTCAGTCTATGGGTGAATTATGTGAGGAGCAAGTCTCTAAAGAGGGCTAGTTCCCCTAAATGTTTCACCTAAAATAACACTACACATACTCAAATTACAAGCAAAAGGGTGAGAGAGAAAAATTAAACATGAAATGTCATGATACACAAAAATATTGATCTTCTCCACTTATGTATGATTTCACTATGAAATGCAATAAGATTGAAATCAGATAACATAACTCAAAAATAGTTTTCCCAACATAACTATTTTAATATGAAGGCCATGGTCAATACACAAGCCAAAAGGGATGATCAAGAGGTCTGATAAAGGACACTAATGAAGATTTTCCACACTTAACCCTTGTAAAACCATTTGACACAATACATATGACATGCAAGAAGACTACCTACTTGTAAAGAGGTAAGAATGAAAATGACAAATGAGAGAAAGCTTAAGGCACTATCACTAACATTCATTAAATAATACATCAAAAAATACACTAGATGGAAGCTTAAAAGGGCAAAAATTAGGTAGTATTCACTATAAATGTAATTAAAAAGTGTTAATTTGAGAAGGTAATCATTGTACCCAGCTATAAGATCCATTTTACATTTAAAATCTAAAGTATTATAGACGAAAGAGAAAGAAGAAGCAAAAGAAGAGGAGGTGAGAAAAAATGTTCTCGATGTTGGTAATTATTTGTGACACATTAATTATCATGTAAAAAAAAATATAAACTAAATTTAGGTCATAATCCACATATAACACATGGTTCTTTCATGATTACATTCTTTGGTAGGATTTACACTTCATTCATTGCTCCTCATGACCATGCTCAATCATTAGCCCCATATTGTGTATAAAATGCCTTTTATTCACCTTGAAGGAGTTACCAATGTGGATCAGGTGTCTTGATGAAGGAATCATGTCCCTATATTCCATTTAGACCTGAAACCTCACTCACATTTTCAACTTGTCACATGATTTGCTCCATTCTCAACACCTTCTGACACATGGCTTTATTGACACATGCAAAGGACCTATTTTAAACTCATAAATGAGGCGAATGGTATGAAATTTGTTGAAAACCATGATATATGTCTCATTAGATTTAAAACTCTATATTTTATAATTGATTTCTTTTCATATACTTGTAATTCCTTATTCTTGTTCAAAACCTCTTAAGAAGACCTTGCTTTCGCTTGTTTAATAGACTTAGCACACCATGAAAATGTCCCAAGGCATCAGAGGGAAAAAGTATGGTTTTTATAATGTGTAAATATGATTTAAATAGTTTTTCAACCCCATATTGTCATTTAAATCTCATTGGAGTCTCTATCACCCTTGATTCCATGCAAACAAGCTAAATAAGCTTGATTTTCCTCATGGTACAAACCTGTGTTTTTTATTTTCCTCATGGTACAAACCCTAGACTATATGGACCTAAAATCACTTTCAAAATTTATAAAACATTAAATAGTACCTATATATCAAATTTCATAGGGTTACATTGAGTAAAACTTAAGATATCCTCTTTTTTCTAAAATATGGGCTTATAGGACAACAAGCAGACAAGTAATAATATTTTTTTATAGATTTAGCTTAATGAGATATTAATACATCATTAATTTTTAATTATAGCCTAGATAAACCCTTATAAACATTCCAATCACTATTTCATCATTATAAAACATAGATCACATCAAGAACACTCTTTTTTTAGGCTTTAAACAACCCAAAAATCAAGAACAAAGCACCTAGAGAGAGATAAATGGGAATATCTTAAGTTTGATGAGTTATAAACACCTCATTATTATTTTTATAGGACTTTAAGATATAACTATCTATCCTAAAACAACTAGATACATTCAATATGTCAATAAAACCTCATAAAACATGCTTTTCTACTGTAGAGTAAAAAATACTCTACGTTTCATTCTAATTTTTAGTAGTGCATGATCCAACTCGCTATCCCCACACACTTTTGGTTTGAGATGGTGAATTTTAAATTTAGAGTGCAGGCTTGATTTGCTTTTGATTCATTTTTGTCTAAGTGTCAAAATCGAGGGGAAACTACCAAGTGTCATCGGCTGAGGCACCTTTCATAATTTTTATAAGTTGGTCAGAATGTGCCACATATCTCATAACAACTCAGTAGAATGTGACAAGTGTCGGAATACACATTTCATATCAGCATCTACATTTCAAATCTCTTTTTAGTGGAAGGTTTTAACAAGATAAGTATCAAGATTAGGTGGAAAGTGCCAAGTGGCAATTGCAGAAGGTTTCAATTTGCTTTTCTAAAAGTGGCAGAAGACACCATGTATCCCAGCTGAAGAGAGCAGAAGCCACCATGTGTCAAAATTTGAATTATCTTCATTTTGCTTCACCAATATAGCAATGACGGTGGTGGGTCTCAGGTTTTGTTTTTGAAGCAAGCAGAAGCTGCCAAGTGTCACTATCCATGTAAATATCAAATGAGGCCCAATTGTTTCTATAATATAAATAGGGTGATGTAGAGACCAGCATGTGTCACCTTCCGTAGGTTTCTCAAAAGGTGGCTAAAAGTAGTAGAGAATGCCACATATCCCTGGTTAAGAAAAGCAAAGATTTCCAAGTGTCCTTTGTTGAGGCAATCAGTGATTGCCACCTGTCCCTATGCCCCTTTTTAAAGGTTGCTTGGGAAAGAAATGATGTGTCTTATTTCTATTAAGTTGTTAAAGTTTTAAAGAAGTGGATTGCGATAGGTGTCAAAGGCAGAACGTTCCTAAACAAAGATATAGTAAGAGTATAGGTAAAGCAAAAAGTGTCACATGTCTTTAGTAAGTGTTGTAGAACACGCCAAGTGTCATTCTCTAGTGTCTCCTAAATAAGGAGAAGGTTCTCAAGGAATTGGCCAAGTGTCCTCTTTTGTTTAATAGAAGGGAGTGTCTTGCGATCTATTTCAGCCAATGAACTACTAAAAGATAGAGCATTTCAGAATCTAAGCAATATCTTCTATTAGACACTTCCAGTTCAATTAGATTTTAGTTGGGCTATTAGATTGGGAACACACAGACAATCTAGAGTGTATCCAAGGCTATAAATAAGGGTGCAGAGATCACTAGGGATCATAATAGATACTTAGAGAGAATTTTTTGAGAGAATTATTGTCAAGAGTTTAGACTTTCTAGAGCTGTGATTAAGAATATCATTTGCCTTTGCTCTATTTTCTTAAGTTGGAAATTTTATGTAACTGTGCATGTTTCTATGCCTCTTATGTGACTGGGGAATTAATAAAAAGATTGAATCCTATGCCTTTGTTGATATTTTATGTGTCACTGCAAAAGTAGTCTAAGTTGTGTTGTCAAGGGTTTTAGGCTTTCTAGAGTTGTGATTAGGAATATCATTTGCCTTTGTTCTATTTTGTTGAGTTGGAAAGTTTATATAACTGTGCATGTTTTTATGCCTCTTATGTGACTAGAGAATTAATAAAAAGATTGAATCATGTGCCTTTCTTGATATTTTCTGTGTCACTACAAAAGTAGTCTAAGCTGTGAGCCTCTATTTCTATTGTTTTCATCTTTTACATTGATCATGCCTTGTTTGCTCTTAAATGTAATTGAATCTTACATATAGTCTCATTGTGCTCAAGATTAAGGTTGAATTACATTCAGGCGCATCGCCATAGTTAGATTTTCTTTCTTGCATTTGTGTTTTTATTAAAATTCCTATCCCTTTTCCCAGTATACACTTGATACAAAGAAGAGACCAACTTCTTAAAAATTTGGAGGTTGTTTCAAGTCACAAGTCCCACATCTTGAAACTTACCATTGTTGGTGTTAGAATCAAAGTGCAATTTTAATCATCAATAGTTTTTGGCATGCTCGGTGGGACACTATATTGAAGTTTCTTTCAAGATCATATGAACTAGAGAGCTACGAGGAGTCAGAGCTATGGACTAGTAACCAGATCTCAGTTTGTTGTAAATCTAGGTATTCTTTTGCCACCTTTGGTAACTAGTCCAAGAATAAGAGTCAACCAATTTATATTAATACCAAGAGAAAATATGGGAGCCCCTATAGCCCTAAGAAATTATGCAATTTGGAACACTGGTAGTCCTTTGATTCTTCCAATACCACCAGCCACTTGGGACCCTATCCTAGTAATGCCTTGAAAGCGCTGCCCAAATTCATTAGGCAAGATCTTAAAACACCTGAAGAACATCTACAAGATGTATCAGATGTCTATGTTATACATGTTGTCACACAGCAAAATGTGGCCATAAGATTATTAGTAGCTTCTTCTAAAGAGAAAACTCTATAATGGTACCGGTCCTTGACCCCAAATACCATCTCTACATGGGATCAGCTCAGAAATATTTTATTTGAAAGATTTGAAGAGAAGGGTGATAAGTTTTCTTTATTACAATAATTGATTACCATCCAAAGGGCACCACAAGAAGTAATGACTGACTTCAATTCTAGATTTCAAAAGACTTGGGAAAGAATCCCTACTACAGCTAGACCATTACCAGGTATGGCTATAGTGTTTTATCTTAAGGCTTTAAATTTAAACATATCTATTATGATTCAGTCTCTTGGAGGTCAGACTTTGCCAGAGGCTTATGACTATGTAGTCAGAGTTGAAAATAATTTGATAGATGCTGGAAAGTTGTCTCCAAGGCCTCCCATGCCCATGTTTCTAGATATTTCTTTGCCATTACCTCAAGAAGCCCCTAAATCCATAACCCCACATATGTCTATGTACACATATCCTCAATCACCTACTAAAGAAATCGTCCCCGCTCAGTCATCTGAGCTAGATGATATCAAGAATATCTTGAGGACATTTTCTAATGAGTTGATTAATATAAAAAGACAGTAGAATACTTATACTAAACCCTAATACTAGGGCTATCAAGGAAATATATTTTAATCTCAACCAAAAAAATACCAGGGTCCTCCAAGGCAAAATATCCCTCAGCCAACAAACCAATTAGTTGCAGTCCCTACACCCTCACAGACTATTCCTCCCAATTCAAATAGGGAAATTATTCTAGGGAAAAATAATTATGCAGATGGTACCAATGCTTGGTGTTTCCCTTGCAATAATTCTCATACACCTAGAGATTGTCCCATGGGTAATCTATAACAAAAGGTGGTAGAGCAAAGAAGAATGGATGGATAGTTTGTAAGTTCCAGTGACAATCAAGCCTACCAGTCTTCTAGTATGGAAAATTCAGTCTTAATGGCTTAGATACAAGGGATGTCTTTGAAAAAAGAAGAATCAATAGCCCCAGAATATGCTTTGTTCTCATGGGTTGAATATAAAGAATCAATATTCTTGAATGAAGATTTTACTTCTAAGAAACCAGTGGTGCAATTAGACTACTATACTAGATCAAAGAGAAGAATGCTAGGATAGCTTGAAGTTGTAAACAATGAAGTTATGAAAAATAATCCATTTCAAGGTCATCAAAACACAATAGTTAGACAAGAAGTGCTTTAGCCAGTGCATAATCAAGTAGTTCCTGGACAAATTTAAGAAAAGGCAAGGTATTCTTATTTTCTAAGAATTCAAACTTTGGGACAAATGAATGTGGTGGATCAACTGAAGATGACTCCAACACAAATATCAATTTAGGGCATATTAGTTATTCTTGAACAAAGTACATTGTTACAAGAAGCTCTTCAAAGCCAAGTAATGCCCAAATGTACTGAATGACCTACTAATAAAAGAAATTTCAAAGACATAGTTCATCTACATACAATAGCCTTAGTGAACATTGCACTAGAGGTAAGCGAATCTAAACCAGATCCCTTCTATTTAACTTTGATAGTTGGCAAGAAACTACTGCATAATGCAATGATAGATTTAAGGGCTAGTACTAAAGTAATGCCAAAGCAAATAGCAGATGCTTTAAAAATAAAATATGAGCCACTCTCTAAAGGGGTTATGCAACTAGATGGCAAATTAGTTTAAATAATAGGGAGAATTAAACAACTTCCATTGCAATTATATACTTGTTCAAATATAATTGTAAGGCAAGATGTAGTAGTTATAGATATACCTCCTATTTTTGGCCTATGTTTATCAAAAGACTTTATAGCCAAGATAGGAGGAGATATGTCTCTTGATTGGTCTCACTTAATTCTAAGAACTAAATATGGTTCAAAGATGAAAATTCTATCTAAACTACTATAAAAGGATCACATCACCAATGAACGAATATCAATATTAGAGGTAGATCATGCTATGATAAATAAGGAAGAAAGGGTTTTTGTTGAAAATTTAGGTGATTGGACTAAGCATGATTAAGAAAAAGAAAATAACCAGTTGTTAGCTATGATGCAAAATGACCCATATGGAAATTATGACTCCACTAGTCTGGGCAATTATGTTATTTTTGATGAAGACCATGAAATCCCAAATGTTTTAAGGGAAGAGACACTAACTACTCAAGAATCTGAAAAGGATTCAGAAATTTGGACTTTAAAGTTTGATGGGGCTAGAAGTAAAAATGGTGCTAGAGCAAGAATTTGTCTTACTACTCCAAATGGTGAAAAAAATTTAAGGGCTATCCATTTTCAATTTACTTGTACTAATAATGATGATGAGAATGAATCTTTAGTACATGGGCTCCTGTTAGCCAAGAAAAAGGGAATAAAGAATCTAATAGCAAAAGGAGATTTAGAACTAGTAGTAAAGCAAATTAGAGAAAAGGCAATAGCAAAGAATGTAAGGATGAAATCCTATAAGCACAGAATTTGGGACTTAATAGAAGATTTTGAAGCTTTTAATATTGAGGTAGTTTCCAGGATTCAAAATTTTGAAGCTGATAGGATGGCACATATTGGTTCATAGTTTGATCCAGCAACTACCCTATTAGTTAACAATGAGTCAATAAAGGTTATAGTAAAGCCAACTATCCTAGATAATGAGGAGAATTGGCAAGTATTTGAGAATGATTTTCAAGTACTCTCATTCTTGCAACAATTAGGGGAATTTGCTAATTAATTGCAACCAAAGATTAAAGAGGCATATGGAGATCAAATTATACAATTAAAGAATAAGAAGCTTCCCAAAGGTTTAATCACTTTAGAGAACCTTTTTGATCCAGAAGATGTAAGCCTAGAGAAGAAAAGGTTCCAAGCAAATAATGTAGATTATTCTAAAATAGAAGTGAGTGAAGGGAAAAAATTAAAAGTTGGAAATTTTGCAACTCAAGTAGAAAAGGAAAGGCTAATTGAATTATGCAAAAAATATGACAGAGTCATAGCCTGGAGCTATGAAGACCTTCATGGATATAATAGAGGCATTATTCAGCACATAATAGAATTAACTGAAGGATTTAAGCTCATCAGATAGAAACAAAGGCCAGTGAATCCAAGGATTGAGATTCTAATGGTGGACGAGTTGTAGAAACTTTTAGATTCTAAAATAATTTTTCAAATGAAATACTCAACTTGGGTATCAAATCTAGTACCAATTAGAAAATAGAATGGTGATATAAGACTTTGTGTAGATTTCATAGATCTAAACAAAGCATCTTTGAAGGATCACTATCCCTTGCCCTCCATAGAACAAATTCTACAAACTATTGCTGGATCAGAGAGATTTTTTTTGCTAGATGGTTTCTTTAGATACAATCAGATTTGGTTGGCTAATGAAGACCAATACAAAATTGCTTTTACTACCAAATGGGGAACATTTGCATATGCTAAGATGCCATTTGGCCTATCAAATGTTGGAGCCACTTTTCAAAGAGCTATGGATGTTGCATTTGGGGAACTGATAAATAAAATCATCCTAATTTATCTTGATGATCTTACTATTTTTTCAAAAAATGTTTTTGATCATTTAGAAGCTCTGTTTAAAAAATGTCAAGAATTTAGAATATCCTTGAATCCTAAGAAATGTATTTTTGTTGTCCCTCAAGGCAAATTATTGGGACATATAATATCTAAATAAGGAGTCTCCATAGACCCAGAAAGAGTGGTAGCTATAATGAACTTACCTCTTCTAGTAAATAAGAAAGCAATTCAATCTTTTTTGGGAAAGATTAATTTCATCAGTTGGTTCATATCTGACTTTGCAAGCTTAGTAAGACCAGTGACACTCTTGCTAAAAAAGACCTAAATTTTAAGTGGACTATGATAGGAAGGCAAGCCTTTGAAGACGTCAAGAAAGCTATCTCAACAGCTCTAGTACTTAGAAACCCAAACTTTTCTAAGCCTTTTGTAATGTATGTATATGGAGGAGAGCTCATCATTGCTACCATCCTAACACAAAAAGATGATAGACAGGAGGGAGAGCATCCAATAGCCTTTTTCTCAAGGACTCTTAGGGAATATGAAACCAAATATAAATTTTTGGAAAAATAAGCATATGTTATGGTAAAATACCTCAAAAAGTTTAGGCATATAATATCAAGAAGTAAAATTTTGATACTTGTAGCACATCCAAGTGTTAGAGAATACATCATGGAGGGTGAAATTACTAAAAAAAGAGAAAACTAGATAACTAAGATCCTTGAATATGATGTAGAAGTCAAACCCACTAAATTAATTAGAGGTAGGGGTTTATGCCAATATATGACTCAAGAGCTTGAAAAGATGATACCTGAAGAGATAAATTCAGGAATAGAAGAAGAAATTATATTGAGAATACAAGAAATTGATCAAGAATCCTGGGTCACAAGCAGGATTCATTTTATGAAAAATGGGATTTACCCAAGATAACTCCCTCAAAATAAGAGAAGATACTATAGGATGTAAGGAGTTCATTTTGTTTTAATTAAACAGGTTCTTTTCAGAAGAAATTTTGATGGAAAATTGTTAAGATGTGTAGAAAAGGTAGAGGCTAAGAAAAAACTACATGAAATGCATCATGGAGTATCAGGTGGATATTTTTTTGAAAAAACCACAGCTATAAAGATAAGTGAAGTAGGTTATTTCTAGCCTACTTTATTTAAAGATTGTTATCAGTTGGTTAAAAATTAACAATTTTGTCAATATTATGTGGGGATGAGAAGGAATGCAACAATGCCTCTTGGTCCTATAATTGTGGATGAACCTTTTACTCAATGGGGTCTTGACTTCATTAGAATGATAAATCTAGTATCTAGTATGAGTCACAAATGGATCTTAATAGCCACAAATTATTTCACCAGATGGACCGAGGCAGTGCCACTCAAAGAAGCAATAGAAAATGTGATCCTAGATTTTCTAGGGAGTATCACTACTCATTTTGGTGCTCCTCGTACCATAATTTCAGATAATGCCAAAGCATTTTTAGGGTCTAAAGTATCTAACTTTACATTAAAGCATGGAATATATCTGAAAAATTCCTCTAATTATTACCCTTAGGGTAATGGTTTGGTAGAATCAACTAATAAGAACCTGATTAGACTCATCAAAAGAATAGGGGTTGATCATCACAAGGAGTGGCATAAAGTGCTTAATTTAGCACAGTGGGCTAATAGAATCATGCCTAAATAGGTGATCAAAATGTCTCCATATGAATTGGTCTATGGAAAGCCTACTATAATACCCCTTAGCTTGGAGATTCTTGCTCTCCAGCTGATCAAACATATTGAAATTGAAGAAAATGGCCCCATGTAGGTCAGACTCACAAAACTTCTAAAAGTTTAAGAAAAGAGGGATGCAGCACATGATTCATTGATAAAGCATCATAAAATAATTAAATATTATTTCAATAAAAGGACTTCAAATCCCCATTTTGAAATAGGCTCAATTGTTTTAAAATGGGATGCAAGAGCCACCAAACTAGGTCAACACACTAAGTTTGAAGCATTATGGACTGGCCCTTATAAAATTCATGCATGTAAATAGAAAAATTTGTTGAAGCTAGAAATGATGGAAGGTGAACCTGAAAAGATTCCTGTGAAAGGAATCTATTTTAAACATTTTAGTTGAGCTAAGTTTTTTTAGCGATTTTTGATCATGCAGGAGTTGTAGATTCTTTTTGAGCAGGCTCAAAAGTCCTTGGGGTTGCCAATAATGGTAGATTAAAAAATACTCTACATTTCATTCTAATTTTTAGTAGTGCATGATCCAAATTGCTGTCCCCACACACTTTTGGTTTGAGATGGTAAAGTTTACATTTAGAGTGCGGGCTTGATTTTGTTTTGATTCATTTTTGTCTAAGTGTTAAAATCAAGTAGAAGCTACCAAGTGTCATCAGTCGAGGCACCTTTCATAATGTTTATAAGTTGGTTGAGATGTGCCACGTATCTCATAACAACTCAGTGGAACACAACAAGTGTCAGCATCCACATTTCATATTGGCATCCATGTTTCAAATCTCTTTTTAGCAGAATGTTTCAACAAGCTAAGTATTAGGATTAGGTGGAAAGTGCCAAGTGGTAATTGCAGAAGGTTTCAATTTACTTTTCTAAAAGTGATGAAAGATGCCACGTATCCCAGCTGAAGAGAGTGAAAGCCACCACATGTCGAGATCTAAATTATCTTCATTTTGCTTCACTGATATAGCAAGGACTGTGGTGGGTCTCAAGTTTTATTTCTAAAGCAAGCAAAAGCTACCAAGTGTCATTGTCTATGTAAATATGAAATGAGGCCTGATTGTTTCTATAATATAAATAGAGTGATGTGGAGACCATCACGTGTCACATTCTGTAGGTTTCTCAAAAGGTGGCTAGAAGTAGTAGAGATTTCCACATATCCCTGGTTAAGTAAAGTGGAGATTGTTAGGTGTCCTTTGTTGAGGCGAGTAGAGATTGCCACCTGTCCCTATGCCCCTTTTTAAAAGTTGCTTGGCCAAGAAATGTTGTGATTCATATTTCTATTAAGTTGTTAAAGTTTTGAAGAAGTGGATTGTGATAGGTGTCAAAGGTAGAACATTCCTGAGCAAAGATATAGTAAGAGTATAGGTAAAGCGGAAAGTGCCACATGTCTTTGGTAAGTGTTGCAGAACATGCCAAGTGTCATTTCTAGTGTCTCCTAAATAAAGAGAAGGTTTTCAAGGAATTGGCCAAGTGTCCTCTTCCATTTAATTGAAGGGAGCATCCTATGATCTATTTCATCTAATGAACTATCGAAAGATAGAGTGTTTCAGAATCTAAGCAATATCTTCTATTAAACACTTCCAATTCAGTTAGATTTCAGTTGGGCCATTAGATTGGGAACACACAGACAATCTAGAGTGAATCCAAGGATATAAATAAGGGTGCAGAGATCACCAAGGATTATAATAGATACTTAGAGAGAATTATTGTCAAGAGTTTAGACTTTCTAGAGCTGTGTTTAGGAATATCATTTGCCTTTGTTTTATTTTCTTAAGTTGGAAAGTTTATGTAACTATGCATGTTTCTGTGCCTCTTATGTGACTGGAGAATTAATAAGAATATTGAATCCTATGCCTTTGCTGATATTTTCTATGTCACTACAAAAGTAGTCTAATCTATGTTGTCAAGGGTTTTAGGCTTTCTAGAGCTGTGATTAGGAATATCATTTGCCTTTGTTTTATTGTTTGAGTTGGAAAGTTTATATAACTGTGCATTTTTTTGTGCCTCTTATGTGACTAGAGAATTAATAAGAAGATTGAATCATGTGCTTGTGTTGATATTTTCTGTGTCACTACAAAAGACTCTAAGCTGTGAGCCTTTGTTTTTATTGTTTTCATCTTTTACATTGATCATGCCTTGTTTACTTATAAATGTAATTGAATCTTACATATAGTCTCACTGTGCTCAGGATTAAGGTTGAATTACATTCAGGCGCATCACCATAGTTAGATTTTCTTTCTTGTATTTGTGTTTTTGTTAAAATTCTTATCCATATTCCTAGTATATAGTTGATATAAAGAAGAGACCAGCTTCTTAAAAATTTGGAGGTTGTTTCAAGTCGCAAGTGCCACATCTTGAAACTTCCCATTGTTGGTGTTAGAATCAAAGCACAATTTTAACCGTCAACGTCTACCTATAACAATCCAAAAATAAAACATAATGGAGAAATCCTCTTGGATGGGTTAGTGACTTATTGATTTTATTATTTTGGGTGATTATAATTTGTTTTAAGGTTGTTAACAATGTCATTTTTTATGTTTTAAGAGCATTTTTTATGTTTATTTAGTCACTGTTTTCTATGAAATGCATTCTAACTTGCTAAAATTGAGCTAGATAGGGCTTTTGAGGGTTTTTAAGATATTACCAAAACAATTAATATAATATTTGTTCTATACAACCTCTAAGAGTATTGGTCTTAGTGTGCCACCTCTTTCATGAACCATCCATGAGAAACTATTCTTTCTTCACAAGCTTGTGACCTAATGAAGATCTTGAATTATCTTTCCCTCATCTTGAACTTATAAACTTTGATCTAATCATGATTTTATCTTGAAAATTATGTATAATTTTTTACGATACCCAATAAATTTTAATCCACATTCACTTAGACTACATAGACCCATTTTTAAGGTTGAAACTATTGCAAAAACTTGCCTAATGACAAGAAGGTGAAGTTGAGCAGTTATAAAGAGGTGGAGGTTGACTAAAGATTAATAAATTCATGAAATCACATTGACACCTTGATTAGAGTGGTTGGAAAAAGTTAAAATACATTTTTAATGTTTCTCTAAACTTTCTAAAATTACCTCAAACTTTTAAAAGTTGTAGAAAGACCTTTTAAAAAGTGCTTCTAAATTCCATTTATGAATTAGTAATGAAGAGATGACAATTTTATGATCTTATCTACTCAATATTCCACCTTTAATGTTGACCCATATGAATTCCTAACCACATAAAAATCTACTTTATAAATTAATAAATCCATTGTGGATAAATCAACCAACATTTTTGGTGACCTCCAAGGGTAGTTTTCATGCTAAACACCTAAATTAGTAGCCTTACACAGTCCATTAGACATGGAGCCATTGAGAACTACCTTCTTGAAACCAAAATTAAACTTGAAAATTATTGAAATAAATTGAAACAAGTTATAAATACTAAAAATACCTACATCACAAAAAAAACAATGGACAACACACCTATGCCCAGAGGAACTTAGAGGAAAAGAAAACTAGCAACTACCTACAAGATGTGCTTAAAGCACTTGGAAGAAATGAAAATCCTATTATACTATGTATAATTTACCTCAAGGTATGTTATTCCTAGGTCAAAAGGAAAAATTATAATATCCTCATGGCATAACATGAGAATATTAGCATTTTATGGATGGAGTCCAACTAGATATTTCTCATGAAGTGAGAGGTTTAACTTACTTTTTGAGATGTTAACCTATTCATGGTCTTCTTCATTAGTAATTAGGACTTATCCTTCATTTATTTAGCTATGGACTGATCATGTAGGTTAAGAACAATGTCATACCTTGTCCAAGCTTGATTGTTTGATGAAAATAATGCAATTTCAACCTTACTCAAAGGTTGCTCCTAATTAGTCATGACAAATTGAGGAAATTCTACTTACAAGTCAGCTGGTGTACTTTGATTTATGTTTTCATTATGGCCTTTAGGAGATGTAGTTCTACTAAAGACCTCAAATTATGGAACATGATGATGGTATTTATGCCATAAGTCATTAGGATTTTCTTCTTTTCTTCTTAGAGGGAAAAAAACTTCAGTATCATCTTTATTCTTACCTAAAGGGACATATGACTTATTAAGGATATAAAACTCTTTGAAAATGGTAAGGTACTATTGCCACATACCATGAAAACGTTTGTATCCCCACTTTTAGATTCTTTAAATTCACTAGGAATAACTACATATTATTTTGTCTTCACTTAGCTCATGTTTAGGGTTGTTACCTTGTGAAAACACTACTGCAATCTCACTAATTGATACCATGTTATATTGAACATGTTCATCTTACTCATGATGCTTAACAAGATTAAAATTGAATATGTATTCATTAATATATTCATCATTATCTTCTATAACATGATATTATTATTCTTCCATGCTAAATGGAAGCTCATTTATCCAACATATCTATTATTCATACCCTTAAATGCATTCTTGATTAGAGAGGATTGACTTTTGTTCATCAAAATGTTATTTTTCCTGTGGTTCCAATTTTTTTGTCTTTTATTTGGTAGTATCAATGCTTGAAATATTTAAATTAGGATGTTTTGTCTAAGAAGGCTTCCATGTGATTCCCTCACCACATTCACTTGAATTAATCTTCTCTTCACCTAGATTCTATTCACGTTCCTTCTATACAACTGGCCCTCCTTCAAAAAGGGAGGTGGTAGGAGGGCAAGAAATTCCACTTGGTGGAATAGGAATATAAGGCATTATGGGATCTTATTTCTCATGAATTCGCTTTGGGGTTGAATAGGAACTCTTAAAACATGGAGATTTCGGGGCAATGGTCTTATTCAAGAATTCTTGGGGAAGAGGAAAATAATATTATACTAATTTTTCCTCATTATTCAAGAATTCTTGGGGAAGAGGAATTCTTGGGGGTGATGCCTTGATCTTTATGAATAATTCTATCTTCAGTGGTGGGTAAAGGGTTTATGAAGCTTGTAAACTTCTTTAGATTGACTTCTACAACCTTCTCCTTTTATTGGTGTGAGAGGAATGGTTCAATAAGGCTTACATCGGGTAGAAGGGGGTATATAAGGAAGATTTAATGTTTAAAAAGGATTCTTGGATTGGATTTGTTGCCTTTTCAAGCCACTAATTTAATTCCATTAGTCTGAATTAAGTCCTTTATTTCCTACCAGTCCTTAGAGGGGCCAAGAAAAGCTTGACTAAACTATTAGTAAGAGAAAGGAGGATAAATCTCCTATTATTAGGGTTGGTTATTTGTATAACTACAATCATATGAGGGTAAAATAGGGATATTATCAAGTTTATTTGGCTCATTAAAAGGTTGATGATAACACTCCTCATGATAAGGAGGTGGAAAATTAAAATTTATTCTATATCCAATCATGCTTCATGAACAATATTTAATAACAACAAGTTTGTATACATATAAAATTTTCAAAATTTATCAATTACTAATGCTTTCTCTCTTGTAGGAACCCCTCAAGTATCAATATCTCTAAGTCCATGCTTAAAGGGTTCATTAGGAAAGGGGTGGGTAGACCATTAGTGCTTTGTAGGATTGTTGACCCCTATACCACCACTTTTTATCTACATAACCAACTCCTAGACACTTCCCTAAGCCTTTTCTCTTCTCTTTCACACTCCTCCAATATTTCACTACCTTCATTATCCCTTTATTAAGTATAAAACCATTTTTTATAGTTTACATTACACTATCAGCCCTATTAATCCTATATTCAAATTGATAAAACATGTTAAGGGTCTAGGTCAGCCCCTAGCTGACCTAAACCAATACCTAATTTTTTATCAATAGTGATATAGAGTTGATTGGGTTGACCCTATTGACTAAGATTTTAGAAAGGTTTAGGGTTAGATTAAACTATATATACACAACCATTTTTTTCATTTATAAATAAGAGAAAAAATAATAATATATTGTACATCTACTTATCCACCATTCTACTTAGGGAGCATGGCTTAGGGTTTCAATACTTTCTTTGGAGTTACAAATATTGTCTTATGCATAAGTCTTTTAATGCATAGAGAATTTTTGTAACCTAGAGATGACTTATCCTTATTATCCTTAAATACCACAACAACCTCTTGTGAATCACCTTGGCTAATAGATAGATTAAGGATTGATGGGTTTGTCTTCAAATGTAAGAATTCCTACCTTTAATCCTCCTTTGTAAGAATAGATAGATTAGAATTTGTACTTATCTCCCATGCATTATGATTTCCTATACATTGATGTGAGTATATATATTCTATGCATGTTTATTTTTTTATGTTTATTACCCCACTTTGTGCCACAAGATTTGCTAAGAACTAGATTATATTTTGATTTACTTTTCATTTACTTTGTGAATATGAAAACATAGGACCTAGTGAGGGTTATCACATAGTGTTACTTGACTAGAGGCATTATAACCCTGTATAGTGATGTTATTATGGTAAGACATACCTTGGTTAGGTCTAGCAGATCTATGTTGGTCATGAACCCAAATATCTAATGTATTTATCTCCTCTGACCTAGGATTGATTAATAGATCAATTGAATTTCCCTTTGTATACATTATGGTGAACCTAATGTGAATCAAACCCTTGTAAGTTTTCTTTCACACTTTAATTTTATCATTATATTCTATGTTTATATTTTTTTAGTACTATATTGAACTAGTTAGTATAGTTCTAATAGTTTGTGCACATGTTTATCACACAGTCTCTCCAAAATGACTATGTTCTATCTATGTAGGTCTTCTCCAAATACAAGTGATAGGATTGACTAATTTACCACAATATTATTTTTTAGTTCTAGATTTTCATACACATTCCAACTAATACACTATGCTCATGATTTTATTCTTTCGGTATACAATTTTGACAACATAGTCAAACTAGTTGACTTTGTTTGCAACTTGTTCTTCAGCACATAGGGTTTTCAAATTCCATAAATCTAGTTGACTCTATTTTAATAATTTTTGAATTAACATTAAAGAATAAAAACATAAAATTTTGAAATATAAATATCCTCAAGCCCATCAAGGTTCATTATTTCTCTTTTCATCATTTCAATTTCCTTCTTTCAATACTTTTTTTCACAAGTTTGCAGTGCATAAAATTACAACCCTACAACTAACTAGGTTGACCCACTCAAAATAGTTATATATCATATATTCTATATCAAATATATAGTTTACTTATTTGATTATGTTCTTACATATCTTTATTTTGTAGAATAGTAGTGACCTAATCAACTCTATTCTACATTATTTGCATATAGTGTGCCTAAATCGACTCTGTACTCTTCACAATCAAGGAACTAGCCTCTTTTTTTAGTAATTAATTTAAATTTCCTTTCATTTTATTTCATGATTAGAGTAACAAACATATATTAATTAGTTGGGTTCTAAAACTACCGATTTAGTCGCATTGTGTTTCTTTTTTTCACACACTTCCAAATCACTTTACATTAAACATTTTTCTTCCCACGGACTACCTACTTAGATTTCATCACCAAGGGGGAAGCCAACTTGGTTTTATGTCCATGTATAAACATGTGGTTTATGATATGTATTGGAATATCACCTAACAACCTTATCACTGAGGTATTATGAAGTGAGGGGGTAGGCCCCAATACCAATCTAGTATCATTGCCAATATAGATGCTTTTCAACCTAAACTTGGTGAAACCAACCTTAGAATACTTTATATTCCCTCATTATATCCAACTCCCTGTCACACTAAAATTAAACTTTATTATAACATAATAAGACTTAGGATAACTAATTAGTTAGCATTTACTTTCAAGTTTCTTCTTGCACTTTGATCATTGTGTGATATATTATAAATTTTGCATTAGTCAATATTGGTGCAAGGTTTGTGTTGTATGTTATAATTGAATCAATTGAAATTTATCCAATTTCTTGTGTGCTTAATTTTATTATATTATATTTTATCTTGAAAACATTTATACATTTCATAACACTATCATTTCTATTGACATAGTCTCTTACAAGCTATTCAGACTATCTACCTATAGTATATAGTCAACTTATCCAATTGTGTTTCCTTATCTTCTTATTTAGTCCCCTATCTAAGTAGTACAGAGTCAAATTATCTAATTGTGTCTTCTTATTTATTTTCATATTCCCTATTAAATATCACATAGTTGACTTATATGACTATGTTATCTTTTTATCTATTTTTCATCCTTGGTTTATAAGACACACTTGACCAATTCGATTATGTCTATTATTTTTTTATTTTTCCTTTTCATCACCTCTTTAGCCTCCTTTTCTCAGCATGAATTTATTTTTTGAGGCTAATACAAGTTTTAATATAATAAACATGATGATACTTACCCATCCTAATAGGTTTCCCTAAAAATAGATTGTGACTTCCACTTTAGATGAAAGTAATGTGCATGTAGCCACTCACACTACCAATTATGGGACTCCTCCTCATTCATCATCAATTCATAATCCTCTATTCTATTTAGAATATGAGCTTGAATTATTGTGCACAACTGAAATTATCTTCTTCATTAATAAATTTCCTTAACATATAAGAAAGGACCTTTACACTATCTATAATCTAATGATATGTGCTCAAGTAAAAGAACCTCATTCACCCTACCCTACATTATTTCAAAGATTTGAGGGTGACACTTTCTTTGATTCTCAACCTTTCCCTTCTATTTTTACTCCTTCACATGCCATGACCTCTTATTCTATGACCTTTTCAACCTCTATGCCAAATATATCTACTAACATGGCATGGTCAATATCTAGTGGGCCTTTTACAAAGACCTTCCTCCTCCATCATGAAATTAGTTCATCATTTTATAGCAATGTCAATCATGAAACTAGTGATTCTTTTTCTTCCAATTCTAACCCATACACTAGTGCATCTTCTGATACACATGCTAATCATGATACTAGTGCTTCCTTTTCTACTAATGTTTTTCATGCCACTAGTGCCACATATGCCACTACTCATAGTGTAACCCAAGCCACTAATATCAATGCAAATTCTTTGCATGAAGTAAAATATAGTCAAGATTCTTCCCAAAACCATCAAATATTATTGAAAATTATTAGTCAAATGAGCGCTTTTCAAACCAATAATGTCAACCAAATGATGAAAATGTAAAATCATCTTATTCACCTTTAAAATCAACCCCAACAGGTTCTATGGGGGGTTAAAAATAAAAATGGCCCCTAGCCCGCCTTAGGGATTCCCATGGAAACCTCATTCCTCAACCACCCCTCATTAATAAAATTATCAAACATCACCAAAATTAACCTCTTATACTTCATATTACCAATATCGACATAATATAAATCACACCTACCTTCAATTATAATGTGTTTAATAATCTTACATTACATTTAATAACATTAGGTAATCTTTATAAAGATTGGGTTAAACTTTATGATTTTGTTTCTACCAGGATATTATCTAAAATACTCTCTAGAAATGCTTTATATTGGTATAATAAACTCAAATCTCATTCTATCACTTGATTGGAAGATTCGGTTAACTCTTAAGTACAAGAGTTTCAAACTAGTGATGTCCTTGAGAATACCTTAGCTCACTTCATCAATTGTATATAAATTGAAACATAAACAACATAATATTTCATCAAATTATGGAATAAATTATTGAATAAATATGAGTATAACATGGCAGATGATAATCTATTTCATCTATTTATTATCTCTCTCTACCCCAAGTTGTAATATCAAGTTTGGACTCTCTTTCCAAGAACTTTGGAAGAAGTCCTCAACCAAGATAAATGTCAAGACTTTATCATGTGACAATTTCAGCCATCCCAACCTCCCATGGCAATTCACATTCTCATTAAAAATAAAAACCATAATGATACTAATGATGGTGTCACTGATACTTCTGATATTATTCATAATATTCAAGCCATCACTCCCAATAATTTTATGGAACATATTCCCCCTCTAAATAATATCCCCAATCCTACATTTATACTAAAAAATAACATCAAAGTCTACAAACCTTTATCCTTAGCTAAGCTTTAAAAGTGTCTTCCAAGACCTCTACCACAAGAGCTTTACCCCACTCATCATATAAAATCATGGTATGATCCAAATAAATTTTGTTGGTTTAATGCAAGTTGGGGCCACTCTCATGATACTTGTAGACAATTACATAATATAGCTATGGATTTTATTATTTTCCAAAAATTTGACCATGACTTACTCATTTTTAAGTGATAACAATAATATGATATAGCCTTTAAAACTCATAAAACATAAAATAAAAATCAGGCTTTAAACTAAGATAATGCTCATCTCACCATATATAAATACTCTCTTACTAATCATAAAGATAATAATGACAAACCTATTTATTCTCCAAATAAAGTTGAAATTCTAATAGACCTCACCAATGATGAAAATTTGGTAAAGTGTAGTTAATTTTATTGATGTTAATCCAACCCACACACACAAAATCTCCAAAATATTTTGTGTCATTCAAGACTCTTCCCCATCTCATATAAAATAGTTGGGGAAAGAGGAACATATATCTTTCCAATAAACACTTTTAACATCTCAAATAGATAATACCTCTCATACTATCTCTACAATTCTTCTAACATCTACACCCATTGACAACATTCCCCAACCTTTGATTAATATTTATTCAACTCAATAATAATAAATACCTAAATCAACTATCCCAACATCTAAACAAAATCAACTATCCCAACATCTAAATAAAATCAACATATTTATTCTCAAACTAAACCAACTACAACTTACCAACATAAGTTTGATTGTACTTCCAATCCTCCTTCCCAAGAACTCTTACAACACTATGCCACTTTATCTAAAAATCCCTCCATTGGTTATGATGAATGGGATCATCTTCCATCTCAAATAAATTTTCTTGAACTCATGAAAACTTCCCCCCATCATAGTGTTGAGGTATGTTTATATTGTTGGTATTGTGGCATTGATGTTGTCATTAATGTCAAAGTAAAGATGGATGTTATTAATGTCAAGGACAAAGTTGAGGCCATGCATGGTGAAGTGGTATGTGGCAAAGAATTCTTATGACAAGAAAGAATTTGAAGGAAACCTATTTTCTCTCAATTGAGATAGAATTTTAAGGCAACTTGGTAATTATTATAAGGTTGTTGACATGTCAAGATCAAGATCAAGATACAAGGTAAGCATCCTTTTGAGAACTAATCTTAAGGAGCATTATCATATCATGAGCATGTGTGTGAAGATGGTGATCTGGTAAGATGAATACACATATGTATGAGTGGATGTTTAAGAATGCCCAAACATGCATATGAAGTGTTGAAACACTCAAGAAATCTTTAGGTAAACATTTAAGGGTATGGTATTAATCTTAAGCATGAAACTAGACTAGTAATAGACTTTGCCTGACCTAATAGGGAGTCTTGAGGATTTATCAAAAATGCAAATAATTGGTAGAGCATGTGAGAAGATGTTTAACACTATGTAAACATATTTATAAGGTATATAATATTTTAGAGGAGGTTTATAAACCAGTTCTTGGCGTAGTTTACTTTAAGAGACCTAGTGAGAAGACATAGGATTGGTATCATGATGAGGTTAGAAGTCTAAGTCTTTTAATAAGAATATTGGTAGTGTTTGAGTAAGGTTTTAGGTTTTATGACATGAGAATGAGGTGATGAGAATAGTAAAAGAGGTTTTAGGGTGTGTTCAAGGTCTAAGTATGGCTTATAGGTTTGTGCCTAGTATGCAAAGAGACCTACTATGGCCTAATGAGGGGTCAAGATCAGTTTCCAAGGTGTTGTATCTCATGAGAAATTGTCAGAGGTGTGAGAGGTTTTATCAAGTGTGTTTAATGTTGACCAAATTTGACTTTTAGGTCAAAATGGGACCCCTGTAGGTAAAAATGTGATTTTTAGGTGTTTAAGGGTCTAATATATTTTTTAATATGGTGTATTATAGGTTAATTGATGTCATTTAATGTTATATTGGCCTTGGTCCTTAGTCTTTTGAATCTTTTTAGTAGTAGGAGTCATTTTGAGCTCAAAAAAAGGGCATTTAATGAATTATATAGATTTCATTGGAAGTATGAAGGTTAAAAATGTGATGTCACATCTTATGTGTCCTAAGAGGTCTTAATAAAATGACATAACTGAAAATTGGTAGGTTCTTCAAAAGAAAGGGAAGTTTTCTTGAGAAAAAAAGGGAGTTTGGCACTTATACGACCCATAGGGAAGTGCACCACATGGGATAAGATCACGAAAGGAATATTCATATTAATTAAACTCATATAAATTCTTTTCATCCTCTGAAATTGTAACTTTTAAGAGAAAACCATTATGCTCCTTCTTTGCTTTCTTAGACATACAGAAGTGGCCTTCAAGTTTATGGTTATTATGGATAACAAAAGAGGTTTCAAGACAAATGATTTTGAGAGGTTTTATTAAACATAGATACATTCATTTACATAATATTATTTTTAGTAATGGTGTCTTGTACTTTATGAACCATCCTCATGAAGTTGACTATGCTTTTTTGCTTGCTATTTCATGCATCTTATAGGTTTTGCTCCATTTTGGGAAAGTACATATAGAAAAACTGGTAAATATGACTCCAAATGATGTTTTATCTCTTTTCAAATGACATCCATGATTTTTTTCAAGTTTAATGGTGTTTTTATGAGCAAATCATCTCAATTTTACAAGCTGCTCTCTTTTGGGATGACATGTCAGTTTTCCAACATTCTTAGACCTTCATGCTTTAAAAATGGTTTCAAGGGGTTATGTTAGTGTCATTTATATTTTTTAAATGTTATATTTACTTCCATTCACCTTTCATACTCTTTATATAAGTAATGTTTCATGGGTTATAGTCATAAACATGATATATCTAGTTTGCTCCATGACCGTCATATACAAACAACTGAGTAAACTAAAATAAGGACTTTATCACGTTCATGGATACAAAAATGTTTAAATCCTCATTAAAACATTAATAAGCAAATTATCCCTGCATATGGTGTAAGGTAAGAAGACTATTACAATCATGTGCAACATATGCTCTTAGTTTACCATTGAACATCATTTACACGTGCCATGAAGGAAGATTCCAAATTGAAAAAATGGTTTTGAAGTTTGTTTCAGATGATTTTAAATATGAATAATGTATTTTGTTATATTAAGATATAAATATAACTCATGGGGGTCATAAAACATGCACATTCTTTGTAACTCCACACTTTTTGCATGTGCATGATGGTGGTCACCTACAGGTGTTAGCAAAAAGTTAATGAGATATATTGAAGCATGATAACAAGTGATGTGAGATTCCCTAAAATCATAACATGTGGTGTTAATCATGATATAACATTATTAAATTTTATGTGGACACTTTATAGTGAGAAACCATGATCATAAGGTGACTGTGTTTTCTGAGACACAATCCCCAAAAGGTGAAAATAGAGGCACATGATCATTTTGTGAATAACATATGACATGGTTATAATAACTTTTTATGTATATTAAGGTACTGATATTGTATCCTATAGAAAGGAGATTTACCTAGAAAAGTTGTAAGAGAATAGAGATAATGGAGGTTGGTTGTTTGGGTTCTTAAAGTTTCCTATAAAACACTAAATTCCTTTAGTGGACTCTACATGCTTGATCCTAAAAGAGACCTTTGTCACTCAAATTGAAAACATGACTTTATCAACATATGGGAATGGTTTAAAATTGTGAAATTACCATCTATGACCCATAATATATTTGTAAGTAGGATAATGCATTGTGTTTTTCTTCCTATACCACCTTTAGTCTATATATAGCCCTGGTGAGCATCTACAACGAGCCTAGGGTGCAAGTTTGAGAAAGTGTTTCATCATTATGGACCTAGAGCATGATGAGAACTTGTTTGAACATTATGACAAAATTATAGGTTATTTTGTGAATTTTTTATAATATTAACACCTAAAAATACCCTTTTATTTAAAAACATGCACCTATCACCACTATGTTGATGGATACAGATAATGAATGAGATGGTAGTGTTTCTAACATGTAGGTAGATTAAATGTGAATCAAATGGGATAAAAAAATGTTATATTACATTTATAAACTCTAAATGGATCCCAAGAATTATATTTATTCCTAAATCATGCAAATAACCAATAGGTGAACCCTTGTTCTGTAGACACACAATCAAACATACCCTTAGTCTAGGCCAATCAAGGTAAAGCATAGACAATACAGAGTTTGGAAGAATCCTAGTGTTTACATGATAAAAAGTGACCCTAATAAAATTAATATTATTCTATGTCACTCTCATAATGGATATATATTAGGTAGAAATCTCAAATGTTGCTTCACACAGTCTATAATAGGAAACCCTACACACATAGTCTATCTTAGTAGGAGTTTGTCTTAGGTGTTTAAGCTTATGGAGGGTCAGATGATATGACCAAGGGAAATGAAATTTTTTAGAGGGTAGTTATAACCTATATAAACCTATATAATATTTTTTTCCTAGATAAATAGGAGAAGTGCCCTCTATTTTGTCTTAGATATAGGGTACTTCCCTAGGTGCATAACCTTATAGTCTTGAGGTTTGGAGGTAAAAGAGTGAAAAAAAATATTTTTGAAACCATAAAGAGGTTTGGAAGTTTGGATCACACCTAGGTAAATCACAAAAATATGTCATAGGTCAAAAAACAAAAGCAAGATACTCTAAATTCTCAAATTTGTAGACAGGCATACAAGCCTGGATAGGCCTAGAGGTCTAAATGATAAGGAATTTCCACTTTCAACCTCATGTGAGAATTATAAATTGTTAAAGAATGTTTTTTGGGTAATTTAAGAGGTTTTAAATATTATGGAATGAATATAAGTCTAATAAGATGGTTTGGATGGCAAAGGTTACAATTTGTCTTATTAAACATGGATTAGGCTTAGTGTCCAAAGAGGAGGTATTTCACATTTATAGACCTAGGTATGATTTATACCCTATTGGATTATGTTTATGGGATGAAATAATATGTAAAAAATATATTTTAATGTAAGGAAACCATAGAGAAGTCCACTTTTGGCTCAGAAACATTTTAGGCATGTAAGAAGTGGAAGGAAAAGCTCGATGGAGCAACTTTGGAAGCTCACATATCTCTTGATGATGTCCATGGGGGAAAAATATGTTTAGAGGAGTTATAAGAGGTATTTAAAAATATTTTTTTGGAATTATTTTGATATTCCAACATCAATTTTTTATGAACAATGCTTAAGAGTGAAAATAGACCTAAAACCCTTACAAACCCTTAGTCAAGACTTGATGGAGGAAATGGAGTTGAATAGATTATCTAATGGCATAGTTTGTATAAAATAGTGTTTTGAACTCATATAGGACTCTCTCAAGTTACTCCCCACCCTTTTTATTTGTACAAAATTACATGGATGTGGTGTAAAATGGGATTTTTTGACTATTTTATGCATTGTGTAGGTTTCAGGAGGTTCCAAGAGATGAAACTAACTTTGGGGGAGATGTTAATACTTTCTCTAACTCCCCATTTTAATTTCATGCCTTATAACAACTCCTATGTTTCTAAACTAGCTACTTCATCTTAGCCAATCAAAATTGGCATAATGTACAAGCTAATGAGAAGGGTGAACTTCAAGTGAGCTGATTTTAAGTGTCCTTGATGCTTCTAAGGCCATATAGGGTCTTTCCAGATGTCATCCACTCCCTCCAATGTATTTTAATGGTAAAATTATTACTTTTTACAAGGCCAGGTGTGAAAGGTGCATGGAAGGAAGAGTTTTTTTGGACTACAAGTAGTGATAGCTCGTTTCTAGATGATTTTAGATGACCATACATGAAACCAATGCATGGAAAGGAATACTTGAAATACTTTCCTTTCATTTCAATCATCATACCTATCCATAATTAGTTTTGAGATGTTCAAATAGGTCCAAATCATGAAGGAAATTTTTGAGCTAGAATGAGGAGTTTCATGCCACTTTTCATGAGTTTTATGACATAAATGGATACTTGTGATTCATAAACTTTCATGGTTAATCTCATATATTATTCATAAGTAACTTATTTTATCAAATTGACAAGTGTCTTTGTGACCCTTGTACTTCTCTCTTCTCTTCTCTTCTCTCTCTTAATTTATATGAGAACTAGCCATTTTGGCCATTGTAACTTATGCTCCACTTGAGTATGGTGAAGCCCTGATTATTTGCATACCATTTGATCAATAATACTATTGATTTTTACCTCTTCATGACTATTCATAGTGTGTTTTACTTGAATTTTTTATCTTGCTTAGTGAAGACTATGGATTCCTTAGCATGTGGTCTCATTCTTTCATCATATTTGTAGTTGCAAAGTTTCTTCTTGTAGGGCATGTGTAGTGTTCTAGGAAATTTCAAGGATTGAGTGAGTTAGTCTATTCACCAGTTCCATTCAAATTCTTTTTTCTAGTCCTCCTAGCTTTGCACATTCATCCATAACCTCATAATGTAACATTGATGTGAGAAGATGTAGATTAGAGAAGTGTATGTTTGGTTTATCCTTTATTATCATGTGTAACATGCATCTAGTTAGAGTTCATTAATATATTTAGTGTATCACCTCCCTTAGGTTAGTTTTATTTCAATTATCTCTCGCCCTCCCCCACTAAATTTTTAGTGTATTAGTGATCCAAAGTGGTACATCAAGGGAGCTAGCCCTATCTAGAGATTCACCTAATCCTTAGGCTACCCACAATCCTAGAGGTGTTTTCATTGTGCCACTTTGATGAGGAGAGCTTAGGAATCTCCTTAAAGGATGCATATTTAAGTGACAATAGTTTTTGACATGCTCGGTGGGATTCTTGGTCCAAGAAGTTGAGAGATTTTATGTGTTGTCTCTCAATAATCAACCTTTAGAGGCATCTATCCAAGCATAAATGGTGACTCCAAAGTTATATCAACTGGTCAAACAACCCGTGATTTCCTTTGAATATTGTTGGTAACATTATTTCTTTATGTTATTGCTTTTAATGAAGTTACATGGCTAATTTTGGTGTTGAATGCTATTTTACAGAAGTTGGTGAGACATATCCATTTTATGGCACTCTTTATCATCCTTGGTGTGATCCTTACTAGTATTTTTATGATCCCTATCAACTCACACATGCCCATTATAAACCTTCCCATGACTCTTACAAGTCTTATGGCCAACCTCCTTAATGTCTTGCTCCCTCTAGTCAACCTAGACACTTCTCAACTCAATCCATTTCCACCTTTAAGAGGAAATTCTTGGGCTATGAGAAGTACATGTTGGAGTTTGATACACTAAGGGTACATGGTCAAGATTTTCCTATATATTTCATTCATAAGGCAAGAGATGCATTAGATCTATTAAAAATAGAGTGGGCACCTATTGAGAGAGCTAATTGGCAAAGGCTCACAAGTGAGATGCTAGATGTGAGTGGCCATTCTTCCTTAGAGGATAAGATAAGAATTCATGAAAGACAGCCTCACTAAACCTATCATACTTCATTTTCACTTCCCCAAGTTTTATATCAACCATATCTGATCTCTACTTATGATCCCAATTAAAATTTCCAAAGTCATCCTTTTCCAAGTCAAGTGCAAGAGAGAGTTGAAAAGATTAGCCTTGTGTTTGAAGCAAACCTTGATAGGTAAATTGAGTTGGCCAATATATAAATAAATTAGTCCATGTTAGTATCAAATTAAGTGTATTTAAAGTCCTCATTTCCCTCTCCAATTGTATCCCCACCTCAAAAAGTGACCTCTAGATATGATATTATAAGTTGGAGATAAGGTGGAGAGTCCAAGCTGAAGGAGATCCCAATTTCCTTAAACACTTCATCCACTCTTCAAGATACATCACCACCTCAAGAAAAAAATTATGAACATAATAATCTGAATTAAGATAGTGGAATCATGGGTAAATAAAGAGAATAGAAGCATTTTTAAGGAGTGTGAAGTTAAGAATGAAGTTGATCCTTTGCAAGTCCCTCCCACCCTTCCTCAAGAAGCTTCTTGTGTTCCATGGCAGCCCTCCTATATTCTTGAATCTCATGATTATTCATATTAAATTAAATAAAACATTTTCCAAGAGAACCTAGCCAAGGAAATTGAAGAGCTAGAGTCAAGGATGAAATTGCTAAGTCAAGGTGTGATGGATGGTTTAGACCCAAAAGAATATCCTATGCCTAAACACACCCCATCTAACATCCCTAAATAAAATGTTCAATATAAATTAGATTTTAATGAATTTATTTTAAATTGGAAGGAAAATAACCAAGTTATATTATCCCAAAATCTACCTCCCCTTCCTCAATAACTCCCAAAAGGATCCTTTACTATGCATTCTGAATCTGATTTTGAGCCCTATGTTCCACCTTCACTAACTAGTTCCTCTTGTCCTTATGTTGTCACCATTTCCCTTAATGGAATTGTGGTATGGGAATGTAAATAATATCCTTTGGTTTATGAAAATTTATAACTCTTTATTGAGTAAAATTCAACTCCTTGGTAGCCTCATTGGACTAAGTTACCTTATTTCAAGATGCCTAGTCTTGTCATCACCAAGAAGGAAAAGGAGATGGAGGATATTGTAGCCATCGAGAATAAAATTAATGTTATGGAAGTTAAAATTCAAATTTATATCCCTAAATAGGTCCTAAATTGTGAAAAATAGGTGGTCTCTTATGTTTAAATTTCTAATTGGGTTGATGAGGAAGAATGTTCTCCTTTTGCTAAAGAGGAAGAAATAGTAATTGGTTCTTCCATCACTATGAAATATATCATGGATGGGAAAGAAAAATTTCATAAAAAGACTTTGGATAAATTTTTTTTAGTCATTTGAGTAGGATATACTCCTCTTCAAGGAGGCTATGAGGTAATCACAAATGGAGAAGGCAACCTTAGAGCTCAAGTGAGTATGCAAAGAGAAGGTAACTTTTCAAATCTATCCTTCCAAGAGACATATGCATCTCATGATGAAATTTTTGAAAGAATAAATATGGTATATCATCCTCTAAAATAGTTGGGAGATACACATCAGCTCTTGAAGGATGGAACAAGCTCCTATTGGCCTCAATATTCTAACAAACAAGAAACCAATCCTCTTGAAGCCATACCTACCAAGAAGATACAAGTTGATCATGAGTTAAAGAGTGGGCAGAAATATGAGGTATGTGTGAAATTTAAAGAGGAATATATCTATATTATAGACCTATTTAAGTATGATATACTTGAGATCATATCAAGTGAAGTGTCAATGAATAGGTCTGATCTACAAAGCATATAATCCAAGGAAAAACATGTTTGGCACTATGATTCATTCCATCAAGAAGATGATTCAATAGGTTTTAATTTTGGTCATATAAAAGAGGTATAATTAGTTTTTAATTGTGCATAATATTTTGTTTTTTGATTCCCCTAAGTTCCTTGAGTGAGCACATGTCTGTTTGTGTCTTGTGTGTTTGTTTTATTTGGTATGTGTCCTTTATTTTGTATGGTTGATGTAGTCAAGTGGTCTTGTTTTGATCAAAGATTATGGTAAAATGTATGCTTGTTTTGTTTCAAATTATATATGACTACCTAAGCCAAATGGACTGATAAGGCTACTAGTTTAGTTACTATAGTAGGCATACTACCCCTATGAGTCACCAATTTGTTGACCAAATTTGACTTTTTGGTCAAATTAGGACATTTATAGGTTAAAAATTGATTTTTTGGTTTTTTAGGGTATAATATATTTTGTCATAAGGTGAATTATAGGTTAATTTATGTCATTTAATGTTATATTTGCCTTGGTCCTTAGTATTTTTAATCCTTTTACTCCTAGGAGTCATTTCGAGGTCAAAAAGGGGCATTTAATGACTTGTATATATTTATTGGTAAGTTTTATGTTTATAAATGTTATGTCACATCTCATGTGTCCTAATAGGTCTTAATAAATTGACATAACTGAAAAGTGGCAGCTTCTTTAGAAGAAAGGGAAGTTTTCTTGAGAAAAAAGGGGAGTTTGGCACTTGTACATCCCATAGGGAAGTGTGCCACATGGGAGAATATCATGGAAGGAATATTAATATTCATAAAAATAATATAAATTATTTTTATGCTCTGGAAGTTCCATTTTTAATCCAAAACTATTCTTTTCCTTCTTTTCTTTCTTAGACATACAAAAGTGACCTTGAGGTTTGTGTTTAGTACAAACAATTGAAGAAGTTTCATGACAAATGATTTTGGGAGGTTGTATTACATTTATATACATTTATTTACATAACATTATTTTTATTAATTGTTTCATGTGATTTATGAACCATCCTCATGAAGTTGGCTATGCTTTTCTGCTTGTTGTTTCATGTATCTTATATGTTTTTCTCCATTTTGGGCAAGTCCATAAAAACTAGTTGGTGAAGTTGAAACTAGAGGATGTCTTATATATTATCAAATTACATTCATATTTATTTTCAAGTTTAATTGTAATTTTATGAGCAAATCATCTCAAGTTTTCAAGCTTCTCTGTTTTTGGATGATTGGCCAATTTTCCACCATTCTCAGACCTTTATGCTTTGAAAATGGTTTTAGGGGGATATGTTAGTGTATTTTATATGTTTCAAAGGTCATATTTACCTCCCTTCACCTTTATTCCGATTGATCCAAGTAATGTTTCATGGGCTATAGTCATAAACATGATCTATCTATTTTTCTCCATGACTATCATATGCAAGCAACTAAGTGAACTAAAATAAGGAAGTTATCACATTCATGGATACAACATAGGTTTGAATATGTTTAAATACTCATCAAAACATTAATAATCAACTGAGCCCTCTATATGGTGTAAGGGAAGAATATTATTGTAGTCATGTGCAACACATGCTCTCAGTTTATTAAACATCATATACAGATGCCATGAAGGAAGATTCCACAATGAAAAGAAGGTTTTGAACTTTATTTTATATGATTTTAAATATGAATAATGTATTTGATGATATTACTATAAACTTAGAACTCATGGGGGTCAAAAAACATGCACAATATTTGCAACTCCACACTTTTTTCCTCTGTATGATAGTGGTCACCTATAGGTGTTAGCATAGAACTAAGGAGATATATTGAAGCATGGAGACAAGTGATGCAAGCTTCCTTGAAGTTATGAAATATGGTTTTGATCATGATAGACCATTATGATAGGTTATGTTGACAACTTATAGTGAGAAACATGATCATAAGGTGACTGTGTTTTCTGAGACACAATCCCCAAAAGGTGAAAATAAAGGCCCATGAGCATTTTGTGAGTAACATATAACATGGTTACAAGAACTTATAATGTATCCTAATGCACTAAGATTTTAGCCTATATAAAGTACATGGAATTGGAAAATTTTAAAAGGTAGAGAGATAATGGAGGTTGGTTGTTTGGGGTCCTAAAGTTGCCTATAAAACACTATTTTCCTTCAGTGACATCTACAAAATTGATCCTAAAAGAGACCTTTGTCACCCAAATTACAAACTTGACCTTGTCAACATATGGGAAGGGTTTTAAATGGTGAAAGTACCATCTATGACCAAAAATATCATCATAATGAGGATAATTCATCGTGTTTTTCTTCCTATACCATCTTGAGTCTGTACACAGGCCTGGTGAGCACCAACTAGCCTATGGTGCAGGTTTGAGAAAGTATTTAATTGTTATGGAACTAGATCATGATGAGATATTATTTAAAAATTATGAAAAAATGATAGGTTAGTGTGTGAAGTTTTTATCAGTTTAACACCTAAAAATATCCTTTTATTCAAAAATATGCACCTATAACCACTATGTTGACTGTTACAGGCAATGAATGAGAAGGTAGTGTTTCCAACATGTAGGCAACCTAACTATGAAGAAAATGGGCTAAAAAAATGTAAGATTAACTTTGGAAACTTTAAAGGTATCCCAATAATTATCTTTATGCCTAAATCATGTAAATAATGTATAAGTGAACCCTTATTCTATAGAGACACAATCAAAGATACCCTCAGTCTAGGCCAGTCAAGGCAAAGCATGGACAATACAGAGTTTAGAAGAGGCTTAGTGTTTAAATGATCAAAAGTGACCCTAATAAAATTAAGAGTGTTCTATGACACTCTCATAATGGAGATAGAACATGAAAAAATCTCTAATGTTGCTTCACACAGTCCATAATAGGAAATCATACACACACAGTCTGTCTCAATAGGAGTTTGTCTTAGGTGTTTATGCTTATGGAGGGTAAAATTATATGACCAGGGGAAATTTTTTTGTCCATATGGTCATTAAAACCTATATAAACCCATCTAATAATTTATTTTACTAAATAAATAGGGGGAGTTCCCTCTATTTTATCATAGATAAAGGGCACTTCCCTAGGTGCATAACCATGTAGTCTTGAGGTTTGGAGGCAAAAGAGTGAAAAAAAAGTTCATTTAAAATGATATATATGTTTTTAATTTTGTATCACACCTAGGTAAATAATGAAAACATGTCACAGGTTGGAAAACCCAAGCTGGATACTCTAAATTCTCAAATTTATAGGTAGGGATACAGTCTTGGCTAGGCCTAGAGGTCCAAATGATAAGGAATTTTCACTTGAAACCTCATGTGAGAATTATATATTTTTAAAGCATGTTTTTTTAGGTAATTTTAGAGGTGTTAAATATTATGTAATGAATAAATTTACAATATGATGTTTTGGATGGCAAAGGCTACAGTCTGGCTTATTAAACAAGGATTAGGCCTAGTGTCTAAAGAGGAGGTCTTTCACATTTCTAGCCCTAGGTATGATTTTTAAAATATTTTATTAACTTTATTGGATGACATAGTATGTAACCAAGCTTAATTCAATGAAAACATAGATAAATCTACTTTTGGCTTCGAGATAGTTTAGGCTTATAAGAAGTGGAAGGAAAAGCTCAATGGAGCAACTTTGAAAGCTCACATCTCTCTTGATGATTTTCATGGGGGCCAAAGAGGTTTATAGGAGTTATAATAGGTCTTGAAAAATAATTTTGTGGAATTATTTTGATATTTTAGTGTCACTTTATTATGAACAATGCTTAAGATTGAAAATAGGCCAAAACCTTTGTAAACCCTTAATCAAGACACGATGGAGGAAACAGAGTTGGATAGATGATATAATGAAATATTTTTTGTATAATAGTGATTGGAAATCATATACTAATTTCTCAATCTCCTCCCCACCCTTTTAAGTTGTTTGGAATTATATGGATGGAGTGCAAAATAGACATTTTATGACTATTTTATGCATTATGTAGGTTCAAGGAGGTTCTAAGAGATAAAACCAACTTTGGGGGAAATATTAAGACTTTTTATAACTACCCATGTTAATTTAATTCCTCATAACAACTCTAAGTGTCCAAACTAGCTACTTCATCTCAGTCAGTCAAAACTAGCATAGTGGAATGGTGGAGAACTTCAAGTGAGCTGAATTTAATGTGTCCTTTATGATTATAATTACATGGAAGGTATTTATAGGTGTCATACACTCCATAAAATTTATTTTCATGGGAAATTGATGCCTTTATGGAGGCCAAGTATGTAGGGTGCATGGAAAGAAGAATTTTTTGGACTGTAGTGAGTGATATCTCCTTTCTAGATGATTCTAGATGACCAAGCCTACAACCAATGCATGGAGAGGCATGTATAAAATACTTCAATTTAAATACAATCATAAAAACTATCCATAATTATTTTTGGGTCATTCAAATAGGTCCAAATCATGAAGGCATTTTTTTGAGATAGAATGAGGAAATTCATGCCACTCTTCATGAGTTTTATGACATGGATAGACACTTGTGCTTAATTACCTTGCATAGTTCAAAATAAATCCTATTATCATGCACACGTAACTTATTTGATCATATTTACAAGTTTCATTTTGACCCTTAGACTTATCTTTTCTCCTCTCTCTCAAGTTTTATATAAACTAGCCATTTTGGCCATTATAACTTATACTCCATGTGAGTATGGAAAATCCCTGATCATTTGCATACCATTTGATAAATAAGAATAATTATTTTTACCTATTCATGATTGTTAATTATTTTTTTTACTTTAATTTTTGATCTTGCTTAGTGAAGACTATGGATTCCTTAGCATGTGGTCTCGTTCTTTCATCTTATTTATAATTGGAAAGCTTCTTCTTATAGGGTATGTGAAGTGTTCTAAGAGATGTAAAGGATTGAGTGAGTTATTCTATTATCTAGTGACATTAAAATTGTCTTGTCTCATCCTCGTATATTTTTACATTCAACCATAACATCATAATGTAACATTGGTGTGAGAAGATGCAAATTAGAGAAGTGTATGTTTGGTTTGTCCTTTGTCATCATGTGTAACATGCAATTAGTTGGATGTCATAAATATATTTGGTGTATCACCTCCCTTAATATTATTTTATTATATTTATCTCTTTCCCTTCACCCCCAAACTTTAGGTGTAGTTATGATCCAAAGTGGTACATCAAGGGAGCTAGCACTATCTAGAGATTCACCTCATCCTTAGGCTACCCAAAAGCTTAGATGTTTTTACATCCTACCACTTATATGATGAGATATTAGACATCTCCTCAAATATTTAAAATCTAAGTGATAACATTTACCAAGTCTGAGTTTAAATTTTGAAGGAGAAAGCATGAAATGTGGTCTTGAGGTTTTTTTGTGCATAGAATGAGGTATTACAGACCCAAAAATGTTTTTATTATGCTCATCGGCATGTGAAACATTTTCATGATATCATAATAATTTCATGTAATATTGGTAAGGTTACTATCTCAAATTTATTGGCATTGGTTTTGGATTTGAGGGGTAATATTTTATGAATGATTGTTAAGAATGGAAGGTAGTCTAAACCCTCATAGTGACCTAATATGGTAGATATTGTTGTAAATGGATAAAAATGGATTGGATTACATATTTTTATGATTATATAATATATATGAATCTCCCAAGTACCTCTAATTTGTATTGGTTTGTCAGAAGAGTGAGTGGAAGATATAAGAAACCCCTTGTTTCTTAGATTTTTGATGTAATATGTAGGGTTAACTAGGTAAAAGCATGAAAATGATTGAAAGATGATGTGAGATACTTTTATTTTATTTTAATATAATTTATTTATAATTTCATATACTTAAAATATGCTAAAATAATAATGGAAGTTGGTCTATCACTAAAAAAGGCCTAATGAGGAAGATAGTGAGAAAAACTAGGCAAAAGTGAGAATGAGATTAGGGATGAGTTATAGTGGATTAGGGATGGATAAAAATACATGGAGTTATTTTTAAATAATTATATCACATATCCAATTTTAATATAATATTTTGAGATATTCATAAACAAGCACAAAGTTGCTCTCAAAGTGACTTGTCTAACACATTGAGGTCTATGTAGTGTGAAGACTTGAGATTGGTTTGTAAGACCAATATTGATATTGAAACTTATAATATATCTGTTAAAATATTATTTTATTATTGTTAATTATAATATAAACCAATTTTATGTTCATAAAATTTTGATACAAGTGTTATAAGTGTTGGTTTCCATGACTGTGTTTTGGAGCATTCAGACAGTTTTTTGTGTGTTAGTGAGAATGATGTTCCTATGTCATATGCATAGATTTGAAGAATAAAATGAATATTAAGTTTTTATATAGGTATAATAGGTTAATTTTAATTTATTTTTATTCATGATAAACTCTTATTAAGGTGTAAAAATTTAATTGTTCTTGATTGGGTTTTGAATCCTATTTACAGTTCTAAGTGAGTATATGGAAGTGTTTTGTTTAAATTATTTTGCCCTAGATGGTGAATTCTAATGGAAATGGTGATGAACATAAGGTAATTTATGTTATATATATATATATATATATATATATATATATATGTATGTATATATGTATGTATGTATGTATGTATGTATGTATTTTTGATATATTTATTTATAAAATTTGAGTTTGATATTGAGATATTCAAAGCAGAATTTCTGGCAATGAGAAGGCCTAATTACAAGTTGACCTAATGGTGTGGTTCAAGGAGTGAAATGAGATAAATGGTGTTGGATACATAAGATGATATTATAATGGGTATAGTTTAATAATTTTTTAATTTTTTCATTAATTTTTTTAGTATCAATATCTTCCAAGATGATCAAGGGGCTTTGAGAAGGCCTAATTGCATTAGGTCTTTATTAGACATAATGTTGGTTTTGGTCCTTATGGGTGGTGACCGACCTATGTAATGGTTTTTTTACTTTCTAATAGTGTTTTTTGATATATTAAAAGGGTGATACAAGTATGGTGAGGTTTTTTTCCATCCAAGGTGTGTGAAATCAATATTCAAGTATAAGAAGGTTTAATAAACCTATTTTGACCAGTTAGAGTATTGAGGGAATGAATAAATGATATAGAGGTTTATAAATAAGGTAGAGGGATTTAATACCATAGTATATGAATGTTTAATATTTCATTAAATTATAAAATTGATTATATATATGATAATTAAGGTCATTTTACCTAAATCTACTAAGAAGAGGGTTGACTGAGTGAAGAGGCCTAATAGGCTGTTTGAGAGAGATAGAAGAGTGTTAAAAATAAAAGAAGGTACTAATAATTATTTGAGTGAGAAAGTTGTGTAAAAATGTGATCATAGGTTCTAAATGGCTGATTTTTTATTGACTTACCTATGAGGTTGGTGCCTCCTTGCAAGTTGGTGTTTCTTAAAGTCCTAATTGAGTTGGTGTTTGACTAGTGAGGGATTGGTGATCCTTGTGGGATTGGTGCCTCAATAAATATTTATTCATTGCTTATAGTAATATATTCCAATATATTTTTTAGTTTTTTTATCCTCCATGATTTTTTCTAACATATCTCTTATTTTCTTGTGTTGTGTGCTTTTGTAGATGCTTGTTTATGCATTGGTTAATGCATGTATGTGAATGAATGCTTCATGGATGATAAATGAAATTAAATGATTATTTTAAGGGAATTGATTCAACCCCCCCTCTTATTATCTATACTTAAAATATTTTTTTACCAGAGCATATCTTTTTAAGTAGGCCTAATATCCTAAAAGAGATCATAACCATGTGAATATGGCTAGTTAAGCACAAGGTGGTTTTTATACAAGTAAGGATCAATTTTTTAGTAGATATAATTATGATTTTTAGAGTGTTATGATGAGAACATATTTGATGTCTCAATTTCATGATGTTTGGAAATTAGTTTTGGATGGATATATTGCACCCTCTATTCCCCTTATAGATGTATTAGGTAAGAAGGCTAGTGATAATAGTTCAAAAGAAATGAATGATATAATGTGTGGCCTATCAAAGGTATAACTTGTAAAGGTGATGCACTATATTTATAATAAATAAATGTGGGACAATTTGAATAATATCTATAAGGGAGACTCCAAGGTCAATTTGGCTAAGTTTTAAACCCATAGAAGACATTTTGAAAGATTAAGGATGAATGAAGATGAGACCATTATATCCTACTTGTTGAGGGTTGATGAAGTGGTCAACATCATAATTTTCCTAGGTTAAGAATTGAAATATTCTACTATTGTTCAAAAGATTTTGAGATCTCTAACTCCTAATTTTGATTTTAAAGTATTAGTTGTTGAAGATATGCAAGATCTAGACAAGCTAGCGATGGATGGACTTCATGATACCCTAACAGCCTATGAGATGACAAAAAGTGAAGGAAGACCTAAAAAAAAGGAATTTTCATTCAAGATATAAAATAAGTCAAAGGAGAAGAAGACATGAGCTAATAAAGTCAAAGATAACGATGATTCTAATATTGATGATGATGATTTCATAGCTATGTTTGCAAATAAAAATGAAAATAGGTTCAAGTAAATACAAGGGTAAGCTTCCCTTCAAGTGCTTTAATTATGGAGATATTTGGCACTTTGTTAATAAGTACCCCCATGATCATAAGGAAAACGATGATGAAGAACATGATTAAGGTCATAATGATGATAAAAAGTCCTATAAGTATGATAAGATCAAGAAAAGCTTTAGAAAGTATGATGACAAGAATAATTTCTTCAAGAAAAAAAGAAGCTTTTACACCAAGGAAGATTGTAGCTCATCTGATGAAAGTGATAGAAGTGATTTTAGAAGTGACCATGAAGGTGATGGTCATAATTTCAATGACTTTTTCTTCATGGTTAAGGAAGTAATTTATTCAAATTAAGAAGAGTCCATGTGGTTTGGAGGTGTTTTTGGTGATTTAGATGAAGAAGAAGATGAGGTGGACCTTGAGGCTAAGTTGATGAATATTCTAGAAGAGATAAATATGGTGAAGACAAAGAATAAGATGATGAGGTCTCTTATAAAATACTATGAGGAGAAAATTAATTTGTTTGAAGATAGATTAAGAAATAAATCCAAAGAACAAGAAGAAATAGTCAAACAGGTGGAGACTCAAATTGATATCATGACTGTAAGCCTAAAGGCTAATGAAGAAGAATGTACAAGGTATGTAACTAAAGTGGATTTATTGAGAGATTGTTTGGATTAGGAATCAAGTAGGGTGAAGTATTTTGTGAAGTTTCAAAAGAGTACTAGTTATCTAGACAACATTTTGAGTAGTAAAAAAACTACTAATGATAAAACAGGTCTTGGTTTCAATAGAGACCAAAAAAACAATACTAATGTGATCAAGGAGGATCAAACCTTAAAGATCAATGGTAAATTAAGGAATGATGGTGATGTTATAATGAAGACTAATCCTATCAGGTAGCCTAATGCTATAAGGTATGCCAATCCCTTTAATGGCTAGTGTTAGTAATGTAACCAATTTGGTCATAGAGCAAGGCATTGTAGAAGGCCCTCCAAGAATGAATATGCATGGAACTATGAGGAGAGTCATCAATCAAAAGGTATGGATAATGGTATGTTTCCATTAAGAGGAAAAGTGCATTTCAATTTTCAAAAGGTTGGTTGTATTGAAATTTTTTTCAAGCATAGATTCTCAAGTCAAAATAAGAAATTTGAGACCCTTATAGTGCAAGAAAGAAGACAAGATAGTGAGTGGAAACCAAAGGTAGATAAGGTGAATGATGACTAGTATGCAAGTCTAAGTGGACTATTTTCCATGGTGGAGAATATTTAGGATGCAAAGGAGTGCCAATAATTCTCCTTATCAACATAGATTATGGATGAAGGATTCAAGACAAATAGACCAAGTCAAAATGTTGTTCAAAAGGAGATTGAAGATGTCAAGCCAAAAAGGATATTTAAGCCAAAGAGGATCATGAATAAATATAAATATAGTAAGGACATGGATGTTGGAGAGTTTTTAATGATGTCATGGTGATGTCATGGAGGTGTTAAGGTGAGTGGATGAAGTGCCTTGATAGTCTAGTTGATAATGACAAAGTGTGCAATATGCTTATCTTAGTATGCTTGAAGTAGGCTTGGTTGATCTTCAGAGTTTGTCTATTTAGATATGATTAGTGATGAGTTTAAAGTATTGATCATGTGAAAGGGGTAATATTATAAGAAAATAATGATTTGAGTTCTTGTTTACATGAGTGGATTTCATTTGGTTGATCATTGTTTTTGTCTATAAATTTTGGGTCTAGTGGTAGAAAATCTAAGGAGGTAGTTTTCTAATGTCACCATTGTCATGTGTGGATGAGTCAGAGGGAATTGGTCATATGGTTGTGATAATTTTTTTTCATATTTTCTATGTGATAAATTTTAGGTCATGTAATGAAGCGTAAAATAATGTATGCAAGTATAAATTTGGGCTCTTAGGCAGTTTGATAGTGTTTTCCCATACTCAAGTATAAAGATGGTGATGATCATGAATGCTCTATAAATAGTGAAACTAAATGTGATGATTTCTAGACAAGAAAGAGGTATGTGTATGTGAGAGTTGTGGAGAGAAGGAGAGGGAGAGTGCCTGGTAGATGCGTAGATAATATTGAGGAATGTGTGTATGACCATGTGGTTATGTTATTGATGTGGTGATATATTTTTTATTAAGGAGTAAAGAGTGATCCAAAATGTGGCTTTAGATGCATTGATTGTGAAAAGATAAAAAGAGATGATATACTATGCATCTCCATCTGATTGGTAGGTAATCAATGTTTAGGAGATGTTCTATTCATAGGTGTTGTTGTGGCTAGTCAACATCTATGGGGTTATAGCCTGTTTACAGGGTGAAACATTATAAATGTTTAGTTGTTGTGGTTGCTCAGCTAGACAGGTGTTATAGCACCTTGTGGGATTATATTCTCACTCAATAAGATATTGTAGGTCCTTGATCAGTTGTAGTTGGTCTAAATTAGTTATTATTATTATTATAGGATATTATTCTAATTGTATGTTCTAATGGGTTTCTTCCCCCAAGAGGGTTTCCCATATATTCATGTGTTATGTGATTGATCTTGCATTGTCTCTCTTGTTTATTTCTATGAATGATATGTATGCTTCATGAAATGCTTGTGGTAATTGATTAAGAGTTTTAAAGGATTCAAGTTGAAGTTGGATTATCTAGGCTCACTTATTCTCCCCATCTCTTAGTGACTATACCTCTAATAATTGCTATCAGATTAGGTCCTTAGGTATAGGGTTGATAGCTTGAAAGTGATCCAAGGTACAATATGGGTAGTCATCAAGGAGGTTTCTCTACTAAGGAAGCATCAATGTTTAATTGATCTAATTATGATTTTTGGAGTTCAAAAATAAGGACTTACATCATGTCCCTAGGGTTTAAAATTTGCTAATCTATTATGGATAGTTATTTTACACCTATTATTCATCCATCTAGTGTTACAAATAAGAAGTTGTTTGATAATAATTCTAAGACAATAAATGCTGTCAATTGTTGGATTTTAGAGACTGAATAAACAAAGGTAATCCATTATACATCTATCAAGAAGTGTGGGATAAATTGAAGACTATTTATGAAAGAGACTCAAAAGTTAAGTTGACAAAGTTTTAGACTCACCCAAGACAATTTGAGAGTCTCAATATGAAGGAATAAGATTATGTGGCATCTTTTCTATAGAGAGTTATGAAATTGTGAACATCATCAAAGGTCTTGGAGAGAACCTTGAAGAGGCTAATATATTTTAAAAGGTATTAAGGTCTCTTTCTAAAAAATTTGATTCAAAATTATTTGGTGTATAATAAATTCATGATCTTACTAAGTTGAAGATGGATGAATTGCATGGCATCCTTGCTACCTATGAGGTGAGAATCAATGATGATATACCACTGAAGAAGGGAGTAACATTCAAGATAGAGATGAATCCTATAAATAAATTCTAAGGTAAGAAACCCAAAGAGTATGAAATTTATAATATTTATGAGGATGAACTAATTTCTTTGTTTACAATGAAATTAAAAATAGGTTCAAGTAAATATAAGGGTAAACTACCTTTCAAATGCTTCAATTATGGAGAGATAGGATATTTTGCTAGAAAGTGCCCTCATAAACATGATGATGAGGAACATGGTAAAGACAAAAATGAAGAGAAGAAGACATACATGAAGAAATGATTTAGAAAGTATAAAAATAAGAATAAGTCCTTCAAAAATAAGAAGAAACTCTACACCAATAAATATTGTAGCTCATCTAATGAGAGTGAAGAAAGTGACTCAAAGTATGATTATGAAGATGAAGGTTATGTTCAAGATGAATCCCTATTCATGGATGAGGAAGGAAGTTTTTCATATAAAAAGGAGTCTACTTGGAGTGATTTCGATGTTGATAGAGATGAGGTGGACTGTGAGACTAAATTAAGGAATGGCCTTGAAGAATTGAAGATTGAGAAGAAGATTAACAAGAAGATGAACTCACAAATAAAGGACTATGTAGAATATTTTAGTGTGTATGAATAAAAAATGAATTAATACACCAAGGAGCATGAAGATAAGGTCAAGCATCTCATTTGTCAATTAGAAATATTGTCTTCAATCCTGAAAGCTAAATAAGATGAATATTCAAGGTATGTAATTGAAAATGAGTCATTAAAATCTGAGTTAGAAAATACATCTAGTAAGGTGAAGTCATTTTTGATATTTAAAAAGAGCTCAAGTGATCTAGACAATATTCTAAATGATCAAAAGCGTGTAAGTGATAGAATTGGTCTTGGATACAAAGAAGAACCAAAGAATGTAACTCAAGAAAAGATGAAGACTAATGTAAACAAGAACAATCTAACTTTGAAGACAAATCATCAAATAAGGAATGAAGGTGTTGATAGACTAAAGACAAATCAGATCAAATAACCAAATGTTATGAGGTATGCAATTTTAAATAGTTACTATTACACATGTAATTAGTTTGGACATAGAGCTAGAGAATATAAGAGACCTATTATAAATAAGTTTTCATGGAACTATGATGGGGGTCATTAGTCAAAAGTTGTGAAGAAGGTTAATTACTTTAATTGTCTTAATGAGGCACACTTTGTTATGTAGTGTCTAAATAAAGCAAGGCAATGTGAATCTTAATGAAAAGAAGAGTTTATTTTAGTTGTTGTGACATAGGACACATTGAAAGATTTTTCCATATCAGGTAGTGTAAGTTGAGTCCACTTCAAAAACAATGGTTTTATATAATTGTGAGAATATTGGTCACATTACTAGATAATTAAAGAAAAGGACATCAAGTGAAAATTATTTCAATCAAGCTCCTTAAGTGCAAGGAATAAGGAAAGTTAACTCATGGAAACAAAAGGTGGTAAGTATGAGTCATGATGGGTCTACTAGTCCAAGTAATCTATTTTCTATGGTAGAGAATGCTATAGAGGTTAAAGAGTGTCAAGGGATTTCATTATCTACTCATGTTGTGGATAAAGACACTGATCTCAAGGAGAGGACCAAGGTACTAGTTGGGGCTAGTTCTAAGATGAGTATGGATCTAAGTGAACATCTTGAAAATTTTGAGCAAGTTTCATACAAATAACATCAGTTGTCAGTGCTTAGTGATGAGGTTCTAAATTGCAAGGAAGATCCTTTAGATGAAAATTTATGTCATGAATTATTATTATCTCCATGTATTATCAATTCAATCTTAGAAGAGAAGGAGAATGTTGTAGTGGTTGAGCATGTTGCTTATTTTAAGCCTAAATAGAAGAAGAACTATAAGTATCAAATGACCAAGGAGTAGAAGGTATATGAGGATTGGTGGGTAACTCCTAATTTCACACTATTCTAGAACATTGTGAAGTAAGGTTTCTCTATTTATGCTTCTTAAGAGACTCCTTTCAATGTAGAAGAAAGTGTTGCTATGTATGTAGTGTTTGTAGGGTCAAAATGGGTGTTTATAGGTGGCCTAATGAGATTGATGGAATGTTAATAATATTTTGATACTTGGAAAGGTATGTGCACTTCTTTGTGATGTATTCTACGTAGTTTTATTTCTTGATGATCTTGTTTGTGCCAATTGAAGATTTTTGAGTTCTCAGTTTTTTTAGTTTTGGATTAAGGGTAAGTAGGCCTAAAATGGGTTATAGGATGTATGATTTCCTAGAGGTGTGGAAGCTCAAATATTTCTCCAAAAGTGTGTGATATATGTCTCTAAGTGTGTAAGAAGTTTTAGAGGTATGCATTGACTAGAAAGAGGTTTGTTGACCTTGTTTATTTTGAGATTCTAGGGTTTTGGGCTCTGCCAAAAGATTGTTTTTCCTTATGAGTTAAGATATTAGGATTTTTAATAGGTTGAATGGGTAAAATGGGTTATTAAATCAAGCCTTATAGAGATCTTAAGGTTTTTGGATTTCAAGTTATTCGAGTTTTTATCAAAATGGAGGCCTAATTATTTAATAGGTTTATGAATAAATTAAATTTTAGAGGATCATATAGGTGATGAAATTTGGTTTGATTGAGAGGTAATATGATTTTTATCTCTATATGAAGTTTTAGGTCTTGACATTGTGTCTATATAAAGTTATGGGCTTTACCCATTTCAGGTAGGGCTACAAGGAGTCTAGACATGCCTCATATGAAGATTTGATGTTTTTTCTCAATATTTTAAAAATAGAAAGGTATGTATGTTTCAAGGAGATTTATTATGTTTTTTTAGATCATGTTTCATATTTTGTAAGTGGCATGAAGCTTTTTGGTGGTCCTTGAGGTAGCTTAAGAGAGAAGGCTAGTAAGCATGTGTGGTGGTTTTTCATGGTGTGTAGAGATATAAAGATTTTCAAAAGGTGAAATGACTCATATATCTTAGGTGGAGTCCCTCTCAAATATTTATTGGTGGTTTTCATCACATTTTAGTGTTTTGTGTGTTCTTTATTTATTGTTTATAGTGCTTGGTTAAAGATTGTTGGCATGTAGCAAGAGGATGTTGTCAAGGCAAGAAGAGGTAGGATCAAGGTAGAAGGGAGTTTTTAATGTATTTATAAGATGGTATTATCCTATTGGTAGTATTTTTATGTCCTTATTATCAGTTGGTTCCCAATTTTTAATTATGTTAAAGGGAGATAAAGTTCTTATTGTGGGAGTGCTTGAAGAGAGAGAAGGAAGGTGAGTTCTATATTGCTATATGATGGTTGTTGACATCAATGACAAAGTGGAAGATGATTATAGAGTTTTAAACTATTTCATGGTGATTTCATGGAGGTTTATATGTGACTAGATAAATTACTTTGATAGTCTAAGTGATAATGACAAAGTGTGCAATATGATTATCTTAGTATGCTTGAAGTAGGTTTGGTTGATCTTCAGAGTTTGTCTATTTATAGATGATTAGGGATGAGTTTTAAGTATTGATAATGTTTAATGGGTCATAATATAAGTCAATAATTATTTTATTTCTTTTTTGAATTAGTGTATTTCATCTGGTTGATCATTGTTTTCATCTAGACATTTTGGATCTAGTAGCAAAAAATTTGAGTAGGCAGTTGTTTGACATCACCATTACCACATGTGGATGAGTCAAAGGGAGTTGGTAATATTTTTGTGATAAAATTTGTTTGGATTTTATATGTTATAAAATTAATTTCATGCAAATAAGTGCAACATAATATATGAAAATTCAAATTTGAGCTCCAAGGCAGTTTGACAATGTTTTCCCATACTTAGCCAAATTTGCAATGTGGCAAGAAAAAATGAGTAGGCATTTTGATGGTGTTATATTAAAAATTTGTGAAGGAATAAATATAATTTGGTAATATGTGTTTGTTTATTTTTATTCCTAGTTGATATGAACTAAATTTTAGGTCATGTGATGAAGCACATCAAAATATATGCATGTGCAAAGTTGGCCTTCTAGGTAGTTCTAGGCATAGTTAGCTCTATGGTAGAAAAATCTAACTGAGCATATTAATGGCATAATATATTTCATGAATGAATATTACATGAATATTTTGATACATGAATATATTCCCATTTAAATTTTTATCTTATGGCTCAAATTTTAGATCATGTATCTAAGCATAGTAAATGTTATTGAGGTTTGAAGTTGGCTTCTCAAATAGATTGTGATAGGTCCCATACTTAGTCAATTTTAACACAAGGTAAAGTTTGAGAAAATATAAAGGAGATAAATGGAGTGAATTTTATTCAATATTTAAATAATTAGTGATATAGTAAGAATTTTTTGAGGTTTAATGATAAGAAAAAGTAAAGGATAACGATATAAAGATTTGCATTTAATCATGCGATTGAGATCGATGATATGAGTGGAGTCAAAATGGTCAACCTATTAAAAGTTTAACATTGTTAACTAATAATATCCTTAAAATAATATATATGGTGATTTATTGATCTAAGTATAAAGGATATGAGATGATGGTAAGGTGTTCTAGGTTTACATGTGACCATTGGCATTTGAATTTTACAAAGGGAAAAACTAGTGCTCTATATTTTGGTTATATCTTTTGATTCAAGATGAATTTATTGATGATGTAAAAAATAAAAATTGTATAATAATACATGGATTATATAGTGAACCTAATTAAATGGTATGATTGTTTTTATATTCAAGGATATTGTTCTCCAAATTTTATAGTCTATTTAACCATGGATTGTAAGTAACCTGAGAAGAATAATTGAGCTTGTGTTGATGTTGTTTCAATGTTTCATGATGACTTAGACATTTAAGAGTATTTTAAACTAAATAAAGATAATTTTTATGGATTTTTTAGGTGTTTTCAATCTATCTTGAGTATGAATAGTTATTAATAAGTTGACTATGTGTTTGTTCCTGGCGTTCTTGTGTACAAGGTCATTATTTGAGTTGATTGAGCATACACAAAGGTGAGTAGAGATGATTATGATCATTTGAGGATGTTGAAATGGTCATGTGGAGTGTAAATATGCAATTTAAAGTTTTAATATGTTATTTATTTGCTTGATGAAGTGTTAAATGGGTGAATAGGTCTCCATGAGACCTATAAGGGATTCTAAGGCCTAATTGAAAGATGTTATTGCTTAAGGGTGACCCATGGGTGTTATGTAAAACCTATGTGGATGGTATTTATCTATGTATAAATATGATAAATTAATTAATGGTTAAGTCATGCCTATTGGTTGACCAATATGGTGATGATCATGGTATAAATAGTGAAACTGAATGTGATGATTTCTAGATAAGAAAGAGTTGTGTTTGTGAGAGTTATGGATTGAAGGAGAGGGAGAGTACCAAATACATGAGTTAATTACAAAAGAATATTGAGGACTATTTTTATGAATATTTTTTCATGTTACTGATGTGGTGATTAGTTGCTATTGAGGAGTGAAGAGTGATCTAAAAGGTAGATTTGGATGCATTAAATGTGTAGAATTGAAGAGAGATGATATACTATGTATATTCATATGATTTTTAGGAAATAAGTGTTTAGGATATGTTATATTAATAGGTAATGGTGTGGTTGATCAACATCTAGGGGTTTTTAGGCTCTTTACAAGGTGAAAATTGATAAATTTCTAGTTTTCATGGTTGTTCATCTAAATAGATGTTGTGTCACCTTGTGGGATTGTAGTCTCACTAAACCAAGGATTATAATTACTTGATCAATTATATCTAGTCTAAAGTGATTATTTTTATTATATGAGAGTAGTTCAATTGTAGATTTTAGTGGTTTTTCTTCCCCAAGAGGGTTTCCCATATATGTCGTGTGTTATGTGCTAGATCTTTCATTGTCTTTCCTGTTCATTACTATGAATGATATATATGTTTTATGAAAGGGTTGTGGTAATTGATTAAGATTTTTAAGTAATTAAAATTGAACTTGGATTATCTAGGTTCACTAATTCATCCCCCTCTAAGTGATTATACCTCTAAAAATGGAGAACTATAAATCTCCTGAGTTTATGTTGTTTTAGTACCCTAGAGAAATAGTGACTCTATTAGGATTCATGGAGGCACTCAGCTAGTGAGAAGAAGCATGAAGGATGCTTAGTCTTAGGGAAAGATTTGTATTCTTTATTTTAGATCCAAATTTTAGTCAATATTCTATTGGAGGTGTGATTTTATGACATGGGTTACAAAGTATTTGTATGATGACTTGATCAAACCAAGTCACATTCATTATAGTACTGAAATATCTCATTGAGATAATGGGAGCATGGTTGGGTAATTTTGTGAGTTGAGTTCCTATTTGGTTGATCATAGGAAGATTGATATTATTTAGATATGAAAGCATATTTTAGGTCCAAGGATTATATGGTAGATATGAAGAGATGAAATTTTATCATTAATTTCAAAGGGGGTGAAATTTATAGTTTGGGAGAAAGGTCAGTTTGAAGAAGATCAAACTTGGGAGATGTGAATAATTAGCTTTGTTTGAGTGTTTTCAATAAATGAAAAAGGGGGATATTGTTGAGGTATGTTCCTATTGTTGGTGTTGTGGTATTGATGTTATCGTTGATGTCAAAGTCAAGATGGATGTCATTAATGTCAAGGTCAAATTTGAGGCCATGCATGGTGAAGTGGGATGTGACAAAGAAATCTTATGAAAAGATAAAATTTGAAGGAAAAATATTGTCTCTCTATTGAGAGATAATTTTAACGCAGCCTAATAATTCTTCTAAGGTTGATGACATATCAATATCAAGATCAAGATACAAGGTAAGCATACTTTTGAGAACTAATCTTAAAGAGAATTGTCATATAATGAGCATGTGTGTGAATATGGTGGTTTGGTAATATGAATACACACATGTATGAGTGTATGTTTAAGTATTTCCAAGCATCCATATGAATTTTTTAAACACTCAAAAAAATTTCAAGGTAAACATTCAAAGGTATGGTCTTAAGCCTAAGCATGCATCCAAATTAGTCCTAGACTCTACATGACCTAATAAAGAGTTTTTATGTGTTATCAAGAATTAAAATAATTGGTATATAATGTTATAATATGTTTTAAACTATTTAAAAATGTGTATAAGGTATATAAGGTTTAATAAAAGGTTTCTAGGTCAATTATTGGCTTAGTCTTAACTTAAAAAGACCTAATGAGAAGACACTTAACTTAGTATCATGATGAGATGAGAAGTTTAAGGATTGTAATAAGAATATTATTAGTGTGTGATAAAGGTATGAGGTTTTATGACATGAGAATGAGGTGTTGAGATCATTACAATAGGTTTCAAGGTGTGTTTAATGTCTATGTATGGCTTAAAGGTTTAGGTTTAGTATGCAAAGAGACCCAATGTGTAAGGGGTCAAGATCAGTTTTCAAGGTGATAGAGCTCAAAAGAGAATTTTCATAGGTTTTATAGGTTTTATCAAGTGTTTTGACTAAGTATAATGTTAAATTTTGAAGGAGAAATAATGAAATGTGGTATTAAGGTTTTTGGTGTGCACAAAATGAGGTACTATAAACCTGAGAAGGTTTTTCTTATGATCATTGGCATGTGAAACCTTTGCATGAGATCATCATAATTTTATGGAAGTTTGGTAAGGTTCCTAGATCAAATTTATTGTATTTGGTTTTGTATTTGAGGGGCAATCCTTTATAAATCATTATTAAGAATGGAAGGCAATATAAACCCTCCTAAAACCCTCATAATGACTTGATATGGTAGATATTATTGGAAATAGATTATAATGGATTGGATGAAATATATTTATGATTGTATCATATATATTAATCTTAAATTTACCTCTAAGTGGCATTTTTATATCAAAAGAGTGACTGGAAGTTATAGGAAACCCCTTATTTCTCATATTTTTAATGTAGCATGTAGGGTTGAATAGGTAAAATCATGAAAATTCTTGGAGGATGATGTTTTATACTTGTATTTTATGTTCATATAATTATATAATCAGTTTATATACTTAAAATATGCTAAATCGGTCATGGACATTAGCCTATTGCTAAAAAGGCCTAGTGAGGAAGATAGTGAAAAAACCTAAGCATAAGTAAGAATGAGATTAGGGATGGGTTGAAGTGGATTAGGTATGGATAAAAATTAATGGGTTTATTTTTAAATACTTATATCATATATCCCATTTAAATATAACATTTTGAGATGCTCATAAATAAGCATAAAGTTTCTCTCAAAGTGACATGTCTAACATAGTGAGGTCTGTCTAGGGTGAAGACATGAGATTAGTCTATAAGACCAATATTTATATTGAAAATTGTAATATATTTGTTTAAATATTTTATAATTATTATTATCATATAAACCCATTTTATGTTTATAAAATTGTTCACATAGGTGTTCTAAGTCTTAGTTTTCATAATTGTGTTTTGGAGCATTCAGGCAATTTTCTGTGTGTTAGTGAGAATGATGTTCTTGATTCATTATGAATATATTTGATTAATAAAATAAAAATGTTTTATATATGTCTCATATTTTTATTTTTATTCATTATAAACTCATATGAAGGTGTGAAAATTCAAAGGTTCTTGACTGGGTTTTGAAGTCTATTTGTAGTTCTGAGTGAGCATATGGAAGTGGTATTTTGAGGTTTTTCACCTATATGGTGAAGTATAATGTAAATGGTGATGAACCTGAGGTAATTTATGTTATATAAATATGTTTTTTTAATATGGTTATGTGTCAATTTTGAGTGTGATCTTGAGATATTTAAAGTAGATTTGCTGGCAGTGAGAAGGCCTAATTGTGAGTAGACATAATGGTGTGGTTCAAGGAGTGAAATGAGATAAATATTGTTGTGGAAATAATATGAGATTATAAGTGTTATAATTAAAGTTTTTTTAATTTTTTCATGATTTTTTTTAGGCTCAATATGTTTCAAGGTGATCAGGGTAAAACATGTGCTTTGAGAAGGCCTAAAGGTGGTTTTGGTCCATATGGGTGGTGGCTGACCTATGTAATGGTTGTTTCACTTTTGAAACATGTTTTTTGATATATTAAAATGGTTATAAATTATGGTGAGGTTTGTTTCTAACCAAGGTTTGTTAAATCAAGAGTCAAGTATAAGAAGAAGGTCTAATAGGACTAATTTGACTAGTTAGAATATTAAAGGAATGAATGAATGATATAACAGTGTGGAATATAGTTATATGGATTGAATACCATTATATAGGTGTATTTAATATGTCATAAATTTATAATATTGATTTTATATATGATGATCAAGGTCATTTTTCCTAAATCTACTAAGAAGAGGGCTAGTTGAGCAAAGTGGCCTAATAGGTTGTTTGAGAGATAGAAAAGTGTTAAGAACAAAATAATGTAATCATAATAAATTAAGTGATAAAAATTATCCAAAGGTGATAAAAGGTACATGGATAAGATGGATTTGAGTTACCTATGGGGTTGGTTCTTCCTTGAAATTTGGTGCTTGTCAAAGGCTTAGTTGAGTTGGTGCTTGACTAGTGAGGGGTTCGTGATCCTTGTGGGGTTGGTGTGTCACTAAATATTGATTCATTTATTATTTTAATATATTACAAGATATGTTTTAGTGTTTTTTATCCCCCATGAGGGTTTCCCATATATCTATTGTGTTCTTATGTTGTATGCTTTTGTAGATGCTTATTTATGCTTTGGTTAATGTATATTTGTGAATGAATGCTTCATGGATGATAAGTGAATTTGAATGATTATTTTAAGGTAAATTATTCACCCCCCTCTTAGTATTTATACTTCCAACACATCAAAACCATATAATTCATTTATTATTTTAAATGAACATCCCTCATCCTACCCTAGCAAGATGTGAACCTACCTTGTTTGGGTCTGAAGATAGTATATTATAACAATGAGAAGATATGTCCATACATGTTGACGAAAAAATGGAAACCTATATTTCCATTAAGTTTCCTATTGGTTCCATGATCCTATATGAGATTTTTAATCATGTGTTTGATCCTACATTATTGATTAAAATCCAAATCAAAGATATCCAAGCTAAGCGTGCCTTCATTGATGAGGGTTCAGGAACTTGTGTCATCTCCCTCAATTTAATTAAAACCCTTAGATATTATAAGTGTAATCTCAATTCCACATGTATTACATGTAAAGGTTAAAATAAAAGGCAACTGCCTCCTTTAGTTTGCGTGTGGCTTCCTATTACCATCCCTCTTATCACCATTTTCATGAAAGTTATGATATTTAACTTTCCCCTTCCTATAACATCTTTCTTGGTAGACCTTGGACCCATTTCATGAGGATCATCACCTCATATTCTAAAAATGCATCAAATTTACCCATAATGGTGTTATCTACAAGATTCAAGGAGACCTAAACCCTTGGAATTTTAAACTATTCCAAGAATGTGGTGTCTTTAAATTTCTAACCCTTGAACCCTTGCCTACTATCCCATTCAGAGGATTTCAACATTTTAACTATCTTTTCAATTCCCCCTAAGGTTATCATGGTCACCATAAAATCATTGGGAACATACCAACTAACCTCCTATATTCTGATGATGATGATCTAAATGAAATCAACCTCAAGATCAAAAACTTTAGATCTATCCCCTCATATCATCACAAAAATTACATCATCCTTAAATTTGTTCTCTTGTTAGTCACCTATCAAAGACAAACCTATGATTTTAATAAATAATAGAAATTCTATTCATCATGCAACTTCTAACAAAAATATCATACCTACCTATACCATTAACTTGCATACACCCAATTATTATGATGGTTCTACTTTAGATGATCCATTTTTAGGACTTGTCTAGGCTAGAGATGTTGAGATTCTTTAATATGATATTTATTTTAGTATTTACATTTGTCTTATTGTGTTCCTTATTTCATAGTTCCTAATTCTATTATTCTTCCTATTTTTCATAGGTTAGAGATGGAACAATCACATAATACACCTCTAGTTTTAGTAGAGCCTCTTAGAAGCATGTTCATGGATCATGCTATAACTGATCTTTATTATTTTGATAGATACTAGGATCATTATAGTATGCTTCCCCTAGATATGCTAACTACTCCTCTCAATCCTTCTTCACATCCTACTTTACCCTCAGTTGAGACTAGTCTAGTTCCTACTCCCATTGATCCAAAACTTAGAAGTTCTGGTTGATAAATATTTCAATAGCATAGAAATAACATAGTAACAATGAATTATCTGAGAATAGATGTAGTATTACTCAAGATCACAATACAAATATATGCTTAGCTCTGGGAAGAGATGTCTGTCCTCACATTTTGGATTACCTCTTCATTTATACACATTTTGAGAGCATGGAGAGAATGTGGAAGGTCACCAATACCGAGGTACATTAAGTGGTTTGACTTCCAAGATTTAAAATAATATAGAATTTGAGGAATTATGATTTTTAGAAACTTACTATTTTTAGATTGCACTACTAAAATTGAAATTTGGGGCAATTTTGTTGGGTTTTGAGGGTCAAACTTCATTAAACAGAGATCCATTCCATATCATGATGTTTTCCTCATTCTTAACTTTCCAATGATTTAAATGGTGAGTCAATTGGAGCTACGGTGTAAAAGTTATGGCTCCCAGAAGTTCTGTCATGATTTGGGGTGGAACTGTCACCCGAATTATCACCTAAATTGTTGCCCGGATCACCCGCTCTACCTTTAACTAAGCCTCATCTTATATCTAATTCTACTTTACCTTTATCTGAAACCATCCCAATATTTACACTATCCATGAATTCCCTTGGTGATGACCTTATTCATATATCATAGCTTGATCCCTTACCCACCCAATGGGTTGATCACCCTTACTTTGATATTCATAAAGTTATCGATCATTGGACCTGAGACTACTAGTTATATCAGCCTTCCCTAGAGTCTAATTCTACCTCTTCCATTAATAGGCCCCCAAAGTCTACTAACAAGTAAATTTATTACTTAGATGGCATAGATAATCATTCCTTCACCCATTTTATAAATCTTCAAAAATATATTGACATATTGTGTCCTACCCTTCCCTAACCCAAAGATAAGTCTATACCTCCTCCCAAGTTATTACCTGAGTATATCCCAAAATATGGATAGGTATATTATCTTTTCCACTAATGTGGTACCCATAATATGTATCATTTTTGCATTCTCTAAAAGCATATTCATGATCACCTTATGATGATTCATGTGCATGTTATTCCTCTTCTCATAGGTCACCCATGTAATAAGGCTACTCCTTCCCCTGTGGTCCCTTCTTCACCTGTGTTATCTTTCCCACCTAGGGACACTTCTCCACTAGTGGTTACACCTTATTGTCCCATATAAACCATTCCTATTATGTAAATCATTACCCTCATTGGGTATTATATTCATGATATTACTCATGATCATGATCCTTTAGCTATGCCTATATTTTATCTTGAGGAGATATGGTGAGAGGTATTTTCACATCTTTCTTTAAGGATAGATGATACTCTAGATGCCATTAATATCTAGCTTAATAGAGATATTTTAGATGTTATGGATAATATTTTTGGAAAATTTTATCATTATTTTTAAACACAACATGGTGTTCTTTCACTTCATTCTTATTTATGATTTTGGATTGGACTTGTGATCCACTTTTATATATCTTATATAATTTGATTGTGTTAAATTTGGTTTCACTTGTCTATTTCACATGGATCTTTATATTATGCATGATTTGTTGTATATAGTTTCATTTTTATAATAGTTTATTTTTGTGTTTTTCATGACTGCATGCTTATATTTATGAGTTCATTTATTTTCATGGATGTCTTCATCTTTACTCATGTTTGTTTTCTACCTTATCTCAACAACACATATAATTATTACTATGAATTGGTTATACAAACCTTGATCCTCTTAGTAATCCATATTTACCATGTGATCAGTTAACAAATAATACATCTCATTGTAATCCTATCCTACCAATTTACCTTGGATCTTCCTTTATTCCACTATCTCCTTTAGCACACTAAGCATGCATATGGTTGAAACTTGAGATAACATATTGGTTCACAGGTAAGCCTAAGTATTTAGTAATTTATATCTTTGGATATTTATCTCCCTTTAATAAACTTATAAATCTCATTCATGTGTATCACTTCCATCACTCATGTTGGTTATTCTGAATCTATATGGAGAAGGAATCTTAAAATCCATAAAATTCAAAATCCAAATAATTTAAATAAAAGCCAAAGATATAAAAGGAAACATACAAATTTCAAAAGTCAATTCACACTATAAGACTTGATTCATATCACATATAATTTTTATAATCAAAGATAAAATTCCATATTTGGCCTCATGATAGAGTTGAGGTCTATTGGAGTGCAATAGGCTAGTAGATTAGGAAAGGAGAATAAACATAACTTTTAGTGATACCTAATTTCTCACATAAGTACCCAATCTTTGTAGCAGATCGATGACTCTGTAAGATGTCTTGAGGAGCGGGGAATATGTTGTGGGAAGGTAGGTCCATTTTAATTTTTTTTTCATATAAAAATCATAAATTGATCTTAGTATCTCAATTATTTTCCTATAAAACTTTGTGCTTATTGTGAATGGGTATCCTTTGGATTTTGATGATCACTAGACTCTTAATGTCTTTCTTGTGCACCTAGTATGCCTAATTTTTCGTAAGGTTTTCTCACAGATGCCCATGTCATGATTTTTACAGTCCCTCTTTCATTTATGACATTACTAATATTTTTTCTTGATAAATATTATTTTTTTTACTTGATCATTACCCCTAGGTTTTCCATTTGTGAGTTGTAGTGTAAGACCATGGATAGGACCAGGCCTTCCTCAAAAATTAACACATTACAAAAATATTTTAAAATCATTCTCACCATTTTTTCCACCTCATTGGTGTTCCCTTTGTGATTTTTAGTGTAATACCATAGACAAGACCATGCCCTTATAAAATATTCTAATACCCGAGTGACAATGAAATTACATGTGGAAAATTTGAGATAATAGTGTTCGATTATGAGTTACATGTCATTGACATTCTTACCATCTTGACTTAGTATGTTTTATGATTAATTAATTTATCTTTTAATTTTATCTAATTATTTTCTGATCACATTTATGCTTACAATCATTATCTTAAATTTTTCATACTTCCCAACTTGAATTAGTGTGATTAATTTTATTTTATTTTCCAATTTTGTCCCTCTTTTTGTACTTCCAAATGTTATTTAGTATGATTTATTGACTTAATTATTTTGTTTTTATACCATTTATTTTTCATGTCCTTTCCATTTTATTACAAAATTTTCATAATTCCCAATGTGATATAGTGTGATTTTTATTTATTTTAATTTGGTACAAATCTTTTTACATGGTTAAAAAATACTTGTTACCCTTTTTTTACCATATTTGGTTTATTATATTTAGTCATATTTTATTATTATATATTTCCCATCATTATATAGTGTGTAGTGAATTTGTTTTTGATTAATTATAATTTTCTAAGTCATTTTTGCCTTTTTCTTTTTAACCATGCATGTGTATCACATAATGCTAAAAAATAAAACATTCCTCATATATTTCCTATAACATATACAACAAAATCTAAATACATTTTCTAGAAATAAATATATCCATGCATCCACAACTACATCCAAGTATAACTCATGAGATCAAAATGTCAACATCAATATATATATCATGTGTCTTATATAAAATACAAAATAAAATCACTCTAGGTCTAAGGATGGGCTCCATCATGTATATCATATGGCCTAGACATGATACCCATAAATGCCTACGACTATCCCCTCTAAATAGTACACTATAAAGAGGTAGTCCAAGATATCAAACCAATAATCTATCCCTCTAGATTGGCCACCAAGGCCTGTACCTATCATAGCTAAATATTGGTCACCATTTGTGTGAATATCTCTTATGCTAAGGCCTATCACGCCTATGCCTCTTCCTCTAAAACTCCTACTAGTGGCTAGAACACATCACCACATGCTTGTATATACCTCAAAACCTCTCCCAATAGTCTAAACTAGCCCACCTAGGCTAGGGAAGATGAAACCACAAGATCATATAATGTGGTGGGGTTATATAGAGCCATCACCCCATCCAAAATGCCATGATTCATAGCCATAATTAAGGATCCCCATTTTATCTCCTCCATCATAGGATCTATAACACTAAAATAGATAGGAATAAAATCAAATATATATCTCAAAATCATATATCTACCATAATCACAATGCAACTAATTTCTTATATCAAATATTTAAATAAAAATTAAAACATTTCTCACTAGTGTTGGTGTCACTAATCATGGTCTCCCTATCTTCTCACTCACTGAGAAACTTCTTTTTTTATTACCTCTACACTAGTATAAACCTAGGGGTTACCACTTGAGCATGGTATGATCCTCTCTTTAGGGTTACTTCTATGGACCAACTATGTTTTAGAGTGATTTTTGGGTCCCCCTATGTAGTAGCTCATGCTTGCATCTCTTTAAACCGATGGTGCCTCTATCTCTAATGAGGATATGGTGGTAATTGATGACTTTACTATGGTGATTGATATACCTCTACATCCACATCCATTTACTCTCCCCTACTATCTTTGGTTTTGCCTATTTTTGTGTTTGACCACTCCATGGTCTAGAATGTTAAGGTCTAATCACTAGTATTTACATAGGTACCCATCTTCCTCCCCTCCCTCTCAGCTCTCTATCATGTCATCCCCAATAAAAATGACCTAATATAAGGGATTCCATGTGGGGGAGTTTAAACTATCTAGGTAAGCATGCCACTAGATGTGGCTCTAACCATGATGTGTAGTGGCCCATGATCTGCACACGTGTTAATCCTATTGTATTGGTCAACCAACTAAGCCATATAGTAACTATGTGCATATATCGATACCATATGATCTCCCCTCATGTGATAATTTATAATTATAATACATGGGGAATAACCCATGTTACATGGTCCTCTCTCCACCTAAAGACCCAAAACCTATCATCGACCACATGGGGCAATCTAGCTAGCCAATACATGGGGAACCTTTCGTATATCCATGTGATTAGTAAAACCATAGGACCCATGGTATTATACCATATATACAACATACCATACATATCATGCATGATCTAGACCTAGATGACATCCCAGAAATCATATAGTTTTATTGATCCAATATAGACTAACACAAGGCTATTACATATAGTAGTACCTTGTCATTTAACTTATGACACAAAACCTGTGTTATCAAAATTCCCATCACCTCCTTCCATATGTATAAAATATACACAATATAAACATCAATAAATATCACCCTCAACATAGGGAAAATCCTATCTAAGCATGTATCCCATTGGGATAATGCTCATCTCTCATCCTGATCCTCTAGTGTATTAATAACCATTGGTGTCTTGTGTATCAAAAGTCCAAGAGATGAATGGATGTCCTCCAAAATTATAACCACTTAAATGGTGTCCGTATTCACCTCCCATTATAGAGTATTGGTCAAATCTTCCCATGATCCTAGGAACATGACAATGAGATCAACACTCAAAGGGATATGTCTCATCTCCATGATGTTATTGAAGCCCAAGGTGACTAGTCAAGCTTTATTCACATCATAGAAATTATCCAACAATTATCATAGCCATGATGCATATATAAAGCACCAATGTCTTTGAAATTTATAGAAAATATCAAACAATAAATAATGAATTAGATCTCTATGTCATAAACACTTAAAATACATTCTTGAAAGTTCACAAATAAACTACCTCATCAGTCGGTTTGATTTAGTTTCCTATATTTTTTATTTTCCTACATAATCAACCTATTTGATACTAAATCAGATTTATACCAATCTTGTTAAACACAATCAACCTATTTGATACTAAATCAACCCTTGTTATTTCCAACTAAATCAGCCTATTTGATATTAAATGAGCCCTTTATAAGTTCTAGTATACTATATCAACCCTATAGTACACAGTCATCCCCCTTTTAAAAAACTTTATTGCTCATTCCTTACTAACTACATCAGCCCTCTAGTACATAATCAACCATATATTTCCTTCAGACTACATCACCTACTTCTATGTATTCAACCACTTTTAGCAATATTATGTTGGTCCACTACTATCTAGTTATCCCCCTAATTTTTGTTCTCCTTACAAACTAAATTGACTAGGTTGGATCTATTCTTTCATTACGATGAATTTTTGATATTTTATCATAAATGCTTTAGAAATTTATTAGTTTGAATTATTCATACCTAGTACTCCATTCTACCCTTAGTCTACCTAAAAAAAATCAGGGTTTATTTTTGTGTTTATATTTTACCTAACAATCAGTTTTCTATATCTATCTCAAATTAAAATAAAATTAGTCAAAAAGTTTGAAATTCATGATTACTTACCTGTGATGCACTCATTGTGACCACTAGGCATCCTCATCATCTCAGTTGTCATCTCCTTACCATAATAACTCTCTAGTCTCAAACTAGATCTCTTAGAGATCTTTTTTCTCATAATCATAAAAATAACAAATGACTTATTTTTACCCTACTTATATTTACTATTTAGAATTATTTACCTATCAATTATTTAAAATTAGATTTCATTCTTTGATCATATCTTTCTTTCTACTATACATTTTTATGAACCATAAGATTTTCTATAATCCTAATGTCATAGAGAATCTTTTCACATATTACATGTACATTTTACAAAAAAATCAATTTTTTGCTATTTTTTTATTAATTTCTACATGTTCACCTAATGTTCCTTACTTCGGACACCTTTACATTTATTTCACCTCATTTATTATATATAACATTAAGTTAAGTAAATGTATGTATTTTTTAATTATTTCCTTTCATTTATCTTACTTTCTTATTACTACAATTTATTCAGCTTCAATATTATGTGTTGGTATGTTCTTTTTTTGAAGTACCATCCCTTATTACACCTACATGACACATGATGAGCTTTGAGTGGGGCATATGTATACACATAATATTTTCAAACTTTATCAATTACTAATGATTTCTCCCTTGTAATAACCCCTCGAGTCTCAATCTCCTTATGTACATACCTTAAAGTGTGCACTAAGAAAGGGGTGGGCAGACCATTAGTGCTTCACAAGATTGTTGTCCCCTATACAACAACTTACTATCTACATATCCATATCCTAGATACTTTCCTAAGCCTTTTCTCCTCTCTTTCACACTCCTCCAAGATTTCACCACCTTCATTATCCCCTTCCTAAGCCTAAAACCCTTTTTGATGGCTTACATTACACTTTCATCCTCATCAACCCTGTATTTAAATTGATAAGGCATGTTAAGGATCTAGGTCATCCCTTGCCCAACCTAAATAGAGACCTATTTTTTTTTTCATCTATATAAATATAGAGTCAATTAGTCCAACCTTGTCATCTAAACTTTCATATAGGTTTAGGGTTACATTTATCTATGTATACACATCTATTTCTATCATTTATAAATAAGAGAAGAATAAGAAGAATATATTGTGCATCTACTTATCCACCATTCTAATTGAGGATCATAACTTAGGGTATAAATAATTTATTTTTAGATATTGATATTTTATTTTGGAAATTATTTTTGATGCATAGATAATTTGTGTATCCTAAATCTGAATTATCCTTATTATCCTTAAATACCACAATAACCTCTTAAAAATTACCTTGGCTAAGGGACAGTTTGAGGCTTGGAGGGTTCATATTCATAGGTAAGTATATCTAAATTTGTTCATAGTTTATAAGAGTAGATATATTTTCATTTTTAATTCTCTCCCATGCATTAGGATTTATAATAAATTTACATGAGTATATATCTTATATGGATGTTTTATTTTTTATTTTTATTACCCCAACTTTGTGACACAAGCTTTGGTGAGAACTAGATTAGATTTTTCTTTACTTTGAATTTACTTTGTGATTATGAAAACATAGGACCCAACTAGGTTTATTTCATAGTGTTACTAGACTAGAGGCTTTAGAACCCTCTCTAGTGATGATACTATGGTAAAAGATCCCTTGGTGAGGCCTAACAAATCCATCTTGTTCATTACCCCAAATATATAATGCATTAAAAATCAGAAGTGTAACTAGGATTTATCTTCTCTGAGAAAGGATTGATTAATAAATAAGTTGTATTTCACTTTTTATATAAAGTGTACTTCAAAAACAATAAAATTTTACCTAAAATGAATGTCTAGTCTACAACTAGGATGCTAGGAACATTTTTGAGTCACCTGATGTTGAATGTAGAATACTATGACAACTAAATTTTTTCCAATATCAACATTAATATTTGACAATATTTTTTAATCTTTAACCCACCAGGCATGCAAAAAACTATTACCAATTTGATTTATACCATTTAAGGAGGTGTTTCAGGTCTTCTCACTCAATTGACACAATGGAAACACCCCTCATGCTATGGGTGAATTTATGTGAGGAGTGAGTACCTAGAGAGGGCTATTTACCCTAGATGATTCACCTAAACTAACACTACACCTACTTAGATTACAAAGAAAAAGGTCAAAAAGAAAAATTAAACATAAAATGGGATGATACATCAAAAAATTGGTCTCCTTCACTTTCCTATGACTATACTATGAAATATAATAAGTCTAAAATTGGATTACATAACTCAAAAATAGTTCTCGCAACTTAAGTATTTCAATATGAAGACCATGGTAAATATACTAGATAATAGGGATGATCAAGAGGTTTGATAGAAGACACTAATGAATATTTTCCACTCAATCCTTGTAAAACCATTTTAAATGCTACATATGACTTTAAAAATATCTACCTACTTTCAAAGAGGTAAAAATGAAAATGGAAAATGAGAGGAAGTTTAAGACATTATCACTAACATTCATCAAATAATACACTAGATGGAATCTTGAAAAAGAAAAAATAGGTTTTTATTCACTCCAAAAGTAATGCACATGTGTTAATTTTAGTAGGGCCTCACCATACCTATTTATATGATCCCTTCTACATTCAAAATCTAAATTATATATAGAAGGAGAAGGAAGAATCAAGAGAAGAGGAGATGAGAAAATGTTCTCAATGATGGTCATCAATGATACCACATGTATCCTCATGTAAATCATAAATAAAAACTACATCAAAGTCACAATATACCTCTAACACATGGTTTTTTCATGCTTCCTCTGTTTGGGAGGAGTTACATTTCTTCATTCATTGCTCCTCATAACCATGCTAAATCAATAGACCCATGTTGTGTAGAAAAGGTCTATGCTTGGCCTTAAATGAGTTACCAACGTATATAAAGTGTTTTGATGGAGTAATAATGTCCCTATATGCCATTTATACCATCATCCTCACTCATATTTTCAAAATTTCACATGATTTTTTCCATTCTCAATGGCTTTTGACACATGGCTTTTTTGACATGTGGATTTCTTGACACATGGCACGGACCTATTTTGAACTCATAAAAGAGGTGAAGGGTTTGAAATTTTTAAAAATAATTATATGGGTATAATTATACCTATAAATATATTATTTTTACTTTATTTCTTTCCATATATCTACAGTACTTCATTATAGTTGAAAACTTCTTAAGAAGACCTTACTTTGGCTTGTCTAATGGCCTTAGCTCACTGTGCTAATAGACCAAGGAATAAAATGTAAAAATTATCAGTTTTATCAAGTTTAAATATTTTTTTATAGAGTTATTCAATGACATATTTTCATTGAAACCTCATTAGAGTCTCTGCCACCCTTGATTCCATGCAAACAAGCTCAAGAACACCTATTTTCCTCATGGTACAGACTTGTGTGTTATATATTTTTATCTTCATGAATTTTATAGACATAAAAAAATTAAAAAATATTTTAAACATTAATATATATATATATATATATATATATATATATCAAATTTCATGATGTTTCATTGAGTAAAACATAAGATATCCTCTTTTTTAAAATTTGGGCTTGTAGGACAAGAAGTAGGATACTAGCAAGTAATTTTTATATATTGAGATTTATGAGATTTAAATAGATAATTAATTTTTAATTTTAACCTATATTAACCCATATATCCATTAAAATCAATTTTTTTTCATGATAAATCACAAAAAACATCAAGAACGCTTCCTTTTAGGCCTACAACAACCCAAAAATAAAAAAATAAGGCACCTAGAGAGAGAAATGGATATATCTTGAGTTTTATGAGTTATAAAGACATAATTATTATTTTAATATGACTTAAAGATTAAAATATATAATTAAACCACTATATTATTTTAACAAATCAATAAAACCTCATTAAAACACCTTTTTCTACTTGTAATAACCCATAAATTAGGGACAATGTAGAAATCCTCTTGGATGGGTTAGTGACTTCTTGATTTGAGTTAGTTGGGTATTATAATTTGTTTTAATGTTGTTAAAATTTAATTATATAGGTTTTAAAACCATTTTAATTATTTATTTATTCCAAATATTCTCTGTAATGCATTCTCACTTTCTAAAACCAAGCTAGCTAGGGTTTTTGAGAGTTTTGGAGCTGCCTATTTTCTTAAGTATTTTTCATGAATCTTAGGCCCATAACCTAAATAATAATTTAAAAATTTTAAGATAATATGTGTTATGTCTAACTTATAATTTAATTTTTCATATTTTTCCTCCTCTTTCATTAAACATCCATTAGAAACTAGTCCTTCACAAGCTTGTGACCCAATGAAGATCTTGAACTGTCTTTCCCTCATCTTGAACTTGTAAAGCCCTGTATTTTCATGATTTTGTCTTGATAAGTATGCATAAATTTATTTTATACCTCATAACTTTTATTCCATGTTCTTTTATATTTTATAGACCCCTTTTTGAGGTTGAAATCATTGAGTAGTTACAAAGAGACGGAGATCGACCATAGACTAATGACTTCATGAAATCACGTTAAATTTTTGATTTTATGGGTTTGAAATGGTTAAAAATATTTTTAATGTTACTCTAAACTTTCCAAAATTACCATAAACTTTCAAAAAAATTAAAAAGACTTTCATTTTTTTTTAAATGCCCTTTATGAACTAGTAACAGAGAGATGGAAAATTTATGACCTTATCTACTCTATATACACATAATATTTTCAAATTTTATTAAATATTGATGATTTACATATTTTATGGACCCATTGAGACTCAATCTCTCTGATCACATTCCCTAAGGGGTGCACTAGGAAAGGGGTGAGTAGACTTTTAGTGCTTCACAGTATTATTGTCCTTTATTACTACATTATTACCAATCCAACCAGCTCTTAAAACCATTCCCTAAGCTATTATTCCTCCCTTTCACACTCCTCAAATATTTTTACTCTTTATATCCTCCTTTTCTTTCTTTAATTCCCTTTTGGACTATCAATTATAATAGGTTGACTGGGTTGACCCTATAGAGTTTATGGGTATTTTTTACTTTTTGAGTTTGTTAGCCCTTTAGTTGACCTAACTTAGACCTAGTGAATTGTCCTTTTAAACATACAAGGTCAACCATGGATGACCCTATACAACTGATGCTTCTAATAGTATTTAGGGAAAGATCCACCTGTATATATAAGATCATTTCCATCATTATTATAATATGAAATCAAAAGTTATTATTCACTTGCGCTTCTTCATAATTTATTCTTCTACCATTCTACTTGAGGAGTCTTAGCTTAGGGTTTCTACTTGGAAAATCTAGTCTTATGGATAATTTTTTCATTCTTTTTACTTTTCTTATCTATCCTTAAAAACCATAATAACCTATTATGAAGCCCCTTTGGCCAAGGGAGAGATTGAGTCTTTGATGGGTTCATATTCAGGTAAGTATATTCTTACTTTGTTATCCTTTCATTAGTAGATAGAAGTATCATAACTGTTAGATCGAATAATATTACTCTTCATATTACATGTATTAGTTTATTACTAATACTTAGCCTAATTGAGATTATCTTATACATTTTTTGATTTCTTGTAATCCCTTTATTGTGCCACAAGCTTTAGTGTGCACTAGATTATATTTAATTTCTTGTTTATTAGACTTAAGTGAAATATCAAACCTTAGGACTCTTTTAGGTTTGTTGCATGATTATGTTATACTATAGTATTTGAAAACATACCTCACATGGTGTATTTTGACAAGTGATCCCCTAATTGGGTATAGTGGATCCCCATACTGATCATGCTTTTGCTTAACAAATATATTCCAAATTAAAAGTGTAGGTATGCTCTATATTCTATGAGCTAGGATTGATTTATGGACATGATGAATTTATGATTGCATACATTTTGGTGAACTTGATGTGATACTAACCCTTGAAATATTTCTTTCACTTTCTTTCATTCTTTTTAGCATTATTTTTATCATATATCAGTCATACTAGATCGACTCTATCGACCTAGTTCTAATCTTTGTGCATAGGTTTTTAGGAATAGGTAAGTAAATTGACTCAAACAACCTAGTATAGGTTTTTATGCATGTAGTTTAGACTACTAGGTTGACCCAATCAACCCTTTATAATAATAGGCATCCAGTTTAGCATATTAGGTCAACCCTAGTCAACCTTATACATTTTTAGGCTTCTACAATAGGTCCTTGCATAGCTTGATCGACCCAATCAACCTAGTTAGTAGGTTTTTCCAAAATATTTCAAGTTTATTGATAATAAATATTCCTAATTTTAATCTCTAATCCACCAAATTTTATTTTTATCTCTCTATCTCTTTCTTTTACTATCTTTCCTTTCATAGTTTGTAGTTTTCAAAATTGCCCCTACACAGTCAACTAAATCCACCCTATCAACCTAGTTATATGTTCTGTGTGTTGTCTAAAATAACTAAGTCAACCCTGGCTAACCCTATTCATTTTTATACCTTGCTTCCATAGTATAGGTTTGATGTTATCGACCATGTTTTTTATTTTTTGCATATAGTGTCAACACTATACCTTGTTCTAGGTTGTAATTAATCTCTATATGCTAGTAATTAGTTCACACCTTTATTTTTTTATTGTTTCATGCTTGTAATAGTTCACATAGTCTAAATAGGAGGTTTTTAATTAACCATTTAATTTCACTATTTATATTTTATGCACATATGGCAAAATCACAAAATATAAACAAGCACTTTAACATTTATCTACCTAACGCCAACCTACTTGGATTTTATCACCAAGGGTAAAGATGATTTGATACTCTGGTCAAGTATAAAGCATGATTAATGGTATACTCTAGATATGGACCTGAAACCTTTATCACTATGATGTGTGAAGTGAGGGGTAGGCCCTAATACCAAGCCTGTGCCATTGCCACTACAACCCCTTTTAGCCTAAACTATCTGAAACCAAACTAAGATTGCTCTCTTGTTCCTTGCTTTACAAACAACTTCCCATCACATTTAAAATAATATTCTTAATAATCTAATAAATATCTTAGGTTGACCAACTAGTTAGCTCTTTACTTTTCAGGTTGATTTCTTGATCTTTACTCAATTATGTGTGCAAAAACATGCATTAGCTAGTGTTAGTGCAAGGTTTTTTTTTTTGTGCCTCAATTGAATTGGCCAACATTGATCCAATTGACTATTTTTTCCCTTTAATTCTTACTTTCTTAGATTAGCTAAAAAACATTTCTTGTTTTAGTTCATAAATTGTCATCAACCTTTTCTTTTTCCCTATCTATTGTATAAGGTCAACCTAGTCAACCTAGTACCTTTTTCCAAACAATATGTATTGTAAAGTATCAATCTAATCAACCCTGTACTATGTATATCCCCTTTTATCTCTTTTTCTTGCCTCTATTTACTCTACTAGATTGACCAAGTTGACCCTATACTATTTTTAAGCCTTTTTTTATGTGTTAGGTCAACCCAATCGACCCTATACTATTTTCTACTTTCCTCATTCATCAATCTAGTTCCATATTTCTCTAATTCTTCATTCTATTAATCTCTCTTTATTCATAATGAATTCTCCTACCATAATCTTCTTGGATAACCTAAATCCATATAGATACTATCTGGGATGTTTATTTCTCCCTTTGTTTTCCTCCCAAGAGCACCATCACTCTTGGGGCACCTATTATCCTTCATCTATGAATTGTAACATGGTGTAAATAACACCTCAAGATGAATTTTATGGATTTGATCTTTTATAAACTTTCTAATAAACTTCTCATATTCAAAATATTCAAACTAATGTAGAAGTGATTGACACAAGTTTGCTTAACAATCCCACTAGTAATCCTTCTTCTAGTAATCCTCCACCTAATACCAATTTGGGGAGTGTTCCTAAAAACACTAGCTCACCTCTTGATACAAATCAAATTTTATCCCAATTCATCTAATAAATGAACACTATGAAAAATTATAACACCCATCAAATGATGCAACTTCAACAACATTTAATCAATGTGGCTAATTATCCTCTAAATATTATTCCTCAAGCTAAACCCAATTTCATTCCTCCACCTTTTAGGGATGTATTAGGAAATTTTATTCCTCAACCCATAATGAATAAGAAAATTCTTCAAATATTTAAAATTGATCCTTTATCCCCCTTTATTGTAGCCATTGATATTGGTAACACACCTCTAACTATCAAATATGATGGGACTCAAGACCCTACCTCATTTATCAAAGACTTTGAAAACCTTAACAAAGAGTGGATCCAAAATAATAGATTTGCCACAACTAAAATCTTAGTCAAAAATTTTACTGATGATGTATTAGAATGGTATAATCAACTTCCCAATAATTCTATTTGGTAACTTGAATATTTGGTTAAAGAGTTTCAACATAATGATCTTCCCAAAAATTGTCTTATCCACTTCATCAATGCTAAGTAATCTCCTATTGAATCAACTCATGACTTTATAAAAATATGGAAATCATTGGAACATAAAGCCAACCATAACATGACTAATGATAACTTATTTAAACCCTTTATCACTGCTTTGACTCTGACTCTTCAATGTAAGGTTCAAACCTTTGCTCCCTAAACACTTAATGAAGCTCTTGATCAAGCTAAATGTCAGGTATTTCTTATGAATAAATTTGAACCTAATACTAAAATTATTAAAAGATATTTCCAAAAATCTAATTCTATCATTACTAATACTCCATAAACCAAACAAGGAGTTTCTAAAACTGATATTCCTTCACCTTCTCATACACTTCTTTCGGTTCAGCAAATGAAATACTTTTTACTGCCCTTAAAACCTTTCATATATCTCAATGCTCCTCCTAAGTGGTATGACTCCAATCTATTTTATTGGTTCCATGCTGACATTGGGCATTCTCATGAATCTTGTAGAGGGCTCACTAGATTTTTTTGTCTCTTATGTGCTTGGTGATTCATTCAATCATGAAGCTATGATCAATTTTCATCATCAAGAGTACACTGTGCCTTTCAAAAATGACAAACTTCTAAATCCTCTACCTCAAATTAAAAACAAATCTCCCAATAATCAATCATTTTCTAGAGATGTTTGTATACTTGACATCGATTATGACTAATACTTTAATAATTATTAATATGTCAACATTGCTAAGGTTAATTATTATTATAAATTGGCTCATAAAGATCCTATTACCAAGCCTAAAAATCCATTTTTAGAGGAACAAATTCTTAAAGATACTACCATTACAAATACTAATTTGGAAGCACCTAAGGAAAAAATTCCTCCTTTTGATCCTCTAACCACATCTACTCCTCCAAAATTTAATCTACCTCCCAAACCTTATGCTGGTTCTTCTAAATCTCATTGGAACTTTATTGAGGAACTCAATTCTATGCCTTGTAAAATTACACTTATGGATTTGGTTCTCACTTCACCTTATCATGGTAAATTCATTATCTAATAACTTAATGAAATTGAATATCCTTATTCCATAGATGAAGAACCACCTTCTATTGATTCTCAACCTACCAACATAAATACCATTGAAACCACGTGTCCTTATTCCAAGTCCTCTATTGAATTCCTTGAGGAGGACATGATCAATGATGAAATTATTTTTTCATGTTTATGATCCATCACTTTTTATCAAAGTATCTATTAATACAACTCTTATTCAAAAAGTTCTAATTGATGAACGTTCAGGTATTAATGTCACATCTTTATGGCTTATACAATAACTTAGTTATAATGAGGATCATCTTAAGAAAACTTATCTTACCTGTCATGGTTTTAATAAGACAAATAAAAATCAACTTGGTTGTATTTGTATTCCATTAACAATTGGACCTAAAATAGTTCAGACCAAGTTTATGGTCCTTGATCTACCTTTATCCTATAACATACTCCTTGGTCATCCATGGACTCATCGAATGAGGTCCATTTCTTCTTTCAGTAGCCAATGTATTAAATTATTACATAATGGAAAATGGTATAAGCATGAAGCCAATCCTAACCCATGGAGTATCCAACTTTGTAATCCTAAATCATAATATTATGTTCGTATAATTCTCAAGATCAATAGTACTCCTTTACTCGAGTTCATCAACATGAATCCTAATTTATGAGTTACTCTTATAGATTTTGATGATTATGAGACCAATGATATGAAACATACTTAAAATAACACTAAGATACCTCCATACATTTCACAATGGCTTCCTCCTTCTCTTTTACCAAGAGACTATACTATTCCTCTCATGGATGAGATTACTGATTTTCTCCCTCTGTGTAATCTCAAGAGTCATCTCTACAAGAAGATTCCTTCACTTATAATTATTTTGGGGTGGCCAAATTATTTCAAGATCCTCTCATCATGTCTCCTTATACATTTAGTAATATTAGGATTTCATCCTCTAAACTCCCCTAGATTCTCAAGTATATATGATTTCTCCAACATATGATGATAACTATATAATGGCCCAAGATTAATCTAGAGACTTGGATATCCAGCATTATGAAAATACCTTAGCCCAAATTCATGATTTTAATCAGGATGTTTATACCATTTATATGGATCATACCTTATAACTTGAGGGTCATGTACCTCCTATCAATTCTCCTCTTATAAATACTCCTTGGGTGGTAGAGCAAATTATATCTTTTGAACCTCCAAAAATCTCTACATCTCCTTTACCACCTATTGATCCAATCATTACATATGATCCATCTCCCATCACTAAATCCATAGACACACCAATATAATTTACTCCATTTACTTCTCTACTCCTAAAATTACACTTTATGCCAAGTCAATCAATGTTTTTTAGATACATTCTGAGTATGGTCATCATGGAAATCAAATTTTAGATTTTGAAGTAGATGTTGAGTATTATGGTCCTCTTCCTAACTTGCCTAGTGATGAAGCTATCCTTGAATTAATTTGTTCCTAAGAATCTCAAATTCCTTGAAAACATCATAAACTTGGAAATTTCAAAATGAAAACTCCTTGCTTCAACAACTTCATCACTAGCATTGATCCCAAAACAAATCCAATTTCAGCCTTACCCAATGTACCATACCACTTTCAAGATGGTAATGCCATGTTTATCAAAGTAACCACTCATATCAAATATGGTAATCCATATTTTCCTTGACCTATTATAGTTTCTCATGAGCTATCACCTTTTGAACATGATAATTTTAGCTTATTCTTTGAAAATTATCATGAGGCTTTTGCTTGGTCCTACGAAGACATGTCTGGCATCAACCCCAGCATTGTGGTACATAACATCATTACTTATTCTAATTCCAAGATTATTCATCAAATAAAAATAAAATTTCTACCTAAGGTTTCAAATTTATGTCATAAGGAAATCCTCAAATTATTTTATGCTAATTTTGTTAAACCAGTGGATTATTTTGAATGGGTTTCTAACATTATTCCTATTCAGAAGAAGGTCACTATGGTCATTCACATTTTTATTGATTTCCATAATATTAATCTTTCTTATCCTAAGGACAACTTCACTTGACCTTTATCAGATGCCATTGTCAATTCCATAGTTGGTTATGAAATGTTATCTCTTATGTATGGCTTCTCGAGATACAATCATATTCACATTTCTCCCAAAACCAATATAATACTACTTTCACCATGTAATGGGGCACCTATTTCTATGTCAAAATTCCCTTCAGCCTCAAAAATTCTATAGCCACTTACTAAAGAGTGATGACTCACATGTTTCATGATCTCATTCATAAATTTTTTGAACTTATATGGATGATCTTATTTCTAAATCCAAACACCATACAAATCATCTTTTTGATCTTTCTATCATCTTTCACTATCTTATTAAATATAAAGTTAGACTTAATCCTCATAAATGTGTCTTTGGAGTCATATTTGGAAAATTGTTAGGATTCTTAGTCTCTCTCTATAGTATTTATGTTGATCCTACCAAAATTAATACTATCATCAACATGCCCATTCCTCAATCTATTCCTGACGTTCATACTTATTTAGTCAAACTTGTTGTAATTAGATGATTTATCCCCTAAATGGCATATTGAATTCTCTCTATCAATTCCCTTCTCAAGAAAATTACTGGTTTAAAATGGATGGACCCATGTCAAAAATCATTTGATAACATGAAAGAGTCATTATTTCATCCACCTACACTTCATCGTACTTCCAATGATAAACCTTTTTTTCTATATACTTCTTCCATGCCTATTTTAGTTGGGGCAATGCTTGCCTAACATGATGAAATGGGAAGAGAGTATGATATCTAATATATTAACTAAGGCCTCATCAATTATAAAACATGTTATATCAAAATTGAGCATGATTACCTTACTATCTATTTTGATGCTAAAAAGCTTCACGACTATATTCTTTACCAAACTAATTATGTCATCATTCATCTTGTACCCCTTCATCATATATTCTCTAAAGCCTTTCTTCTTAGAGATATAATTGGCAAAAGGATGGTCCTAATTTTGTAATTTGACCTCTAAATCATCACTCAAAAATGTATTAAAGGGAAAGTCATAGCTGATTAACTTGCCATAGATATCATACCAACCACTTCTTCCCTTCAAGATGATCTTATAAATGACAATATCCTTTACATTAAAGGTTTAATCAATCTATCTCTCTCAAAGATTACTTTCATATCTTTACCACCAATCTTTAAGCCAATAAACTTGATGAATCTTCCACTCCCTCTAATACTACTAAACCAAAAGTAGTTATCCAATAACTCCCTAAAATTAATGTTGACTTGTATGAAGATACTTGAACCCTCCACTTTGATGGTGTTAAATTCCTTCAAAGAGCTATGGTAGGCACCAATAATATGGATGATTATGAAGCTCTTATCTTAGGAATGTGAGATGATCTTTATTTAGACATTAAATACCTTCTTGCTTTAGGTGATTCTCAACTTATTTTCCATTAATTTAGTGGTGATTATAAATGTAAAAGAGAGAACCTTATTACCTATCATCAAATTACAACCACTCTTGCTAAGTACTTTATTCCTTCACTATTGAGCCTATTTCTAGAGATCAAAATTTTATTGTTAATTCTCTTACCTATTCAACTTATCTATTTCATCCACATCAATTCCTTTCTAATCCTTCTTTTCTTATGAAAATAAGAAAATACCTATCCTCTACTCAACCACTATATTTGCTTATCTATCATATTGAGGATGTTACCATTATATAAAGCCCATTGTACCAAGATATCATTAAATTCTTAGAGTTATCCTCTTGATTTAGATTCTCATGAAAAAACATGTATTCATAAATAATCTTTAAAATATGTATTTTGACACAACATCCTTTACTGTCATAATGTTGAAGGTACCTTATTCTGTTGTGTTATGCAAGATGAGGTTCCTCATCTAATTGAACAACCACATGGGGGAATTTATAGTGGTCACTGTAGCAGACACGATACAACATGAAAATGCCTATGTATGGGTTATTTTTGTCCTACTCTTGAAAAGGAAGAAACTAAATATGCTAAAAAGTGTAATCCTTGTTAGCTTCATTATTATATAATCCATTCACCTCTAGCCAAAATTTAATCTATCAAATCTCTTTGGCCATTTTCGATATTGGGAATTGATCTCATTCATAAATTTCCTTGTTCCATGATGGACATGTCTTTATCATTACCACTACCAAATATTTTACCAAGTGGGTAGAAGCCATGCCTCTTATTAACATCATTAGTCCTACCATCTCCAAATTTATTCTTAATCTAATCATTTTATTCTTTTGTGTTCCCTATATTATCATTTCAAACAATGGTGGTAACTTAAAAAACAAACATGTTAAACAAATTTGCAACAAATTTAAGATCAATCACAAACTTTCCACACCTTATCATCTAAAATTTAATGGCTAAGATAAGGCCACTATAAAATTATCAATAAAATTATCCAAAAGATTATCCATGAAAACTACATGGATTTTCATATTCATATTTACCCTATACTTTAGGCTTATCAGACTAACATATGTACTACCACTAGGGAAACTCCATTCTCTCTAGTCTATGGTTCTAAGTCATTTATTACTTTTAAATATGAAATTTCATCACTTCATATATCTCTTCATGTATTATTATTTATGAAAAATTATGTGAAGCTCACATTCATGCCCTTAATCTTTTTTATGAAAATCATCTTTATGCCTTACAACCTAACCACCAATACAAGGCTCGTATTACCTGATAAAATAATAAACATGTTAAAGTATATACATTTAATATTGCTGATCTTGTCCTTAAATTATAATACACTCTGATAAAGAAGGTAAATACTCCAAAAAATGGTGGGGCCCATATTTAGTCAAATATATTCTTGGTCTAAGCACCTACCATCTTTAAACTAATGAAATTCATGTTTTTAAAGAGCCCACCAACACTCAATTACTTTAAAAGTACTTTGCCTAAACATTTCCTTCTTGTCATGATTTCTATCTAAAACTTATTTTAGATTAATTAAGCATGGGTATCTCCCTCAATAATAAGTTCCTTCCTTTCACAAACCTTTAGTCCTCCCTTTTGGTATTTTGGTTTCTTGATGTACCATAGTCTTCTTTATCTTATTATATTTTCTCTTGTTTTTTACACCTCTTAAGTTTTTATTTTGTGAGTTTATTTATAAAACCATGGATAAGACCTATCATTCCTCAAAAAACAACCATCTTTTACTTATTTTTCATATACTTTCTACTTTCTAATGTTTTTTTGGCAACCCTTAGGTTTTTCTTTTTGTGAGTTGCTTTGTAATACTGTGCATAGGACCCATCATCCCTCACAAAAATACCATTCCTTTGCTTTATATTTTCCTTATTTTATGAATTTTTAGTTTATTATCATAGATAGTACCTAGCCCTCCTCATAAAATTACCACCTTTTCATGCTCTTGATCCTTGTTTTCAAAACTTTAGCTTTTACTTCTTTTGCAAGATGAAATCTACAAAACAATCTATGTTAAAATGTTTTCCTCCATTTACCTCATTCTTATGATAATGAATCACATTTTTCCCCTTTGTCACATTTTTTATAGTTTGAAGTAATACAAATTATTCCCTATGTCATTCCTCTTTATTTCCCCTTTCTTTCACTCCTCATTGGAGAAAACAAGGTCACAGTCAAGATAGTACTTTTATTTCACCTAGATTTACAAGACTCTTAGACCCCATGCTCTTTAAAGTTATCTCTCTTATCAACCTTGTCCCAAGTATTCAAATGAAATTTATATTTAGCATGCATGTTTGGTTTTCCAAATCCGTGTGGAGTAGGAATATAAAAATCCATCAAGAAAGTTAAAAGCCAAATCATTTGAAATAAAAGGCAATGATATTTAAAAAGCAACATACAAATTTCAAAAGATAAATTCACACCAAAAGACATGATTTCAAGCACATATCCTATCTATAATTGACGATAAAACTCCATAGTTAGCCTCACATAGAGCCAAGGTCTTTTGGAGTGAAGTAGGTGAGTAGATTGGAATAGGGTAATTAGAAAAAAAATATGGTTCTACTTACTTTCTCATGCAAGTACCCAATCTTTATAGTAGACCAACAACTTTTTAAGGGGTCATCAAGAATGGGGAACACGTTGTGAGGATGTAGGTCCATTTTACATTTGTTGACCTAAGACTTGTGTGGCTAAGATAAGTTCTTCATATTCTTTAAGATCAAAATTCCTCTTGTTTTGATAAACCTAATTTGAGTGTCTTGACTTTTATAAAGAGTTCCTCTACCTTAGTTTTTACTTCATTATCCCCTCCACCCATTTAATTTCCCCCATTGATAGACAAAATGTTATTATAAATATATTTTGCCTTCTTCTTTACTTCCTTCTTCTTCATCTCTTAAAAACATGTTAGCACTACTTTATTTCAATTTTATCTATCCTTCAAGAAAAACAACATGTTTGAGTAACTTTGGATTCTTATTTACTTACACCATGATTTTCCATTTATACACTTAATTTACTTTCTTTTTAACATTTGTCATTGTTTTAATATATGTTTTTTATAGACACCTAAGTTCATACCATTTTTTAATTATTGATTGAGGTTGGCTTATTACTTCTCATTCGACAATGTTGTTTTCCATTTTATGCACCTTTTTCCATTGTTAAGTGAGATGTGGATTATTAATGCTTACTCATCAATTTTGTTTTAACATTTTTTTTAGTATTTTACCGTTGATTTATTTGATTTACCATTTTGTTTGACATGTATCCTTGGTTTGACTTGGCGAGTTTTCATTTCATACATAAGGATAACTTGTTTGAGTTTTTTAGTCTTTAGTAGCCTTGGCTTTTTAGTTACCTAATTTACTCTTGTTTTTGACTTGGTAATTTTGTCTAACATAGCACCTTTCACCCTAACTTACCAAATTTTTTAAGTACATCCCACCATCATAACACCATCTATCTTGGATTTTGTTTTATTTTTTGTTTTTGCTCTTTAATTTTGTATTCTTGGGTTTTTAGAAAGTAGTCTTTATACCCTACACAATCAAAACTAACAACATAGTAGACAATCATCTTGATATAAAGGTAATTCAAGGTATGCATTACATTTACTTCTTAGTTATTTTTTCTTTAAAATACTATAATATTTTTTAGGATCAATTTTGTGTGTTATTATGTTCTTTCTTGAAGCACCATCCCTTATTGCACCTTAGTGACAAGTGATGAAATTCAAGTGGGGCATATGTATACACATAATATTTTCAACTTTTATCAAATATTGATGATTTACATCTTGAAAGAACCCATCAAGACTCAATCTCTCTGAGTGCCTGCCCTAAGGGATGCAACAAAAAAGGGGTGGGAAAAACTTAGGTGCTTCATAGGATTATTGTCCCTTATTTCTACATTATTACCAATTTAACCAACTTTTAAAACCATTCCCTAAGCTATTTGTCCTCCCTTGCAAACTCCTCCAATTTTTTTTCTCTTTTCATCCTCCTTTTCTTTCCTTAATTACCTTTTGTAATGTCAACTATACTAGGTCAAATGGGTTAACCATATACAATCTAAGGGTATTTTTCACTTTTTGAGTTTGTTAGCCCTTCGGTCAACCTAGCTCAGACCTAGTGAATTATCCCTAAAAACATACAGGGTAAACCATGATCAACCCTATATAACTAATGTTTATGGGAGGATTTATGGAAAGATATACCTATATATACAAGATAATTTCCATCATTATTATAATATGCAATCAAGAGTTATTATTTTCTCACACTTCTTCATAATTTACTCTTCCACCATTCTACTTGAGGACTCTTAGCTTATGGTTTCTATTTGGATAATCTAGTCTTGTGGATAAGTCTTAGATGCTTTGGGATTTTTTTAATTATCCTTACAAACCAAAAAAACCACCTAAAAATCCCCTTTAGATAAGGGATATGTTGAGTCTCGATGGGTTCACATTCAGGTAAGTATATTCTAACTTTATTCTCCTCTCTTTAGTAGATAGAAGTAGCATAAGTGTTGGCTTGAATAATATTAATCTTCATATTATATGTATTAGGGTCTTAATCATACTTATTTTAATTTATATTATCTTATACATGTTTTTATTTCTTCTAACCACTTTATTGTCCCACAAGATTTGGTGTGCACTACATTAGATTTAATTTTCTTGTTTATTAGACTTAAGTGAAATATCAAACCTTAAAACTCTTTTAGGGTTATTTTTTTATTATGTTAGACTGTATGTTTTGGAACCCTACCTTACATGGTTTATTTTTACAAGTGATCCCCTAATCAGGTCTAGTGGATCCCCATATTGGTCATGCTCCCACTTAACAAATGTATTCCCAATCAAAATTGTAGGTATGCTCTATCTTCTCCAAGCTAGAATTGATTTATGGACATGATATAGTTATGATTGCATAAATACTAAATATAAAACCTTGAATATTAACCCCTAGTAATTTAAAACCACAAAACAAATTGGTTTAGAAATGAATAAATCCATGGTGGCTAATTGGCCAATAGTTTGATATCACAAAACTGGTCAAAAATTGGAAAAAGTGTGCCATGGGTTAAACATGTCTAGAGTTGGCATAGTATGAGCACTTTTCACTTAATTCTCATAATATTTTTTTATTGTTTATAATTGGTAAATTCTAATTATACTATATAATAACATTTTCAAAATTGAATTCAATAGTCTTAGCTTGTGTTTAGTGGGCACATGCCCATTTTATGCCAGAGATAAATATTGGTTTCATAATAATTGATACTATTATTACTTATCAATGGTTAATCAAATATTATTAATTACAAATGGTTAATCCAATATTATTATTATTTTATAATAGGCACATTCTCATTTTGAAAAAGATGATAATGTCATAATCAATTAACAATACAATATAATTTCTTCATCTAAACTTGTGTAAAATGAGCATGTCATGCCCACACTACACAAACTAACACTATAATTTTGATTATTAATTTATGATTTTATTATATTTGAATCGGCATGATAATGACCATTTAACACTGATGTCAATGTAATAATGTTATCAATTAGGAATTTAGACTTATAGTGTTAGCTTGTGTATAATGAGCACATGACCATTCTTCACAATATACAAATATTGGATTCCTAAATAATAATATTATAAATACACTTCACTATACCTTAGTATAATCATGGGACATAACATGATCACTTATTTCTAAATTATCATATTAATATAAGTAATATATTATGTATAATAGGTATACTAGACTCTTAAACTATTCTTGACATGTGTAAAATGAGCATGTCCCCATTTTGACAAGCATATGAAATTTATGGATGCTGAACATTAATACCATATTAATATAATATGGGAGTTAACCTATTAAAAAATAATGATATCAATTAAAAGGAATATTCTATTGAAGATAACTCTTGGGAGGCTTAGCCCAATATTTCAATGGGGTCAATTATTTGGAATTAAATTAAATATTTAATTTTTTGTGGTCATGTTCATTACTTGTGTGGTTTGGTCTGAATGTCATGTCACTTTACATGCATAATTTTATGGGTTTCACACACACATGTGATTTATGTTATTTTTATTTGGTGGCTACTGATTACATTATGTGTTAACATGGAAATAAATAAAGCTAAGTGTGTGGAATTTATCAAGCAAGGTATTTTTAGGGTTCTTGTACCTCCATGGATAAGAGGATTTAATTTATTCTTATCATGCCCCTTATTTTATTAATGGAATTAAAAATTAAATAGATTTTAATGACTGAGTGACAAACTCCTATCTTAAGAAGGTGTTCATCATTGAGTTTGGTGTTATTTTTGACACAACTAGTGAAATAATTAGTTTGTTATAAGTAGAAACTACATGTTGGGCTAAGGTGAACTTTGAGATGACCTCTATGTTCATGAGTAACCTTTTTATTTCTCTAAAGGATAAAGTGTTGGTTTGTTTACTTGTGAAGAGACTAATTAATCCATAATTCTATGTTGGTTTATCTTGGTCAATGGAAGACTTTTGAGGGACTTCCCTGATGACTATGTTATTTTCCTAGAATGATTGTCTTGGTTTGATTCTCCTCTCCACATTACATGAGATTGAAGAATGGTATATTACCATTATAGGATTCATTGAGAACTTTAGTCAACCCAACACCAACCCTTGCTAATGGGGGATTTTATTTAATTTTAGACGTTCATGTCTACAAATCCCATATGTAATATTTGGCTATGGTTATCGATCTTAGGTGGTCCATTACATTGATTAATGTGGCACAAATTTTGGAGAGGATTTTGAGTGTTGGTGGTGTATTTATAGTGTTTTTTAGTTATGAAGGCCATGTGTGACCCCATGGAGAATGCTTGATGCTCTATTAGTTTGGATCACTTCATGGTGGTGAGAAATGATAAGGGTAGGCAAAGTGGTCATGGAGGAATACATCATCTGGAAGCATGTTTGTTAATATGGTTGAATCTTAGGATATTATGGATGTGGATATTCTTAATAATGTGTTGAAAACTAGAATCTTATGTGCAGATGGTTGATTGGGAAGTGGTGAGGAGATGATATAGTTGTTAGATGATGGTGGTGGTAACCACTAATAACCACCATGTTGACTATAGTATTCTTGGTTTTATAGTTTATGTGGCATTAATGGTTACATTCTTTGGGAGCTATTTTCTGATGGTATGTACCCTAGCATCTATCGATTGTCTCTCTGGTCTATGGGTGTGTCTTTTATTTTTGACTTGTCAAACCATCACATAATATTAAAAATACTATAAGAATATACATAATATATTTCATGAAATAGGATTAATTTATTATGTTGATATTTTGAAATGGATTTATCAATTGATTGTGTGGAATGGGTATAATTTATAGTTAAAAAATATATTTTATTTTGGTATCATAATTCATGAAAACCATACTATCAAATAAAAATAAAAATAAACTACTACAAATCAAATCCACCAACCTTGTATTAAGTCTAAAACCCCTAAAAAAGAATGAAATTTAATAAAAATAAATATAAGACAATGAAATTACAAAAGAGTCTATTTTTATGAGGATAAGCTCTTACAAATACTTAGTTATCTCAGTTGACAATTTTTATAGAAAGATAAAACAAACACAATAAAATTAAATATTCACCTTTTATTTTTTTGATACATAATTACCCAATCTCATGGATGATCTAGTGCATCATACACATTGAGATAAGAATGGAAATTTCCCATTATACACTTTGAGATAAAAATGGGTTGGGATCCATTCTACACTTTGAGATAAGAATGTGTAATTATGCACATTTTAAACATTGAGATAAAAAATGGCATGTTCAAATTCCACATTGAGATAATAATGTGTAGGTGCCTGTTTTACACATTGAGATAAGAATGGGCATGTGCCCATTTTACACATTTAGATAATAATGGACATGTGCCCATTCTGCACATTCAAATAAGAATGAACATGTGTCCATTCTACACATTGAGATAAGAATGTGCATGTGCCTATTTAGTAAAAATTGAGATAATAATGGGAATGTTCCCATTCATCAAAAAATGATATAAGAATAGGCATGTTCCCATTCAACACACATTGAGATAATAATGGGCATGTGCCCATTCTACACCTTGAGATAATAATCAACATTTGAGATAAGAATTGGTAACTTCCCATTCTACCCTTTGAGATAAGAACTAGAATGTGTCAATCTACACATTGAGATAAGAATGGGTAGGTACCCAGTCTACACTTTGAGATTAGAATGAGCATGTGACCTATTATACCCAAAGAGACCCCTAATTTAAAATTAAAATAGGGACCCACAATAGCTATAAAATTTTCAATTATGGTCACATGAGCCTTAAAATTTAAATATTAATTTAACTCATCTATGCACTAAGGTTATATTAAGTCCAAATTTTGTGATTCAAATTCTTAACTAATAATAAAATAAAATCTTGGGCATGATATGAAATGGTTTTAATGATCACCTTTGATTTTATTTCCATTTTTAATCCTTATTCAAAGTCAAGTTTTAATTTAATTAACTAGAAAATCTAGTAAAGTTGTATGCTAATGTGTTTTGGACTCTTGACATATACAATACCACTTTTAGAACTTAGGATTATTTTGAATTAGATATGTGTTTATATTGTGTTGATTATAGTTTCACAGGACAAATTTTGTTAAATTCATACAAAGTAAAAATATCTCTCCATGTGGAAAAGTACTACCAACTCACAACTAATTATTTTAGAAGGAAAGGTATAAAACATTTGAGTCCTAGAACAATGAGATGAAGATAGGTGGCAATATCTCACTTACTCAAAACTCAGTAGGAAAAAATACCTAAGCATTATATCCAAAGTATCTAGGATATATTTAAATACAAAGATCATGCCACATGTCATAATATCATTCACATAGAGCATGGCGATTCAAAGTACACAAACATTATTTATAAGTTTCTCAAGCATCTGATGACTATCCATGTGTCATTATATCAGGCACTCACTAACTAATAGGTTAAATTACAATATGAAAGTTTATAAAGACCTATAAACTCTCAAAAACTATCCATGTATTATGATCCCATCAAGCTAGGGTCATATGGATTATATTACATAAAATAAATTTAAAAATAATCTTGATTCAATGACAATTATCTACATTCCATCATCTCAATAACTAGGTTCTATAATAAGGAAAGTACAAAGTTATAAACAATCAAAATTCCTTGAATACCTAATCAATTGAGAGACATCCACATGGCTTAATCCCATTAATTCAAATTCTACTGTGAGGACATACATAATTAATAGTTAAAATAGTCCTAGATCCCCAAGATCATGCCATGTGGTAAAATGACATTAAACTGTGACTCACACAGGGTATAAAGTAGAATTTTAAATTTAAATACCCTTATATGAGGGTAAAAGTGATATGTGGAACAATATTGTGGATACATACTTAGAATATAATGAAATGAAATGGTTTTAATTATGTCAAAAAGGATGAACGGTCTATGGGACCACCAAATTCTCCAATCATAAGGCAATTCCCAAGACACAAGGCATATTTTATAACACTCCTATGTGTTTTGATAAATTGGATTAACATCTCACCCAACTTTTTTAATATTTTTCCCTTAATAATATCATCCATGTAGCCAAATATAAAATGAAATATATCAATCATGAAGCCAATTATAAATACAAAATTTGACAGTTAAGTAGAATTTGATGCATGAGAACTTGACATTTATCTTGAGATGATGACTAAGCACCTAGAATGAACAAAAGGGCACCATGTGGCAAATGGACCCAAAAAATCACAAATTCAAATAAAAATAGGAAATAATTCCAAAATATATTTTTTCATTAATTTAACATGAAATAAATATTAAAGTCTCAATATTTAGATAACATATACAAAATTTTAACAACATCAAATAACATTGACATCAAGCAACTATTTACATTCTTAGAATTTGAGTTATTAAGTTTCCAAAAGACCTAACTTTTATTTAGTAATTTTTTTAGAAAACCCACACTAAATATTGTGCATACTTATAAATAAATGAATAGTATAACAATAGTTCCTTCATTAAAATTAGATTGCAACTAGATTCCTTATCAATACTCCATTACAAGTCAAACAAAATATCTACACACTATGTTTGATAAGGGGGCACTTGAATATTGATTCCTTCACTATTATGCTACCTAGGATACAATCAATGATATAGAGACATATTCCACAATTTATCAATTATCTAAGGATGAACTAAGATATGTTGATAATTTGTTGCCAATCAAAACCATAGTATTACATAATATAACTAAAATTTTTGAAGTATTTCCTTGCATTGATATACTTCATGATTTATTTATTAATGGTGATATTAATAGGTATTTATTATAATTTACACTTACATAAATGTAGTATCCTACATTTTTGGGAAATATTTTGAAGCATATCTAAGCCTTCTAATCTTTAAGGTCACTTATAATCAGGTTTTATCCAATGTGAGATTGAAACATAACATAGTTGAGGGGAAAATTAAATAATGGATTAAGAAAAGAGAAATATTGAATACCTAAGGTTCCATTTATTAAAATACCATAACCAAATTTAGAAATAAATTAAAATAGAAATTTAAATAATGAACATATTATATGGTTTTCTCACCAAGAATATGTGCCTTTGCTAGAGAATCTATTGATTTTAGATAAGATTTTAGCACTAAGTGAAGTCATTAATGTGTGAATTAGGACATAAATGTTTAAAATTGATGAAATATAGTCTAATGGTAATTTCATATGATTTCTTATGTAAAGTATGTAATAATGGGGATGGTAGATAAGACATATGGGGAACATTAAAAACCATCATATGAATATCTGAAGAATAGGTTTCATGATGATTTTTCCATACTACATATTTACATATTTAGAAGTGTAATAAGAAAAATTGATGAAGACATTTATCGATAGGTCTACCAAGCCATATATGTACACAAGATGCCCATGTTATCTAAGAATATAAAAAGGAACATCTCCAATACAGGTGACTATTGGTATAACTAGGATTTTACCATAATAATGATATAAACAATTAGGGAACCTGCCCTATACTTGACATGCTCTATCCTAGATAATTTGGATAAACAAGAAATTACAAATCAGATTTATAATAGTGTGGATGAGTAACTTGGTACCAAGCACTAAGGGTACTATTAAAATACCCCTTTGACCTTTATCCAACTTAAATATATAATTAGGGCACACATTAATTTAGTCAGTAAGATCAAGGCCCATTATAGCTTACAATAAGCACCACATAAAGATTGAGATCCTGGGGAAAGAGTTGGGAAATACCTCCAAGGCCTCAAATAGAAATAGGGAGTTCACATTCCTTATGGTCACAATATTTATGAGCATAATGTTATCTTCTTCAATGCTCCATAAAACTCTAATGTTAGGTTGTGGAGCTAAAAGCTTCACTATTTTCAAACATGGAGGAGGTTGTTGAGTGTCATAGTAATCAACGTCAATAAGCCAACCGACATCGGTCAGAGGTCGACATGAAGCAACTAACATCAATCAGGGGTTAGTCAATGTTGTTCACCTCTAGACAGATAGGGACCGACGTCAGTCGCCTATGCATTCTAAAACTATTTGTTGCATGAACAGTTAGTTTGTTCAATGACCAGTTTGCATGTAAAGACTAATTTTAGTCTTAGAGTTGCAGTTCTAATTATTGTAATTAGAAGTCTAATTATTGTTTATATGGGATCTATATAATAGACTCATGGGCTATATTGTAAAGTGTGCTAGATAGAGAGAGCAACGTTAGCTCCTTCAAAGGGAAGAGAGCAAGGTTAGCTCCTCATAGTGCCACAGTGCCAAGTGTATATGATCAGGTAGATCTATGGGAGAGCAAGATCTGGTAGAAGATCCATAGGGGTGCTGGTGTGAAGGATCAAAGAAGGGATCCTCAGTGGGGAGAATCATAAGGACTTGGTGAGGCAAGGACAAGGGTTATTCTAGGTGTGTAAGATCTAGGTCGACATGTGTGCAAGGCCAGGTTGATCTACGGTATAACAAGATCAGGTGAGATCTACATGGTAAGTAAGGTCAGTTGATCTGCAGGTGTGTGTGTGTGTGTGAAAGGTCAAAGGAGATCTATAGGGTAGCAAGATCAAAAAATATCTGGAACATAATAGGGAGCAAGATCAGGTGAGATCTACTTGGAGTACATTGCATACTTGTGTACTAGCAATATTGATACTGACTGGTTAAGGTGAACAACAACTCTGTGTTTGAGTTGATTGTTGTGACCTGTATTGAGAGAAGAGTATTAATATAATTGGGTATTGTCTCTCATATTTTATGTTATTTTTGAATTTCTAGTTACTTGTTACTTCTAGTTAAATTCTATGTTTAGTTGCTTATACAAAGGTAATCAACTGTGCTCTTTAAGAACAGGGGGTCTTAACAATTGGTATCAGAGCTAGGATCAACTAATAGGTGGTTAGATATTGTTAAGTGTTTATTACTTACAGGTCACTCTCAGGGGTCTCTAGTTGAGTGGGAGTATAGCAATGGTAGAAGAAAGTATGGAGGAATTCAAAAGCAAGAATGATCAATTACGAAGTTATGGAAAGAAAGAATATGTAAAGAAAGATTGCTAGTTGGTAGAAGATCAGCATGAAGGAAATAAAGTAGCATGTGTTGCACATATTATTGCACTAGTTGCTCTTGTATGTTCCTTGGATAAAGTAGAATCTTGGTTTATAAATTCTATTGCCTCTTTCCATGCAGCCCCAAATAGAGTATTTTTCCATGTTAAGGTCCATGGAGACTTTGGAAAGATTTATTTAGGGGCTGGTGAGCCTTATCAAATTGTTGGCAAAGGGGAAGTGTGGCTGAAATTGTAGATGACCAACACATGGGTGTTGAAGGATGTCATGTAGGTCCTAGTTCTGAAGATGAGGCTAATTTCTTCAAGAAAGTTGGGTGATGAGAGATATATAGTAACTCTCACAACGAATGCACTTAAATTAGTAGGTGGTAAGAAAGTAGGTATCCTTTATCTATCTACTTATATTACTAATTCTCCTTCTATTATGAAGATGTGGCTTTGTAGGCTTGGTCACATGAGCAAGAAGGAGATGCATGTTCTTAAGCAGAAGATAGATGTCTTTGACAAACTTAATAACTGTAAAGCCTTGGTGTTCATGGAGGAGATGATGGATAGATATCAGTGGAGAAGGCTAAATAACTCTGAGTAGGGTAGTTTGGATAGGGTTTTGATCCAAAGAGAGCTCATGGGTAAAAAGTCATTACTCATAGGAGAACATAGTTATTGGCATCAGTCAGGTAGAACTGACATCAAACAGATAGGTACCAACATCAGTCATGTGCAGATAGGCAAAGTCAGTGGTGTCAAGTAGGGTGGCACTAGCATCAGTTAGGGAACTGACATAGGTGACTAGTGGACACTGATGTCAGTCAGGGAACCAACGTCAGTGATCAGGTGGATTTGACATTGGTCGGGTACAGACTAGGGTCGACCAAGAAATGGATTTTGGGTAGACAACAAGCTGTCAAGGAGTCTCAAATGCCCATAAAGAGGACTAAAAGTGTAATTAAGCCTCAAATTTTTTATTCCCCTTCTTTATACTTGTTGCTCACTGAAGAGTAGGTAGGATCCAGGAAATAGTGGGAACATGGCATGAATTCTTTGGAAGAGAACCAAACAAGAGATTTGGTAGAGTTGCTAGCTAAAATGAAAGCACTGAGAGATGAATGGATTCCTTGGTTAAAGAAGAGAGAGAATGGACACGTGAGATAGAAGGCTAGGGTATATGGTCTTAAGCAAGCTACAAGATAGTGGTACAGGTTTGACAGGTGTATGACAAAGCATGGCTTTAGTCAATGTAACCATTATGTTTACTTTACTAGGTTGGATAATGATTGCAACATTATCCTGTTACTATATGTAGTGGGGTCACACATGCAGGGTTTTGCTGAGCTAAAGGTAAAGTTAGTTCAGCAGTATGTCATGAAGAATTTGGGAGCAATGAAATTCTTTGGCATGAGTTTTTCTAGAGACATGGAAGGTCACAGGTTGATTTTGTCTCTAGATGATTGTGTGGATAAGGTACTGGCAAGGTTTAAGATGTAGGATGTAGAATCAGTTAGCACACCTATGGATGGATAATTCATAGAATAGGGTCCCAATTCACATGTTGAGGTTGAGTACATGTATACTAGACCTGTTGTTGCCCCAGTAGCAGGTGTTGTCGGCAAGTTCATAGCCAATTTGGGAAAGAAGCATTGGAGAGAAGTTTAATGGGTTCTCAGGTATCTGAGAGGGACCAACAGTAGGTATACATGCTATGCAGGGTTAGGGACTTCAGTACATGGGTATGTAGATTCAGATGTCACAGGTTACTTGGATGGCATGCAGAAAACCACAGGATGTGTGGTGGTTGGTCTTTAGGATTGAGCTTGAAGAGGGATACAAGCCAAGAAACAAATTAGATGATGTGTAGGTATAGGTGTAGGTGTAACTATTTATCTCTAAGTGGGAGATTGTTAAGTTGTGGAGCTAAAAGCTTCACTATTTGCAAACATGGAGGAGGTTGCTGAGAGTCACAGTAATCGACGTCAGCATGCCAACCGATGTCAGTCAGAGGTTGACATGAAGCAACTGACATCGGTCAGGGGTTGGCCAATGTTGGTCACCTCTAGACAGATAGGGACCGATGTTGGTTGCCTATGCATTCTAGAACTATTTATTGCATAAACAGTTAGTTTGTTGAATGGCCAGTTTGCATGTAAAGACTAATTTTAGTCTTGGAGCTGCGGTTCTAATTATTGTAATTAGAAGTCTAATTATTGTTTGTATTGGATTTATATAATAGGCTCATGGGTTTTATTGTAAACTGTGCTAGATAAAGAGAGCAAGGTTAGTTCCTTTAGATATAAGAGAGCAAGGTTAGCTCCTCATAGTGCCACAGTGCCAAGTGTGTATGATATGGTAGATCTATGAGAGAGCAAGATCTGGTAGAAGATCCACATGGGTGTTAGTGTGAAGGATCAAATAAGGGATCCTCAGTGGGGAGAATCATAAGGACTTGGTGAGGCAAGGACAAGGGTTCTTCCAAGTGTGTAAGATCTAGGTCAGTAGGTGTGCAAGGCCAAGTTGATCTGCAGTATAACAAGATCAGGTGAGATCTACATGGTAAGTAAGGTTGATTGATCTACAGGTGTGTGTGTGTGTGTGTGTGTGTGTGTGTGTGTGCAAGGCCAAAGGATATCTATGGGGTAGTAAGATCAAAGGAGATCTACAACACAATAGGGAGAAAGATCAGGTGAGATATATTTTGAGTACGTTGCGTACTTGTGTACTGGCAGTATTGATACTAACTGGTTGAGGTGAACAACAACTCTGTGTTTGAGTTGATTATTGTGACCTATATTGAGAGAAGAGTATTAATACAATTGGGTATTGTCTCTCATATTTTGTGTTATTTTTAAATTTCTAGTTACTTGTTACTTCTGGTTAAATTCCATGTTTAGTTGCTTATACAAAGGTAATCAATTGTGCTCTTTAAGAGCAGGGGGTCCTGACATCTAAGGTTTGAAATCACATTAATAAAAATAAGATACCAATGGTGATTTCTTAGGTAATCCAATATGATCTTAAAATTAATATGAAATGAGAAAATTAAATAATGAAAGAGATTAAAATAGGTGTAGGTCACCAATTCCCTTATCCTTAGCCTCAATCTCCACTACAACTAGCTGAAACTCCTTATTTATTAGAATAATATGACCCATTAAATGACCATGACACATAAAGGGAGATGGACCCTCAGATTAGGAATAATATTATAAAAGGTATACCTAAGCCTCATGATATTCCCATATATTAAGATACTACTACTTTAATAACAAATACTAAAATAATAAGGACACTCCATCTTCCAAGAAGATAAACATGAAAAAATTATTTGGTACCTCTAGCCCCACTTACCACAATTTAATAAGTAAGTCTCCCTAAAAAATTTAAAGGTTATTTTGTGATAATTTAACCTCATGTTTCTCCTTAATCACCTCCATTAATTCAACCTCCCCCAATTTTATAAACCAATGTGATAACCTCCCAAGTACCTACCAATGTGATTCCACCTCTTACCACCAACAATTTCACTACCTATCTCTTCACCATCTATGGTAGTAGTTCCTACTATCATATCCCCCTACTTTATTCCACCTTTATTTAATATATCCCCTTTATATCCCATTCCATCAACTTTTGGGCCAATCCCCACTTCTATACAAATATCCATTTTTATTCACCAAAGGAAGTCCAAGGTTCGTCAAACTTCTTTTAAGATTATACAATTGGAAGAAAGACCTTCACACCATATATTTTCCCCTATAGGTCATCTTTGTGAGGAATCCTAGTAATAACATGAGGAGATAGTTTCATTAGTGGATTACCCCATAGATGAGGAAGATGAAGAATTATAAACTATGAAGGAATAATAGAAATAATTGGGTGAAATAAAAATACAAGGTATTTCAGAAGAATAAGTTGAATAAAAGATTGAAATTGAGATAATTGAAATAATAAGGAATAAGGAGTATGAATAAACTAATAAAAAAAGATAAATTGGTAGAAACAAATTTTTTAGGAGGAGAAGGACCATCCCCCACACAAGGTAGAGATGTTATTAATGAATAATAAAGTCAATCCCTTAATAAGGTAGTGTCTTCTTTCACTTCCTCCCTTACAGTTGTGGATATTAGTATTATTAATCTACCATCTACTAGTCTATTTAACACATCACTTTCTCCAACATATTCATTACCATAATATTTATTGAATATTTATTCTTTATATGTTCATAGAAGAGATGAAAAATATGATCAAAAACCTACTAATATCATGGATTCTTTTATTGTTCCTAACCTCACAATTGAAACAACATAGTCTTCAATTATATCCCCAATAGCAGCCAATCCCAAATCCCCTAGAAGGGGAGTAATTTTGAATAATTAGTATCTTTTTCCATTTTTACCCTCAAGCTCCATCTTCCCCTTTAGATATGTCACCTTAATTAGGAGTGTCATTACCCTTGTCTACCCAAATAGAGTCATCCATTATGTCAACTTTGAAGACTCTAGGTTAGACAAAGTATGTGGTGGATACCACACCTCAGAGAGAGACCCTAAGATTATAGGGAGTCATTAAATCATACCTTCAAATACATATAAAAATAAGTGGTTATATGTTTCCATCAAGAATCACACTACCTTACACCATTGAAGAGACCGACCAACATTAGGGGTAATGAAATATCATTATCCCTTAATGGGTCATGGATTTCCATGAATAAAAAAAGGACATACAAGGCCTGGTCCTCACATATTTGACAACAATAATCACATACTTTGATAATAAAATTGGCACTATTTAGAGGGTGAGAAATAGAAAGGGAGTAGATGACAAAGGGGAGTAAATTGTACTAGATTAAAGAGAAAATTAATTTCTTTTGGCTAAGAAGTAGAAAAAGAACCTCAGTAATCCCTCATAATATGATTAATATTTATATGCTTTTGTAGACTCCTATGGTGAATCCATGAATGAAATGTACAAAATTTAGTATCAAGCTAGATAGATACTTCTTTAGAGATAATTTATTTAGGCTCCCATGAAAATATTGTCTAATTTCCAAAGTATAGCCATGATGTTGTATAATATTTTGAATACAATTAGAGCTTATAGATCTCAATTTAACGTAAGAGAGGAAGGGTAGTAAATTGATGGAATGCATTTAAATATTTATAAATAAGGATCAACTTCTTAGTTCAATGTGCAATGAATAGTTATTATAATCACTTGAACCTAATGACCACCCAAAATGACATATGTACCTTAAATTATGTGATTCTTGATAAATATAGTACCTTTAATCAGTACCAATAGATGAAGGCCCTGATATCACTATTTACAGGCCAAGAGAGAGAGGCTATAGAAATTTTGAGAGAAATGAGAGTCATGGATATGATTACTCCTATAAGGAAACTAGTCAATAGGCCCAATTTTGAGGGATTACTTAGAGAATCTATGAGTGCTTTAAAACCAAATTTTAGGGTATGGTCTATAAGATCAATGAAGATATTTTACAATTGATTAATTCTTATAAGGATAAGGTGACTAAGGCAGAGGCCCTTGGGGAAAATTTATATCTTTTGAAGCTAAGGATAAGAGGTTGATATATGAGATTACATGGATATTCAAACCATCCATGATAAATTTGGACATTATTAATAATGATTTTAACACTACATATAAATTTTATGAGCAAATAAATCCTATATAGGAGGTTTCCACATTAAAAACAAGTACATAGTCAACACCTCCTCAGGTAACCCAACCTCAAATGCTAGCACATACACTAATGTACACTCCTAATGGGCATGTCTATATCCCAATTCTGAGTTTCATAGGAACAATTACATAAGTGCACCCTTCAATTTCCAAATCAATTATGCATACTCATTCTCTAATTATTTCCACATCAACACCTCCTTACACACACACACACACACACACATTTAGTTGAGACTCATGGTCTTAAATCTATTTTATGCATATATGTGTTATATGTAATCAATTTTTGACTGGGAGTATTATTTATCTTTGTATGTAGTATACATGCACAACATTCATGGGTTTTGGCACACTATCTATAATTGTAAATTTAAAATTAGAATTTACTTTTAGGATGTGTTTAATCCATCTCAATCCTATGTATACTTGTAACCTCTTTATTTCAAAGGGAGGAGATTTTTTAAATCAAAGTGAATAATACATTATATGGATTTTTCTACATGTTTATATTGATGTGTTATCTCCCCTAAATCATATAGTTCATTGAATAAGTTTCATCATAGTCATATTTTAGTCTTTGGATTATGCATAAGTTTTTTTAATATAGTTATTCAGATTATGTCGTAGTTAATTTGAATTCTTTATGTTTACTAATTATAATATCCATTTTAAGATATAAAATCACATTAGTACATTGGCATCAAACTTTGATTATGGACATGAAGTTTATTTTATGTGTTTATTTTTATTCCTAACTATGTTTTTATGTTTTGTGTGTTGATAGTAACCTATAGTAGGCACTAGTATAACACCTATTCAATCCAAAGTATAAGATTTGTTTTAGAAGGGTTTCATCTCTCTTTGAGTTTAAAGCCTTATTTTATACCTTAACCTTCCCTCCCTTTTGATTTTATTTTAATCTTATCCACATAAAATGAGATAATAATGGTCATGTGTCCATTTAGTCTCTATTGAGATAAGAATGGGCATTTTCCCATTGAATCTACACATTGAGATAAGAATGGAAACATTGTACCCTTTCTACACGTTGAGATAATAATGGGAATTTTAACATTCTACTCATTGAAATAAAAATGGAAAGGTGCCCATAATACACTTTGAGAAAAGAATGGAATTTTACCATTACACACTTTGATATATTAATAATGGCCATGTTCTCAATGTACACTTTAAGATAAGAATGTGAATGCACCCATTCTATTCTTTGACATAAGAATGGGCATGTGCCCATTATAAACTTTGAGATAAGAATGATAATGCTTCCATTACACATTGGTGCAATCAAAAGAGAGGGTGTCCACCTAAGGAATACCTTTAATATATATCTATGTGGCTAGGGCTAGACACTTATTCATGGTCACACTTGCTGCACATTGAGATAAGAATGGGTAGGTGCCCATTCTACACATTAAGATAAGAATGGGTGGGTTCCCATTATATATTTTGAGATAAGAATGGGCATGCACATATTCTACAATTTGAGATAATAGTTGGCATGTGACCATTTTATGGGAATTTCCCATTCTTCACATTAAGATAATAATGGGCATGCACCTATTCTACACATTGAGATAAGTATCATGTACAAAATTTAACATAAAAAACCTAACTAAATCTTCCAAAAAAATGTGATTTAAAAAAAATATATTATTATTAATAACTAAATGTTATAAATGAGTGTGACACACATAATTATGTAGTGACTTAGATAAATCATTAATTGATATTAAACAAGTAGTCAATCTAAGCATTATCATACAAGCCTAATAAGAAGGAAGACAAAACTAACCCTATGATAGCCTAATAACTTACACCCAATGCACCCAACATAACTTGGGTAGCTTACATATCCATTCCATAGAATTAAGGTTTGATGTAGTTATCCTTTCACTTGTGATGGCCTCCTCCATGAGAAATCATAATCAAAGGGGTTAGTGATATAAGATAGTAAGGGATATAATATGTCAGTCAAGTGAGATACTAAGATCTCATAACATACTCAAAATAAAAACACATCCAAATGAGAATAATCACAAACTAAAAATTCCATAAGTTATGTGTACTTACCCTAATAACTACCTCACCATGACATGACCAGAGAAAATCATGACAAGGATCCCATGTTCTCTTGTTCCAAAGAGGCCAAAATATCAAAATAATTGTTTTTATTAAGGGTAAAGGTGGGTTTTTTTTACTAGGCACCCTAATCCCTACAAGAACATCAATAAAAAAGAGTACAAGAGGACTTATTAAGTCCCAAATAGAAATGGGACTAAAAAATCACAATAAAAAATACAAATATCCAACATACTACCCAAGAGTAGCTTAAATAACATCAAATACAAAAGACATATATAAAATTACATTAATCATTCTAAAAATCCAATCTTTTTATGACATCCTCCCAACAACTTTTCATGCATTTTAGGTTTGAATCAATGTAACAAAGCATCTTTTCCTTGTTTATGTCCTTAAAACATCACTTCATTGAATATGCCTACCCTTTCTAGTTGAGAAGCTATTCATATCAATTAGTCCTCCCATATGAGATATTAAACTCTCTAAATTCTGAATTCATTCCCTTGTGGATTCCTTATTGTAGTTTACCAAGTAGTTGATATTATTATTAAGCTTGTCATTTTCAGATTATAGGGAACCAACCCTATCTTTGAGTCTTTGAATTTGGGTACTATAGTCTTTATCAACATCTTTTTGACTCAATATTTCATTGTCCTATTTGAGAATTTTTAGTTTGCCTTTCAGCTCAAATAGTTCCCTCATAAACCACCTCAATTAATTTTTACAAATATAATTCTTATTCTATTTTTTTGTATTTTGTTTAAATTTTATAGAATCAACCATGACATTTACATTTTCATTATGATAATGAGATTGGTCAATCACTCGATTTCATCTTATCCTTATCATCTTTGTCATTTGAAGTCTTATTTTTCTCCCTTTTAAACATGTTTTAGGTATTGGTCTCATATTTATCTCCAACAACATCATAAATAAAAATAAAATGCCTAGTTGAAAGTCCAAGTTTACTTATGTTAGTTACCTTCTAACCAATCCCAAAATGATATTCTATATCCCTTATTAGTTGGATCTTAATACTAACCCCTTATGGTTTTGGGATTTTCCTAATAGTACTTTGTTCTTTATCTTTAGAAGGATTACTACTTGGATGCCTAATCCATACCTTCTAAAATTTCCTAACTTCATATTTTCCTTTTTGAGGTTTTGGAAGATTAAGGGTGATTTTATTCATTCCTTTGAAATATTTTTGAATCATAAAAATGACTCCTTCGTGCTTCGAAACTGTATATTTATGCTTCTTAACTTTATCAATAGAAGTTTCCATAGGAATTAGAATGTAGAAAGATAAACTAAATGGAATAACATGTGTAAATTAATTGAGAAAGACAAATATATACCAACACACAACATTGAAATTACACTCATAGTGTGATACGCTGCATGATATGGAAGGTCCCATCTCCATAAGGTCTTGGTAGAGAATCATGATCAGAACTATTCTGAAGCACCTCCAAATTTTCTCCCTCCAATATAAAGATATTTTTCTCTTTTTTGTAGTCTTTACCAATTTTTTACACTTTGGTTACCTCCATTTATAGCCCAATGACATGAGTGATTAATTATTTATAAATATCGATCAAGACCCCATTGATATCAAGTGTTCTATTATCCTAAGAGTTAGAAAATAAGGATGAAACATGTTTTTCATGACCTTCTATTTTCTACAATAAATTTGCCATTTGACATATTTAGAAGATATCCCAAACCTCCTCATTGTTTTTAACTTCATATGGCATCTTGGGTTTATTTTTGTTAGGGATCCCCATGGATATCAAGTTGCTCTGGATCTTTGAACTAGAATAGGATTTTTTGAAATTGACCAAATATGAATTGATAATACCCCTTAAGTGCCTCATGCCAGTCCACTTAAATCCATTATTGAGTTTCATCAAATATTGATAAATCTTTAATCTATGTTATTTTATCACTAGAGAATCTAGAAGCTTCTCTCTATGAACATTCAATAAACAAGGGGTGTAACACTAAAAATTTTCATAGAAATAAAAAGATACTTAACAATAATGATCTAATGAATATTATTTTTACAATTTGAGAAGATCCAATACTTTTAAACATGTTGAACATCATAAAATGGGATTAGTATCTTCCTCATCTATCATTTGGAGTATATCTTGAGGTAATTCTTCTCTCATGGTCTAGCTAATAAAACCCATAGAAATAACTCCTCTATTGGTAAGCCAGTCAACAACCTCATTACCTTCATGGTAAATTTATTGAATAGACACCTCTTACATGGATTATAAAATGGATATAGACTTTTACATATCCTATTTGATGTTCAAACTTATGACATTTTTCTTGAAAAGGCAATTTATTATATTTAGTGAGTTTACCTCAATGATGAAATGGTGAAGACCCAATTATTTATCCAATTTTATTCCCCATAGGGAAGAAAGAGTTTCTACCTAGTGGTTTCATTTTACCCCCATACCACTAGCATAAGTAGTAAAAAAACTTCCTTGTTGGTCTCTCAAAATCACTCCTCCTAAAGGCCCTAGATTTCCCTTGGAGGCTCCATCGAAGTTTAAATTTAACCACCCAATAGGAGGAGGTTTCCATGTAGTCCTCTTTCTTATTTCATCTTTAGGATCAATATTACCAATGAATAGTGTATCAATTTTCCAATTTAAATCTAATTTTTCTTCAAACATTTATAATTTTTTACCTTTTCCACTAATCATAGCTTTAAAAATTTTCACAACAGCTAGAAACAAATTATTTTCTAAAACCATACTTGGGTGCCTTTTATTCTTAAAAATTATTTCATTTGTTTCACCCAAATCCCCCAAATATAATGAGGAAGAGTGAGTTTCCATATTTTATTTAAGATATCATTTTAAAAAGGACACTCCCAAGATTCCCAAAAGTAAAAAAAATAACTAACAAATACCCATAAGACATAAAATTTGTTAAGGAAAAGATCCATACCTCATAGGCAAACAAACATTCAACCAACAAAAGGAAAATTATTTCTTTCTCATTTTCACACAAAGGGCACCTATTGATTGAATGAAATCTATTATTTTTAAATTATCCATAGTCAATGATTTATTTTGAACAACCACCCACAAAATAAAATTTACTTTAGGTAAGAGATAATTTTTTGATTATCTATCCCAATTCACATCATTTATCAGAAAATTGGATACTGAATTATACCCAAATATAACTTGGTAATTTCCATCAAAATTCTCTTTCCATATCAATGGATCCTTATTAATGGTTTCTAGTAAATGATGTGTTCTTAAAAAATTATTCAGGTTAGTGCGAATTTTATTTTCTTCTTAATCTAAATTATCAATACTCAAAATTTTGTACCATTTTGTACCTTCTATAATCTTATAATAATCATGAACCTGACCATCATGTTTATTTTTAATGTGAGCATGAATGTGCTACCACAGTTATAAAGAGATTAGGGCATAGTCTAAAATCCATTAGTCTTTCTAGAAATTGAAATGAATACCATTTCATAGTTTCCATTTAGAATAAGAATGAATAACATTTTTTTAAGAATTTAGAAAATTCTAGAAGTGAGATCCATGAATAAAATGTTCATATTCAAAAACATAAATAGGATCTCCGCCATCCGGGTATTTGAATCTTAAAATAGTAGCCCAAATACTAGTGATTTTGAGGAATCTACAAAAAAATTTAGAGATATGTTTATTCATCAAATTTAATCTTTTAATACCTATACCTCATTTTATTTTTGTCGTGCAAAATTTTTCCCAAGACACCAAATGAATTTTATTTCTCTTCAGCTCCTATCCATAAAAAAAATATTTAAATTTTATTAAGCTTATCTTCTATAATCTTAGGTAGATTAAAAAGATAAATAATATAAATTAGAAGGCTCTAAAAGACTCTTTCAATAAGAAAGGTTTTTCCTTCCTAAGAGAGAATATTCCCTTTCTAATTAGCCAACTTTCTTTGAAATATTTCCACCAACATGTTAGTTACACTTCTTGGAGAATCTTCATATCTTGAATAGGTCTTTAATGGTGACACCAAGGTCATGATGACATAAAAAACTCAATCATAAAATAATAAATTAGGGTAAGTATCCCATAAAAACTTATCAACTAATAAAAACACATAACTAAAACTAAAAATATACACATAAACAGAGAATACTAACATACCACTCATAAGTAAGCAATCACACTAAGGATTAGATGATTAAGCATTTGCTCCAAGAATTCACTAAATTTAGGCATACACTACCCATACTAGGAGGGAATCCTAAGGGTTATTTATCTAAGCATGTTCTCCAAGAATATCTTCAATTTAGTTGATAACACCTATGTAAAGTGGCATCTTAAGGGTTAGTTTGCTAAGCATGTGCCCACTCCCTAAGCTACATACATATCTATGATGATCCCATCACATGAAAAATTTATATTGGATATAGTTAAATCATTCCTAAATTAGTGTTATTTTAGTGGTAAAATCATTTATCCTTCATCTTTCAATTATACATTTGGGTGAAACAAAGTTGCCCTTGTGGTTAACTCCCTATCCACTAGTTGATCTAAATTTAATTAGATGTTATAACCATAACAAGGACCTATAAACATATGATAAGTATGTATGTTATGATTATAAATTCAAGAAAAAAGTTATTCTTCTTATAAAAGATCATTCCAAAGTAAATTCTAACAAGGACCATTCTAGGTCTACCCCATAATAACCACCTCCAAATATAAATGATTGAAAATGGCCTAAAAACTCAAACAAAGGTAAAAATTATTTAAATAAAGAGATATAATATGGTAGGGTAGTCTCAAACCATTTATATATGTAAAAATAACACTATAACAACCATTTCAATAAGATCCACTTCTAAAAAACAAAAACATACCAATATCCAAACTAATAAACATGTGTAAAAATGCCCCTAGAACTAATTTTAAAAGAAGTGGATGGATTTTTATAATCATTAGAAATTATTATTTAAACTATTAACACAATTTTTAAGGTATAATACTATTTTTATAGTGGAGTAAATGACCATTTTATTAATCATTCTAAAGTGACTTTATCTTCTTAGAAAATCTCCCTACCAAAATATTATGCAGTCTAGCTCTAGAATCAACTTGTTAAAAATAGTAGATATTGTGATTAAATTTATTTTATTATCATAATGATAATATCAAGATATTAAAATTTTATTTAAACTTTAATTTTGGATAAATTTAATTTCTATATATTTTATCTATGTCAATTTCAAATCAACTTTGAAAACATGGACGTGAAGGGATTTTACCCTTACAAATTTGTCTCCTTGAAAGAATGAAAATGATGATTCATAAAGGGAGTAAAAATTATTGTAGATCCAATATTTAGTATCCTAACATAATAAATTTTAGATCTCAGAGTTATAAAAAAAACTTAGATATTAATATTTATTTAAAGTTTATTCTAAAATGACTTTGGGGTGAGAAGGGCCATTAAAATTTTGTTCTCATAAATGCCATCCAAAATAGATAATAATATTTTTTTACAAAAGGTATAAAATTAATTCAATTGTATATTGTATATTACATAGCCTAATGAAATTTGTTTTAACTCTTAGTTTTTATGATTAACTAGTTTAGAGTTTTAATTAGTATGATTTACAAAAGGGCTTAAAATCGAGTTGAATGAGCTATAAAATTACTTGTGTCATATTTCAAAGTAACTAGCTTATAAATCTAATGTTTGAATTAATTTATTCTTACTTCTAAGTTATTAAAATTTTAATAAATTTTATTAAATGTATTTTCTCCTAATAGACTTAAATAAAACTCTTTTATAATTTATTTCAACCTAATAAAGAATTACCTTACCCAAAATCAAATGTTTAGAATTATTAAATCCACTTCAAATTACCCACTTGTAAATAAAACTCATATAAAAAATTTAAAAATATTATTTTCCATTAAATAATTAAATAACATGTCTTTTAAAGATTGAAGGGGGAAATTAAATTTATTTAATGAGTGATCTAGAAAAACATACATGCATATATAAATCATTAAACTAGATGCAATTAAATAAATTCAAAAGTTTTTTCTTTGTCTTATTATATTTTACCACTGTTGCAATGGAGGAATATCCTCTGTATGATCTATGGAAAATCTAAAAACCTTAATTTCACTTATGCACATAAATAAAATTTAAATTATTTCATTTCCCCCTTTCATTTTTTGTTTGTTTATTTTGGAGGATAGAGATGGAGCTACAAGGGAATAACTCCACAATTTCAAAATCTATATCTATATATATATATATATATATATATATATATATATATATGTTTATTATATTTTTATATTACTATTTTTTAAACATTATAATAATTTACTCTATCATTTTTATTTCAAATTTAAATTATTTTACTCTTTTTTCCTTGTTTTAAAATATATATGTATAATAAAAAATTTGGGGAATATAATTATTTGAAATCAATCCCAATTGATTTAATAATTTTGCCTTTTTTTTATACATACATATAAATCAAATCCAATTTGTTTTATAATCTACATAATATTTTAATATGATTTGGTTTTCTAAAAAAAAAAAATAACCAATTTTAAATATAAGCAATTTATATTATAAAAATCATTTGTATGTATCAAAAATAAAATAAGAAAACTATTATTATTTGTACACATATCCATTTATAAATGTATAACTATTGGTTCATATCCACATATAAAAACATACATGCATGGATTCATCACAGTAATTCTTCATATGCAAATATTTATATTGAAAAATAGAATTAACATGTATAATACCAATTAAAATATTTAATTTGATTTAAAAAAATGTAAGGCAAGAAGATAAATAGGTATTCTTTAATATAAATAATTTTTTCTAATTGATTTCTCTAAACTATAATTTTAGTTCAAACACAAATAAGATGCCTACAAAGCTTGATAATTTTAATATTTTGATTTTCAATAATTATATAAATTCAAAATAGTGATTTTCACTTTGGATTATTATTTTCAAGACAAATGAAGAGAGGGAGAGGGAGAAGAGTGAGGTATATTTATTTTTATTTTGCACCAAATAAATTTTACATAAATCATTCTCTCTATAAATTTAAATTTAATTTCTAAACTCAAAATAATAATTTTCATTTTGAATTTAATCATTCCAAGATACAAAAAGGAAATCAAAATCATGAAAATCATTTTCATTTTCAAAAAGTGAGAGAAATATAATGGTAAGGATTGAAAGAGATAAGGAGAGAGAGATAAGCACCAAAAAAACACTAATCCTAACTTCAATAACTCTTTTATTTTAAAGAGAGAGAAAATGATAGATTTTAGGCATTTAATCATTAACTAATATAAATTATCATTTATAAATATTTTATAAAATAAAATTTATATTACATAATAAGTACTCAGATAAGGGCTACATTTCTGTTGGGGATCAACCAACAATAGATTACACTTATGAAAGCAATAAACCACGGAATTAAATCAGATAGATAAGTAACTAGAATCAGATAATAGCAAAAAACAAGAGATACAAGAAACCACCCTGAAAACTTGTATTAAACTCTTTACAAAAGGAATACAATTGAAGAAACTTCTTTCTTCCACACCTCTCTCAGATGCACAAGATCTCTCTCTAGATCTCTATCCCTTAAGAGCTCTCTCTCTCAAGTACAATCAACTCCAACAACCTGGATTGATACAACTCTGAACTGTTCTTCAACATTCACATATAATGAACTACTACAATAATCACACTAAGCTAAGAAGATCTAATTCTACATATAGAATTAGGAAACTTGAGCATGCACTTACAACCAACAGTTAAGCCTCTTGAACAAGGGCTCTAAAAACAATCTTACTAATAATAGAAATGCGAACTTAAGACTAAGACTTAAACTCATCATGCAAACACTCGCTTCTATCCTTAGAAATAGCATTTTGGACGCACAGGTAACCAACATCGGTTCCTGCTTGCTTGCCTATGATCGACGTTAGCCGATCCTCTGCCGATGCTGGCATCTTTTCAACTACACCAAACCGACGTCGGTCACTCCTGACCGATGCCGGTGACTGTGTAAACCTGCAACTTTGGTAATGTGCTCATATGTGAAGCTTTTTGGCTCCACACCTTAACAATCTCCCACTTGGAGATAAACAGTTGCACCAGTACCTGTATAGCAACATCTTGTAGCTCCTCCATCTTCAACTCAATCATGAAGACCAACAGAAGTTGAATGAAGATTCAACTTCTCTTTTGTAACTGGCTTGGTTAACATATCAACAGGATTCCTATCTATATGGATCTTCTCCAGCTTCAAATCACCATCTTCCAATACCTGTCGTATGAAATGGTACCTTAGCTGTATGTGCTTTGTTCTTGAATTAAAAGTTGAATTCTTAGCCAAATGGATTGCACTCTGACTATCACTGTATAATCTACAACTCCCATGCTCCCTTACAAGCTCTTCCATGAACCGTGTCATCCATATCATCTCTTTGCTAGCTTATGTGGCTACAATATACTCTGCTTCTGTAGTTGACAAGGCAACAACCTTCTGTAACTTAGATATCCAGCTAACCACCATTCCACCTACAGTGAAAACATAACCTGTAGTGCTCCTCCTGCCATCCAAATCACCTGCCATATCTGAATCTACATAACCATGTAGAGAAGTATCTGAACCTCCATAGCACAAGTGCCTACTGCTAGTTCCTCTCACATATCTAAGAATCCATTGAACTGCTTTCCAATGTTCTTTACTTGGATTGGCCATATACTTACTTACAACTCCCACTGCTTGGGCAATATCTGGTCTAGTACACACCATTGCATACATCAAACTCCCTACTGCGGAAGAATATGGAACCTTACTCATGTACTCTACCTCATCATGTGAATTAGGACATTGTTCTTTACTCAATTTAAAATGTCCAGCCAAAGGTGTGCTTACCGGTTTAGCATCCTACATATTGAACCATTTCAACACCTTGTCCACATAATCCTCTTGAGATAATATCAACCTGTGATTTTTCCTGTCTCTCTTAATGCTCATGCCAAGGATTTTCTTTGCTACTCCCAAATCCTTCATAGCAAACATTTGAGCTAATTTCACCTTAAGCTCATAGATATCCTGCATGTGTGATCCTGCAACTAGCATGTCATCTACATACAACAATAGAATAATATATATACCATTATCCAATCTCTTAAAATACACACAATGGTTAGATTGACACCTGCTGTAGCCATGCTCAGTCATAAACCTATCAAATTTCAAATACCACTGTCTAGGAGCTTGCTTTAGGCCATACAAGCTTTTCTTCAATCTGCACACTAACTTCTCCTTACCTTTGACCTCAAATCCTTCTAGTTGTTCCATATAAATTTCCTCATCCAAATCTCCATGAAGAAACACTGTCTTAACATCTAGCTGCTCAAGATACAAATCCTCAATAGCAACCAAAGACAGTACAATCTGTATAGAAGTCATTTTAACAACAGGAGAAAAAATCTCACCAAAATCAATACCTAGCTTTTGTGCAAATCCTTTCACTACCAATCTGGCCTTATATCTCATCTGTCCATTCTCACCTTCTTTCAACCTATAGGTCCATCTGTTCTTCAGTGTTCTCTTACTAGCTGGCAACTCAACCAAATCCCATGTTTGGTTCTCTCTTAAGGACTCCATCTCCTCAACCATGCCATGCTCCCACTGACTCTTGGAATCCACCTGTATTGCTTCTTCAAAACTCTCTGGTTCTCCACCATCAGTTAGTAATAAATAGTATAATGAAGGAGAATATCTAATTAGAGGCTTACTTACCCTTTCAGACCTCCTGATGGGTGTCTAAGACTCATTCACAACACGCTATCCACCCAAATTATTTGACAGTGACCAACCTCAGTCACCTCCAGACCTATTACTGGCTGACGTTGATTCTTCTTGACCGATGTTGGTGCCTGTCCTGCCGACATTGGTCTCTGTATGACCGACATCGGTTTCTATTCTGTCGACACCAGTTCCTATCCTATCGACGTTAGTCTCTGTGTTTTCCTGCAAGTGATTATTTCTTTTTCCCACGAGCTCATTTTGGACTGTCACCTCATCCAATTCACTATTGCTCTACCCAGATTGATTTAGCTTCTTCAGCTGATCACTATACATCACTTTTTCATTGAAAACAACGTCACGGCTCCTAATTATCTTGTTAGTTCCTAGATTCTAAAAACTAAAACCAAAATCATCTAAGCCATAGCCAATATATGTGCACCTCATAGACTTAGCATCGAGCTTTTTTCTATTTTCCTTATCTATGTGCACAAAGGCTTCACAACTAAAAACTTTGAGAAAAGAGAGATCTACCTTTTTACCTCTCCAAGCCTCTTCTGGAATTCCACCATCCAGAGCTGTAGAGGGTCCTCTGTTAATCAAGTACATTGTAGTGTCAATAGCTTCTACCCAAAACTCTAAAGGCAAACCAGCATGCAATCTCATACATCTTACACACTCCATGATTATTCTGTTCATCCTTTTAGCAATTCCATTCTGCTGAGGTGTCCTTGGAACCATCCTTTGCCTACGGATTCCATGCATGTAACAATACCAGTTGAACTTATAACTACAGAACTCTCCACCATTGTCAGATCTCAGGCACTTTAATATTTTCCCTATTTCATTCTCAACCATAGCTTTCCAAATCTTAAAAGTCTCAAATACATCAGATTTCTTCTTAATATAGTAGATCCATACCTTTCTAGTAGCATCATCTATGAACGAAACATAGTACTATGATCCTCAAATAGAAGCTACCTGAGCCAGTCCCCACACGACTGTGTGAACAAGCTGCAACTTATGCTTCTTCTTTGTAGACCCAGTCTTGAGAAAACTAACCCTTTTCTATTTTCCAAATACACAGTGCTCACAAAATTCTAGATCCATGCTTTTCAAATTTGAAAGCTTACCTTTAGACTTAAGAATTAACATCCCCTTCTCACTCATGTGGCCAAGCCTTGAGTGCCACAATTTTGCATCCGCATCTGAAGTAGATAATATAGAAGGAGAATTGTTAGTAACACAATTACATAAATAGAGAGTACCTACTCTCTTAGCTCTGGCCATAACAAGTGCACCCTTGGTCACCTTCCAAGATTCTGCTGTGAGAGTTACTATACAACCCTCATCCCCTAACTTTCCTGTAGAAATCAAATTTCTCTTCAAGCTAGGAACATGCATAACTTCTCTCAACACCCATGTGTTGCCATTCTGCATTTTCAGCTGCACTTTACCTTTGCCAATAATTTTACAGGGTTCATCATCCCCTAGATATACTATTCCAAAATCTCCATGGATATAGTCACAAAAATATTCCCTATTAGGGGTAGCATGAAAAGATGCACCAGAATCTAACACCCAAGATTCTATATTATTATGCAAAGAGAATATTAAAGCATCTTGTGCAATACCTGCAACCTTTGCTTCTTCTTTTCCTTCGTGCTGATTGTCCTCCTTAGGCTTTGACCAGCAATCTCTGCTTATGTGCCCCATCTTTCCACAATTCCAACATTATGGCCTTCTACCATTTTTGGATTTGGATCTGCCTTTCCCCTTAGACTTGGATCTTGATCTCCCTTTCTTGCTCTTCTCTTTTTGCCTTCCCCTGCTCTCAAAACTTAAAGCATTCCTAGATGTCTCTTCTATGCTTTTCCTATGAATTTCCTCATTCAAGATAACACTAACAACATCCTCTAATTTTAAAATATTTTATGCAGATGCAGTATTGCTAACTACCATTACTAAGCTATGCCAGCTTTTAGGCAAAGAACATAATATTAAAAGATCTTTTATTTCATCATCAAATACAATTTTGACTGAACTTAATTGATTTACAATACCATGGAAATCATTCAGGTGATTAGATACAGATCCACCTTCCTGCATATGCAAATTAAATAACTACTTCATAAGATATACCTTATTAGAAGCTAAAGGTTTTTCATACAAATTTGCTAGAGTAGTCATCAACTCTACCATTGTTTTTGCTTGTGATAAATTAGATATCACAGTAAATGCTACACTCAGTCTTATAGACCCCAGAGCCTTTCTGTCAAGAACTTCCCATTCTTCATCCTCCATGTCTGTGGGCTTCTTTGCAATCCCACCTAACGGTAAGTATAGATCCTTCTGATATAGATAGTCCTCTATCTACATTCTCCAATGTTGATAGTTTTTGCCATTGAACTTCTCCATTCTCAGTTTACTTTCATCTGCCATTGCTTCTCCCACTCAAATAGAAATCCCTACAGAAACTCCTATGAGCAACCTATAATCAATACACACTACACAGATCTGAACCACCTGTTAGTGAACCTGAGCTTTGATACCAATTATTGGATATCAAACTCTAAACCTACAACCAAGGCTCTGATACCACTTGTTGGGGATCAACCAACAATAGATTACACTTATGAAAGCAATAAACCACAGAATTAAATTAGATAGATAAGTAACTAGAATCAGATAATAGCAAAGAACAAGAGATACAAGAAACCACCCTGAAAACTTGTATTAAACTTTTTACAAAAGGAATACAATTGAAGAAACTTCTTTCTTCCACACCTCTCTCAGATGCACAAGATCTCTCTCTAGATCTCTATCCCTTAAGAGCTCTCTCTCTCAAGTACAATCAACTCCAACAACCTGGATTGATACAAATCTATACTATTCTTCAACATTCACATATAATGAACTACTACAATAATCACACTAAGCTAAGAAGATCTAATTCTACATATAGAATTAGGAAACTTGAGCATGCACTTACAACCAACAGTTAAGCCTCTTGAACAAGGGATCTAAAAACAATCTTACTAATAATAGAAATGCAAACTTAAGACTAAGACTTAAACTCATCATGCAAACACTCACTTCTGTCCTTAGAAATAGCATTCTAGACGCACAGGTAACCGATGCCGGTTCCTGCCTACTTGCCTGTGACCGACGTCAATCGATCCTTTGTCGACGTTGGCATCTCTTCAACTGCACCAGACCAAGATCAGTTGCTCCTGACCGATGTCGGTGACTGTGTAAACCTGAAACTTTGGTAATGCGCTCATATGTGAAGCTTTTAGGCTCCACACCTTAACAATTTCCTCCTTTATTTTACTTGAAATAACTCATGCTCCCATGGATCCATGAATATCTTCTCAATCTTCCAACTAGCTCTCAATCTTCAAAAATCCATCAAGCTTCTCCTCATCCTTATATAAATCTCTCCATTTTATTGATTCACAAATATCCTCCACCAAAATGGGTCCCCCCAATCAATCACCCATAAAAATTCTAAATGTGAGAAATAAAATAAATTTTATATTTTATATCCCAAGGATTTCTCACCCAACCTAATAAATGAGAAGGTACTTTTATTTCAAGAGTTATATCATTTATTACAACCCATACTTATTCTTAACGACCTTATAATCCCATGTGGGCTTAATTTTACAAGTCACTCACTTTAAAAAAAGTCAATATGTTCTGTTACACTCAACAATAACTTCTCTTACACTGTCTAAATTTATACTCCACAAACACATTCACCCACCCTAGCCTAGGGCCTAAGAAATTGTTCCTCTATCATTCCTAGAGATTATAGGCACAAGTTGATAATAAAATGCATTATAAAATTCCTCATGATAGGAAAAAATTTCTAATGAAAATAGGCACAAGTTGCTAAAGAAATACATTATAAAATTTCTCATGATTTTTGTGGTTTTAAATATTTATTGTATTAGTATTTAATTAAAAGAAAGAGAAGATTGTTCTAATTGTATTTTAATGAAATAAAGGTTTTAAAAATAATGAAGGGAAAAAAATTTGAATTTATATGTTTTTCTTAAGGACCAATATTTTAGGGAAATGAAAAATGACAACAGGGACACACAAGTTTAAACATAGGTGTATTACAATAATAATGGGCATGTACCCATTCTATAGATTGAGATAAGATTAATCATGTGCCCATTAAGTACATGATAATATAATAATGTGCATGTTTCCATTAACTACACATTGAGATAAGAATTTACATGTGCTCGTTTAGTACAAATTGAGATAAGAATGCAAATTTTCTCATTCTACACTTTGAGATAAGAATGGGTAGGTACCCATTCTACACTTTGAGATACGAATTGGTATGTGCCTATAATTATAGACATTGAGACAATAATGGGTATGTTACCATTATACACATTGAGATAATAATTGACATGTGCCCATTCAGTCTCGATTGATACAAGACTGGGCATTTGTCCATTGAGTCTACACGTTGAGATAAGTATAGGCATGTTATGCCCATTAGACACATTGAGATAACAATGGGCATTTCCCCATTATATGCATTGAGATAATAATGGTAGGTTCCCATAATAAAATTTTAGATAAGAGGTAGCATTTTCCCATTATACACTTTGAAATATTAAGAATGGGCATGTTCCCATTCTACACTTTGAGATAAGAATGGGCATATACCTAGTCTACACTTCATTACAATCATTCATGTTTAAAAAATTATAGTGGAATAAAAAATCACACTCACACACTAAAAAATGATTATATGGGCTTATTAAATTGCATGAAATATTTATAGACTCTTATATAGTCTCTACTATATTGACACGGGTCTTTTTTCTACTACTAGAGAGTTAAGCTCTTTCTCAACTTGTCTCTCTATTCTCCTTCTCCTTTCTCTCTCCATCCTATATAATTCTTATTAACATCCATTAATTAATGAGGTATCTATTAAAACTCAATTATATCACACATAATGTATAATATTGTTGCATAATTTAGCTTTCATGATTAAATTTCAAACTATCAGCAATGGCTACTAGATTTTTAGGGGATGTTTTCTAGTTGAATGATAGTCACCAAAATTATCATAAATTTATTATTGTTTATTCAATTGAGATAAAATTGTATACATAACTTATATACTAAATTTAATATTATTTATCCAAAATTTGTAACTCAAATCTTACCATAACTATTTTTCAAGGTATAGAACCATCTGTAGACTAGACATATGCGTTTTCTAGTTGTAAGACAATTACAAAACCTGTCATAAATACACCACCATTTATCAAAAAGTTATAAAATTTTAAAATAATATTTTAGGATACATTTAATATCACCTATAAAAATATGGTAATTAATGTATTACCCAAGCTCTTATATAAGGAATAGTACCATATGTAGACTACATAGATAGCATCATTTGATAAAAAAATAAATGGTACATTACCACAATAACTCCAAATGATTTGAAAATTAGAAAATATGTTTTCATTGTTAGTTAATGTAATATCAAAATATTTTATCATCCAATTATTACCTCAAAAGGAGGAAAACCCTTTCAATTTTTCATAAAACAATATGTGGTACACCTCCACAATGACTCTAAATGATCTAAAATTTTGTGGAGAGGTTTTAAGAGTTATTTTATATGACTTCACCAAATTTAATCAAGAAATTATTATCACATATCTACCAAAACCAATAGAATTAATCTAACTAATGTCTATGAACATAGTGATAAAATTAGATAAAAGGTCTCTATCCTTTTCCCATGGTAAATGAATACTTAAGAAACATCAATCTAAGATGTTAACACTCTCACACCAATAAGGCCATGACCCAGAAACCCAAACAAACAAATCAAAATCTATTTTTAGTTTATGTAAGATTACATGCACCCTTAGATTCTATTGCATAACACATTGAGATAATAATGGGTAGGTACCCATTCTACATTTTGAGAGAAGAATGGGCATATGCCCATTCTGCACATTGAGAAAAGAATGGGCATTACCCATTATACACAATTAGATAATAATGTATATGTGCCCATTATACACATTGAGATAATATTGATCATGTGCCCATTAGGTCATAATGAGATAATATTGGGAATGTTCTCATTTGGTCACACTAAGATAAAAATGGGCATGTACACATTGAGATATGAATGAGCATGTGCCCATTCAATACACATTGAGATAAGAATAGGCATGTTCCCATTATACACTTTGAGATAAGAATGGGAATGTATCAATTCTACACATTGAGATAAGAATGGGAAGGTGTCTATTCTACATTTTTAATGAATAAATATCATGTGCCAATTATACACATTGAGATAAGAATGGGTAGATGCCAACTCTACACTTTGAGATAAAAATTATCATGTGCCCATTCTACACATTGAGATAAGAATGGGTAGGTTCTAATTAATTATGCATTGAGATTAGAATGGTAATTTTACCATTGAATATATACATAGAGATAATAATGGGAATTCTCCCATTATAAACATTAAGATAAGAAAGACCATACTGGACTCTTAATTTATAAGATTTTAATATACTAGAAAAATGTAATATGGGGAATTATATGAACACTTATTTCTCAAAGCTCATAATATTTTTATTAACATGTGTAGAATGGTAATGTGACCATTTTGAAAAAGTTATGAAAATTAGAAAAGGTGAATCCAACATTATTATCTTAATATATTATGTATAATCCACACATTATTACCCCTTCAACACAAGTAACTTAAGACTATATTAATTGCATTCCATAATATTAATAATTAGGATAAGTTAGATTAATAATTTGGATTCATGGGCACATTAACACTCTACATGTCCATTTTACACATGTTCATTTCCTCTTCAAAATATGTACAAGACATGCGAATAATAACTAATTATGTTGATTCTAAACATGTTAATAATTTTATCAATAAACAAAGCTTCTTATCTAAATGACATGTATAATATAGGCCTCTACTTATTAATAAATATTGAAATATGAGGAGATAAATTAATAAATATCAACCCAAATTTATATGTTATGAGTGCAAGTTTCAAGATATTTTAGTATGATCATAACTTAAAGCATTAAATTTCAACTATACTATATGAGTTATAAACGTACATTTAAAGATATATAATTAATATCATATAAATATAATTAAATGACTATAAATATTTTATAATATAAATTAATTTTCCATATTATACATAAGAATCAAAAGACTTCAAAAGAAAGTTAAGTTTCAAGAATAAAAGAAGTATGATATGACTGATCATTTACTAGTTGACCAATTTAAACATTAATCAAAGTTATATTAAGCCTACTAGGGGATGTTAAAAATTATTTAATTTTAATTATTATAAAATTTTATATTTTATGTTTTAAAGGTCATTAAGGTCATCACTGAGTATAAAAGGAATGAGTTTCTAATTAATTATTTTTTTATGATAAGGAAATTGCATACATATTAATTTAACATGGTGGTAGTGAAAGGATATGATACTCATAAAATAATATACAAGAATATTACACAAGCTTGACTTATTAATGTTTTATAAGTATTTTTGTGAGAAAATACATTTGTAGATAAATAAGAGTTAGGACATAATTTATTGGAAAATAAAGCTGAAAATGCATAAATTGGATCTAACAAGTGATTACAAAAGGGATTAGTGTTTGATAGTTTTGTAAATCCTATTGATACTACATATACAAGTATATTATAAGGATATTTTATGCTATAAGGTATTTATCATTTTCATTTATTATGTCAACATTAAAATCAATTTTAATTTAAAAAAGGAAACTAATGTTTAGGTGAGTTTGATTACAATATACATTTAAATTGAAAAATCAAATGAAATTAAGTGTATTATGTATATTTAATCTTCAAAGAATAAAGAAGATGATATGAGTAAAATATTCAAAACCTGGTTGTAGGTGTTGTATTTCTTGCTCTCTATGCCAATTTAACTTGATGATGTATATATTATTATTCTTATCTCAAGATTAAGCAATTAATTTAATGTTGTATATATTCCTATCTATGTGGTTACACTTTTATATTATTCATATAGTTGTTGAGTGTGGTATCGCTATCCTCGATTGATGTTGGTATAACTCATACATGATTTCTATATCTATTTGACAATCTATAATGTTGATGCAAGTATGATCACATTCCTTGTGGTAGCATTGTCTACCTTTGAATAGATTCACCTAATTTTGTGTATTTCATTGAGTTGTCTTACTTTCTAAAATACAAACTAAGGAAGGAAATTGAATTCATCCACTATTGAAATATTTATAATGCATCTTGATCCAACCATAATTAAATGCCACATAAAATATGAGAGTGAAAATTTCAAAATTTGAAAAATACTAGCTGCATTAACTAACATGATGACTTTCAAATTTAAACAACCCTTTGGATGCCATAAAGCTTATATGTGACAATTTTTAACATTATGAAATCTAGTTAAAATTGTGGTAGATTTGTGTAACCTACATTTAAATTTCATTTCCTTAGTGTCTATCAATACGAATATATTTAATAGTTGACATTAATTTTTCAAAACTAAATTCTAATATTAATACTATAATCACTAATAAATACAATGTTAGATTCTAATCTAGTGTAATACCTAGATATATTCTATTTGAAATGTACACAAATTCTTCAAATTTAGTTAAGAGAGTTGTCCTAATAAAAGGTATGTCACTTTCAATGCTAAGAAAATGAAATGAAATAAATATGATTATAAATGAAATAAATAGTAGATATTATTTCAACACGTACATTGAATTATTACCAATCAATTTGAATTTGGACATTTAATGATGTAAACCTTTAATATAGTAATTAAAAAATCAAATAGGAATAAGTTTATAGTTTTTTTACCATGATATTTGTATTATGATAAAATTTTCACTTTTATTAGTGTGGCAATTAAATAAAAATACTCACTTTTATTGGTATTGCAATTGCCAATTTTATTAGTTTAATAATAATAATAATAATAATAATAATAATAATAATAATAATAATAATAATAATAATAATAATAATAGACTGAATGGCAAGCTGGGTGGGAAAGAACCAATTTTATAGATTTGTGGAAGGAAGTTTCTAGGTGTAATTTGGAAAATAAAATTAGAGCAAAAGTTGCTCACAACACATATTGGGTTTATTCAAGAGCCCCTGCTTAGGTAGGGAATGAATCTACTTGGGGCTTTTATGAGGAGAGCCCAGTCCTAAAAAGGTCTCGAGAGTGGAAGGAGTAGAAGACCTTCAATAGTCTAAATTTTATTTCAAGTCAGAAAACTAGAACAATAATGGTTGCCCATATATGGTCCTTATATGGGGCATATTATGGAGGATCCCACCCCATGATTCTTTTTCAGGGTTATATGGGTATTAGAGGAACCCACTCCCCTATTTAATTGAGTAGAATGGATATTAGAGGAGTCAATACTTTAAACCCATCTGATGGCTTGGATAATGGAAAAATCCATTTATCTCACATGATCACTGTAATTAATTTAGTTTATCTTAAAGTGATATATTTTGTAAAAAAGTTAGTTTTTGTGTTTAGGAGGACCTTGCCTTACTATAGCCTCTTTTTGTTGTTTAAGAGTAGATGATAGAGGATTACACCCTTGGTTCCTTCAAGTTATGAGATTTCAAGTAATCATCATAAGATTTTATAGAATTAGATCTGATATGGATGAAGCCTCTTTGGGGATATTGTTTTATTTAGACATGTTTACACTCCTAAAGTATGTAGGGAATATAAAAGAAGGGCAAAAACTATGTTTAAGTTCAAATATACGTAAGAACCTACTTAGTTCAAGTTGGTTTGGTTTGGGATGGGTATAGGATTCCTAACCAAATCTTGTCCTACTAGAGTGGATGATCAAGGAATATACCTTGCTAGTTTTAGTAGGATGAAATGCCTACTTGTTGTGTCTCAGTTGCATAAAAGTTATGCAAAAAACCTAGGTGGTAGAATATATTATTCTCCTATGGATTCTTGTCCTATAAAGTAAGCCTCGGGGAAGTCCTACCAAAGGATATTCATCTCTTTGAGTTTCATTATTCCATAACATCCTTGACTATACTAAGGCTGTGGGAACCTTTAAAACCCTTGTGTAATGGTTGTGGGAGCCTCAAAACCCCCTAGTTATGCTTTATAAAGGTTTTGGGATCCTCAAGACCCTCCTATTTCACAAAGGTCATGGGAACTTTAATTATGTTATAAGTTGTGGGATCCTTTAAAACCTTCATGTTATGGTTAAGGGAACCTTAAAACCCTCTTGTACCCTTTAGGTTATCAGATCCTTAAAACCCTTATGCTTTACCAAGGTTGTGGAAACCTTCAAATCACTTTCTTTGTTTGTTAAAGTTTGAGGGAGCTTCCGAACCCTCATTTTTGTACTTGGTTGTTTGAGGGATCTTTTTAACCCTCTTTTTTGTGACTGGTTCTATTTTGGTAATGGGTCCAATGTGTAAAACCCTCTACTAGATGTGGGTCTAGTCATCAAAACACTCACTTGTCTGGTTCATATCTCCAGTTTCAAAAGTATTTACCTCATGAAATAAATAAATAATAATAATAATAATAATAATAATAAATAAAAAAAAATTACCATTTTTGTTAATATTTAATTAATTAAAAAATAATAATATTAGTCCTACCTTATGCATAAAGTATAGGATTAATAATTAGTCCATCACACAATATGAGTAATAACATAAAAATATAAATCATATCTAAGTTTTGTAGAATGGGCTTAACTGATTGTTTAACTGATCTTATATATTGGGCTTAATTGATTGTGTCATTGGTCTTGTGGAGTGGGATTAATGTATCAGTATTATCATCTCCATTTAATTAAAGTTAATTTTTAATACCAACTACAATAAAAAAATTGTGTTATGTGGAAATAATGGGCTTAATTATATATGTAGATCTTGTGCAGAATTAGCTTAATACTTGATTGTGTATAATGGGCACAATTGATTATTTAGAGTGGGCTATTTAATAATGGGAAAGTTGTACATCTTAATGAGATGATATTAAGACAATAATACATTAACTTAGCTAAGAATAGAGAATATCCATTATAAATAAGATGAGAATATTGATAATGTCTTGTGTTATGGAATAATGACGCATAATAATTTCGATAAATCTCATTAATACATCATTGAAGCAAGCCCAGTATAAATGTCTATACTGAGATCAATATTGATATATTAGTATATTCTCAATTTTTACAATTAATTTTTAATAAAATACTTAACATATAAACATAAACAAATTTTTGTCAATATATATCAGTTTAGTCTCTTAGGACTCATGAATTTTTGTGCCTTAGTTATTTGGATGTAGATTGTGATGAAGAATGATGATGACATGTGGCTTGATATCTCTTATTAATTTCATTGAGGGTTAAAATACTTAGGATTTTAACCACCTATGAGTGATTAAGTGGGATGGAAACATGTGGGTAGATCTTGTTTGGTCACATGGTCAAGTGGTCCATCTTTTAGATCTTTAGTATGCTTATTACAATCAAGTGAGATGATGATTCAATGAATTAATATCACTTATTCCCTTTACTATGAGTATAAATACTTAGTAATTTAACCATTTTCTAGTGATTTAGCATGATGATGACATGTGGATGGGTCTCATTTGGTCACATGGTCAAGGGGTATATGTTTCTATTTGATGTTTATTCTATATATTGGGATGAAGTGAGATGATGATGAGTGGATTGATATTTCTTATTATCTTCATAAAGAGTATAAAACCATGGGATTATGTCCACCTACTTGTGATAAATTGAGATGATGAAACATGGATGGATATCACTCAACCACTTGGTCAACGGGTCAATGATTTAATTATTTGGTCTACCTTCCATGATGAAGTGATGATGACACATTGATATAATAATTCCATGTTCCCATTCTACACATTGAGATAAATTCAATGGGTAGGTTTCCATTATACACATTGAGATAAAAATGGGTAGGTGGCCATTCTACATGTCATTAAGATAATAAATTTAGGCATGTCCCTATTTAGTACACATTGATATATGATAATACACATTGAGTTAAGAATTCACATGCACCCATTCAATACACATTGAGATAAGAATGGGAATGTGCCCATTTATTATAGATTAAGATAAGAATAGGCATGTGCCCATTTAGTAGGCATTGAGATAGGGATGTCCATGATCTTATTCTACACTTTGAGATAAGAATGACCATGAGCCCATTATACACTTTGAGATAAGAATGGAAATGAGGCCATAATAAAATTTGAGATAAGAATGGGCATGTGCCCATTATATACTTTGAGGTAATAATGGGCATGTTCTTATTTAGTAAACATTGATATAAGAACATACATGTGACCATTCAGTACACATTGAGATAATAATGTACATGCACCTACTTATTACACATTGAGATAATAATGATCTTATCTCACTAAATCTATATGTCATTGTGATAATAATAAGTATGTTTCCATTCTATACATTGAGATAAGAATGGGTGGGTACCTATTAAATAAACATTGAGACAATAATGGGTAGGTCCACAATTTACACATTGATCAAAAGTGAAAAAATAAAATAGAAAAAAAGATAATAAAATAAAATCAAACTATATTTTACTGACATGGTCCTCATAGAATTGTATGTATCATCAGTAACTTACTAAAAAATCTCAAGAACTAGAACAACATATTTATCATAATAATATAAAGATGGTTACTGCAATTTTTTATAATGTTCTTTACACATAATATTTTTAAACTTTATCAGTATTTATGATTTCTCAATTATAGTAACTCATTGAGTCATAATCTCTCTAAGTGCACACCTTAAAGGGTACACTAGGAAAGGGGTGGGTAGACCATTAGTGATTCACAAGATTATTATTCCCTATACCACCACTTACATCCAAAAAAACACTATTTTATACAATTAATTAAGCTTTGAAACATCACTTACAAACTCTTCCAAGAAATCCATCACCTCAAGTATCCCTTACCTAATCCAAAACCTCTTTTTTATCATTTACTAAACAAAGTTAACCTGGACTGACTTGTTCTTAAAAATAAGCATATTATGGGATTAGGTCATCCCTAGTCAACTAAGTATAAGATCTAACTAGTTTATTTAATAAATAACAAGGTTTATTGGGCTAACTTTGTCAACTAAAATTTCAAAATAGTTTAGGGTTATATCTATCTATATAAACACATCCTTTTCACCATTTTCTTTAGAGAGAGATAGAGATAATCATGACTTTGTACATCTACTTATCCATCATTATACTTGAGGATCCATTTCTTAGGGTTTCATACTACAATTGGAGATAATAATATTATCTTGTGTGAGAAGTCTTTTGGTTTCATATGAGAAGTCATTTATCCTAGAGCCCAACTATCTTTGTTATCCTTACAAACCATAACAACCACTTACAAAGCACCATTATCCAAGGGAGAGATTAAGGCTTGACATGTTTGTATTCAAGATAAGTATTACTAACTCTTTATAATATTTATTAAAGTATATATATTTGTATGTGTTATCTTATTAATATGTGTTTATCTCCATACATTAGGATTAACTCTACATTAACCTGAGTAGAGTTCTTATTTTCATGTTTTCTTTTATGTTTATTACCACCATTTTGTGCCATAGGATTTGGTGAGCACTAGATTAGATTCAATTTAATTTTTCATTTACTTTGAAAATAAAATATAGGACCTAGATAGGGTTATTTTGTGGTATTTATTGGATATAGTATATTAAACCCTCTGTACTGATATTGTGTGGTAAGAGACCCCTTAATTAGTTCTAGTGGGTCCATATTGGTCATGACCCTGACTGTCTAAATGTACCAATAAAAAAAAGGGATAGTGTGATTTATCTTATCTAAGCTTGGATTGATTTGTAGATCAACATCACTTTCCCTTGTATACATTCTAGTTAACCTAATGTGAACTAACCCTTGCAAGTTTTCATTCACACCTTCATTTATTATTTATTTCATTTTTACATCGCTAGATTGAATTTATCAAGTCAGTCTAACATTTTATTTACAAGTTTAACACATAGTCACTCTGATCAACTCTATTTTTCTTTGTTTAGGTCATCTTTAACCACATGTAACTAGTTTGATTAGTTTGACTTAATTCACTAATTTACATACAAGTTTTCAAACTCAATTGACCTATTCAAATCTATTAGCAGGCTATAAATTTCATCTTGATGAAATAGTATAAAAACATAAAATTTAGTAGATTCAAAATCATCAAGTTCATTCTCACCATCTTAGTCAATTTATTTTCTTCAGTATAACTCTGTTTTCATAGTTTCAATCCATAAAACTATAACTCTATAGTAAAATAGGTCAACTAGATTGGTATAGTTTTGTAGCTTATTTTATGGCCCAAAAGACTCAGTCTACTTGATTGAATATGTTTTTTTGGATCTTTTTTCAACATATAGAATTGACCCAATCAATTTTATTCTATACTATTTACATACTTGGTTGTCTGAACCACCCCTGTACTCTTCAAGTAAAGGAACTAGCTCATATTGTTAGTAATTAATTCACTTTTCATTTTTTTGTTTTCTTACTTAGAGTGGAACACATAGACTAAATAGGAAGTTTAAAGTTATCAGTTTAGTCAAACTATTTTTATTTTATACACACACTTCCAAACCTTAAAATCAAAAACCATTGAACAAATTATACCCAAGGTCTACCTACTTGGTTTTCATCACCAAGAGGGAAGTTAGCACAATTTTATAGCCAAGTATAAATATGTAGTTGATGTTATATATTGAAAAATCACTTGACACCCTTATCATTATGGGATTGTGAAGTGAGCGGGTAGGCCCCAATACCAATCCAATACCATTAACAATATAGATATTTTTTAGTCTTAACTATATAAAACCATCCTTAGATTGCCTTTCTAGTTCATTTTTATAGCCAACTCTCTATCATATTTATTTTTAAAAGTTCTAATTTAAAAACATTTAGGAATGACTACCTAGATTAACATTTCTATTTTTGTTTCTTAATTTGTTATAATTGTCTGTTGTATTCAAAAACTTAGATCAGCCAACATTGTTACAAGGTTTGTGTTATGCATTACAACTGAATTGACTAGATCAACCAAGTTACAAGAATGTTCATTTAAAATATGCTAAAAAATAACACTAGATCATCTAGAGTCATAACTATCCAAACCTATCTTTACCTTCAAAATGCATTTGATCTATTCAACTATGTCTCCTATAGTCTTTGTTTTCCCATAGAACAAAGTCAGTCTATTTGACCTAGTCTATTACAAATTGCCTATTCTATTGAACACACAATTGACCTATCTAACTATGTGTCTTTTAGACTCCCTCAATATCACCATATAAAGAATAGAGTCAACTAATTTAACTACATATTTTGTATCCTATCTTGTCTACTATCCTATAAGATAATGGCAACTAGTTTGACCCAGTATCATACCAATTGATCCTCACTTTTAACAAGTTTTTAGTTTCCCTCCATCATGAATTTATTATTTGAGGATAATACATAATTGAATAAAAAACATGATGATTTTTACCAATCGTAATAGCGTTCCTAAAACACATATTCTAGCACCCACTATGGATCAAAGCAAAATGTCCATATTGCCACCCACACTACCAACTATGGGATTCCTCCCTATTTTTACTCTACACTTAACCTATTATTTTCATTATAATATGAGTCTAAACTTGAATAAACAACTGAAATTCTCTTTTCCATGAACAAAAACCCTCAACATAGAGGAAAAAATCATACAACTATCTATAATATCATGATGGGGCCTCATTTAGGAGAACCCCATTCACCTTCCCCTAGAATTTCCCAAGGATTTGAGGCAAGCCCTTTATTTTTGTCCTAACCTTTACCCTATATAATGTATCCTTCCCACACCATGACATCATTATCTATGTCTTATTCTACCTCTATGCCAAATATTTCTATACACATGGCATGTTCAACTTCTAGTGTGCTTCTTCAAAATACCCATATCCATAACCATGCTACTATTGATTATTTTACCACCAATGATTCTTTTCTACTATTACTACTCATGACACTAGTGTGGTGCATGCTACTACATCATCCAACACTCATAGTGCATCTCAAGCTCTTAATACCTCACATAATACTAATGCATCACATAATGCATCCACTATCCAAAAGTCTACTCAAACAATCAAATTTAATTAAAAAACTTAACAAAATGTATACTTTTTGAAATAATAAGGAAAATTATATGATTTAAATGAAAAATCACCTCATACATCTCAAAAACCAACCTCATCATGTTCCATGGGTAGAGAAAAACCCTAATGCCCCCCCACCCCCTTTAGGGGTTCCCATGGTAAACTCATACCATAACCTCCACATATCACCAAAACCATCAAACATTTATAAAATGAACCTATAGTATCTAAAATTTTTAACATTGACATAGGATGTATCACCCCCACCATCAGTTATAACATATCTATAGATCCTACCTTACATCTAATTTTTTTTGGTAACCTTTATAAAGACTGGGTTAAGCTTAATACTTTTTCTACCATTAAACTCCTAGATAAAACACTTTTAGGAGATGTTTTATATTGGTACAATTAATTTAAAACCAACTCTATTACTAGCCTAGAAGACTTGGTTAACTCACTAATCCAAGAATTCCAAACTAGTGATCTTCTATAAGATAACTTATCTCATTTTATATATTGTAAATAACTCAAGACCAAAATGGCACAAGTCTTCCTCAAATGATGGAAATGTTTGTCTAATTAATCTGAGTATAATATGGTAGATGGTAAAATCTTCCACTTATTTATCACTTTTATCAAGCCTAAATTATAATATTATGTTATGACCCTTTCTCAAAAAACTTTGGAATAAGATCTTGACCAAACCAAAAAACAATACTTCTTCATGCATCAATTTGAATAGCCTCAACCTACAATGTGAACTCCATAGTAAAACTAATGATAGTGTTACTAACACTTATGACACCATACACACCATCAAATCTTTCATTTTAAACAACACCATGGAGCATGTTCCTCCTCCTAACAACAATTCTAACCACAATCCCATATTTACTCAAAATAATCATACTAATGTGCAGAAAACATTATCCCTAGCAAAAATTCAAAAATGTCTTCCAAGATCTCTATGACTAGATCTTGACCCAACTCATCCCATGAAATCATGGTATGATCCAAATAAATGTTATTGGTTGTAATTAAGTTGAGGCCATTCTCATGATACTTATATACATTTAATAAATATTTCTAAGGATTTTATTTTGGTCCTAACTTTAACCATGAATCCCTTATATGAAAATGTCAACAAGCTTATGACATATCACTTAAAGCTAATGAGACTCAAAATAAAAATCAAGTGTTAAACCAAGCTAATATTCTTTTGGATATCTACAAGGATCCCCTTCCTAACCAATAAGACAACATTGACCAAACTACCCTTACTACTAAAAATAGTGAAAGTCTTATATACCTTTGCACTAATGAAAATAATGTGGTTAATATGACTAATATGAGAGGAGTAGTTTCTTACATTGATTTAAACCCAACACCTACACATCATACCTTTCCAACATTATTCATCATTCAAGACACTTCCACATCCCATGTCATTGAATTAGGGTAGGAGGAACCAATAACCATATAAGCATTACCTACAACAACACAAATTAACCATACCTATCATATCCTTGGTTTAACTTATATTCTCCAACTTCCATACTAGAAGAAAACATCCTTCAAACTTCTAATAGTACTTCCTCTACTCAACCAAAAAAATACCTCAACTAATCATTGTATCACCTAAAGTCACTCAACCCACTTGTAATCAACCTAAAATAACCATACCTTATCAACATAAGTTTTACTGCACCTATAACCCTCCTTCCCATGAGCTCTTACAATACTACACACTAATATCTAACAATCTTCTCATTGGTTATGATGAATGGTATCCTATTACGAAAATTTCCCATCTTCTATCTTAAATCCCTTTTTTAGATTTAATGATGAATTTTTCCTACCATCGTGATCACTTAATGAAACTATTATTTGAAATGAACATCCCTTGTTATCCTCCTATAGGGAAAGAACCTACCTTAGTTGGATCTAAAGATGACATACTTTAACAAAGTAAAGAGATGTCCATCCATTTTGACAAGAAAGTGGACACTTCCCTCTCACTTAAGTTTCCTATCTCTTTGATGATTCCTAATGATATATTTCTTTATGATGATGATCCTCCTTTATTCATTAAAATCTAATTATGTGATATCCAAATTAAGCATGATTTCATTGATGAAGGTTCAAGAACTTGTTTTTCCTCCCTTACTTTTTTAAAACACTTGGATGCTCTGAGTGTAACCTTCAATCTACATGTAATACATGCAAAGGCTATGATAAAAGGAAAATGCCTCCTCTAGATTGTGTTTGGATTTTCATTACCATTCCTTCCTTTACCATTCATGTGAAAGTGATGATATTTAAATTTCTACTTTCTTAAAATATATTATTTTATCAACCTTGGACTCATCATTTGAGAGTAGTCACTTCATCTGCATCCTAATGTGTCAAATTTTATCATAATGGTTCTATCTACAATATTCAAGAGAACATGAATCCTTGGAATTTTTTACAATTCTAACAACATTGTGTCTTTAAAATACCCACACTTGAACCCTTACCTAGTGTTCCATTTTAATAATCCCAATACTTCAACTATCTATTTAAATCCACTAGAGGCTATAATGGTCATCCCAAATTAATTAGGAATATTATAGATAACCTCTTAGACTCTGATGATGATGATCTAAAAGAGATAAGAAAAAAGATCAAAACTTTTGATCTTTACCCTCACATCATCACTAAACTTCCTCCTTTTCTTCAACCTCAATCTCATCAATAACCTTCTAATGACATAGATGTTTTTTAAACAAAAATTAGACATTCCATTCATCATGATTTATCAATCAATAAAATAATTTCTACATGTACTATCAACTTACATACACTTGATTATGATGATGGTTATTATTAAGATGACCCATTTTTAGTTGGATTCATCTAAGCTAGAAACACTTAAGTTCTTTGACATTATTATTATTTATTTGTCTTTTCACGCTTCTTCTATCATTCTTTCTCTTATCATACCTAATATTAATTTTCCCACTATTGTTCATTGTTAGATATAGATCACTCACATATTATTCAGCCATTCATAGTAGAGACTCTTAGGAATATGCTCATGAATCATGTCATGATAGGACCTTATCATCTTGAAAAATATCATAACCCTTCTAGTATACTTCCTCCACATTATTAGCCTTTGAGATTAGAACTATTGCATAGCCAACCTTAGCTACAAATGATCCTAGTCTGGTTTCCTCTATAGCTTCCACCTTCTTTGGTGATGGTCTTCTTCACTTCCTTTAGCTTTATACCTTACCTACACAATGGGAATATTAACCTTGTTGTGATATTCATAGAGGTATTAGTCATTGGACCAAAGATTATCATCTATATCAATATCCATAAGCTCCTTCTACCCCATCAACTAGTATACCCCCATAGTCTACTAATAGATTTATTTATTACTTACATGGAACACATAACTGTTATTTTATCAAATAACAAAAAATTAGGTAATACATCGACACATTACTAGTCATTTCCCAATCCAAAGAAAAGACCATACCATCTCTCATGATATTTGCATAGTACATTACTAAGTATGGTGAAGTCTATTATCTTTGGCATCAATGTTATACCCATCATACTAATTGATTTAGTGTGCTCCAATAACATCTATAGGATTTCACATAATCTACACCAACATAAGTTATTCCTTCTCCTGTAGGTCATTCATAAATGAAGTTTCCTCCATCTCCATCAGTTTTACCTCCTCTTAGCTCCATAAATACCATTCACATAAAGACACCTATTCCTTGCATTAAGTATCCCACATGGGAGATACCACACCAACATTACTCTTCTTCCTCTACACCTACCTTTTCAATTGAAATGATATGGAAGTCTTTTCATAATTATTCATTAATATTGATGATACTTTGGCTAACATCAGAATTCAACTACATAGGGATGTTTCAGATGTTATGGATACATTTGTGGTCAGATCTATCATTATTTGTTAACACAACATGGATTTTTGTCACATTATTCTATTATATTATTTAGATTGGATTTGTAATCCATTTATATATTTTATATCTTTGAAAATTTTTCAAACATGATTTTACTTATCTCTTTTACATGAATCATTATATTATGATATATGTGTTTTACATGGTTTCATTCTCTTTCTCTTTTTCTTATGGCTTGTTCTCATTATTTTCATGAATATAAACATATGTTTATGATTTCACTTCTTTCATGAATTCATTTATTTTCTTTGCAATGATTGTTTTCTATATTTTACATTCAAGTAAAGATAAACTTTATTGTGACTTAGTTATACAATTGTGATTCCATTCGTATTTTATCTCTACTATATGATCAGTTTTATAATGAGACTTCTCATTAAACTACTTATATACACTAATCTATTTGATCTCCTTTCTTCAATTATTTCCCTTTCACATACTAAGCATACATATGGTTGAAACTTGAGATTACATATTGGTCCATAGGTAAGCCTAAGTTATTTAGTAAGTCTTATCTTGGGTTACTTATCCTCAATTAACCAAATTTTAAATATCATTCATGTGTATCATTTTCATCACTCATGTTGGTTATTCCAAATCTGTATGGAGGAGGATTCACAATTTTTTTTTAAAAAAGCTAAAATATAAATCATTTAAATAAAATGTAATGATTTAAAATGAAATATATAATCTAGAAGTCTAATCACACCAAAATACTTGATTGACTATATTTAGAAGATCTCCTTTTTCTAATCGAATCTTAAAATCTAGAGTTGGATTCATTATAGATCTGAGGTCCATTAGGTTGTGTTAGGCTAGTAGATTGTGATAAGAGAACCAAAAAAAATCTATAAGTGCTACCTACTTTCTCACACAAGTACCCAATGTTCACAGTAGATTGATGGATCTATAATAGGTCCTAGGGAATGTGGAATATGTTTTGGGAAGGTAGGACCATTTTAATTTACTTGTTCATATAACCTTCATGATTTTATCTTAATATCCCACCTATTTATCTATACAAATTTATGCTTATTATGAGCATGTATCCTTTGTATTTTTATGGTCACTAGACTCTTAGTTTCTTTCCTTCTTACTTTGTATGCCTAATGTTTTCTCATCAAATGTCTATGTCATGATTTTTACACATCCTAATTCATTTCACCAATATTAATATTTCCACTTTATGAATATATTTTTTTAACTGATCATACATCACAAGGTTTTCCCCTTGTGAGTTTCAATGTAAGACCTTGGAGAAGTCCATGTATTCCTCACAAAATAATGCCTTATTTTCCCCTTATTTCACAATAACCTCATTGGTTTTAACCTTGTGAGTTTTAGCATAATACCATGGATAGGACTCATATCTCCTCACAAATTATCACATTAAAACATATTTAAATTATTCCCACATTTGTCTTCACTCATTGGTGTTCCCTTTGTGAGTTGTAGTGTAAGACCATGGATAGCTACAGACCCTCATAGAATATTCCAATAAAAAATTCATACTATAACCAAGTAAAAATTAAATTAAATTATTAAAATTTAAGATAATTTGTGTTACATTATGATTTAAATGTCATTTACATACATCCCATCTTGATTTAGTATGTTTTATGGGTAATTTATAAACACTTCACTTTTATCTTCTTATTTTCTAACTGCATGTATGTTTACAACCATTTTATTAAATTACTCATACTTTGCATCTTTATTTAGTATGAATAATTTTATTTATATTTACAATATTTTTTTATTCTCATACTTCCCATTCTGATCTAGTATGATTGATTAAATTTATTATTCATTTTTTTTTATACCATTGGATTTCACATGTTTTCCACTTTATTACAAAATTTCATACTTCCAAAGTTGATATATTATGATTTTTTTATTTTTTATTTTTTAATTTGGTAAAATCATTTCAATGGATTAAAAACATTTTTTACCTATTACTTTACCATTTTGGTTTCTTATATTTATTTCTCTTCTGTTCTTACACATTTCCTATTGTGATATAGTGTGTACTACATTTTATGATTATTTATACTTTTCCAAATAATTTTATTTTCCTTCCAACCATGAATTTGTATCATATAATGATATAAAATAAAATAAATGTGATATAAATTAAATACATCCATCCATAAGTAAAAATACAAATCATAGACTAAGAAATGTCCATATAAATATATATAGGATGAGTTTGATACAATATAATACAAAATACAATATCTAAAACACTAAGGTTGTACTCCATCATATCTATCATGTGGGAAATCCACACTACCCATGGATGTCTATGATTGCATTATATGAATGGTACATTGTAATGATGTATCCTAGGATCTCAATCCATTGATTTATCCTTATAGATTCGAAACTTAGGCCTACACATGTTCAATCTCTATAAGGGTCACCATAAGGGTAGTTCACTCCAATTCCATCACCTTTCAATCTTGGGAATCTCCCTATATTACTCTTTTAGGTGGTTTTGAACCATCTCCTTACACCTAAAATTATTAAGTATCCTCCCCTACCAATCTCAACTAGATAACATAAGTTGGGGTAGATGGGACCATAGGGTCGACCAACATGGATGGATCATAATGTGATAACAACCCATCCAATATATCATAGTGTGTGGCCAAAATCATGTCTCCCCATCTGATATCCTACACTATATTACCTATAAAATAAAAACCAAATATACATATTATATAATGTATATATATCTCAAACCATATAAAATCATTAAATACATAAATAAAAATGCAACTCATGATCTATGTCAAAAAATTATTAAATTAAAAACATTTTATCACTAGCGATGATGTTTCCAACCATTATCTCTTCATCATACCAAATACTAAGCACATCCTCTATCATCTACCTTCATACAATGTCAAAACATATAGTCATAACTCATGCCTATCATGGTCCTCTCTTCAATGGCCTCTCTATTAACCATATATGTCTAACAACTATAGGATCATCATGTGCTACTCCTCATGCATGTGTCCTCTCTCATTAGTTATTCCATCTCATATTACCTTGAGGCATCCACTATCTCTCATGTTTTGTCTCTACTCCCACCTTTTCTAAATCCTCACCCTTTACATCCAAAACTATAACATCCTCTACATTGGGCCTCACTTCCTCCTACTACTGCACTTCGCCCATCCATGGTCTCAACCTTTTGATACTAAATTGACCCTTTCCTATCCTTTGCATACTATATCAACCACCTACTATGTGGTCATCCTCTTTTAGTAGACTTTATCATCCACCTACTGCATAATTCATTGGATAGAATATACAATGTTGGCCATATCTTTTTTCTATCTAGGTCGACCCTCTACTATGTAGTCGACCACTCCCAACAATACTAAGTTAGCCATTTTATATTCACTCAAACACATTAAATTTTGTCACCTTTTCCAACTAAGTCGATAGGGATGAATTTATTCTTAATTTTTAGTGACTTTTCAACCATTTACCATAAATGCCTTAGGCATTTATTGGTTTGATTCTTTCCTACCCAGTATCTTATTTTACCCCTAGTTTACCAAAAAATTTCCTAGGATCTTTTTTGGTATCTACATTTCCTCTAATATATATTTTTATATATTTAGATTAATTCCAAAAAAGGGTACCAAAAAAATGAAATCAATGCATCACTTACTTGAGTTTCACTATCTATATCCACTATGCATCCTCCATGTCAAAGTTGTCTCTTCACCATGAATCACTCCCAAGGCTAAACTAGGTCTCTTAGAAAAATATTTTCTTAGAATAATAAAAATAACAAATGAGTTAATTTTCAACCTATTTATATTTACTATTTCAATTTTTTAACCTACTAATTATTTACCACCAAATTCCATTTTTATCCCATGACTTTATTTCTACCAACTCTTTTCCCAAATCAAAAGATGTTCTACAATCTTGACATCGTAGAGAATTTTTCCTCATATTACATATATATTTTTTAAAACTTTTGATTTTTTTCACTTATTTCACAAGTTCACCTAATGTTCTTTACATTGGACACCTTCACATTTCTCTCACTTCATTCCTATTATACAACACTAAGGTAGGTAAAGGTATGTGTTTTTCAATTTTATCCCTTCATTTATCTTATTTGCTTCTTACTAAAATTTACTTACCTCAATGTTGTGTGTTTTTATGTTCTTTTCTTGAATCACTATCTTATGTTACAATTATGTGACATGTGATGAGATTTTAGTGGGGCATATGTATACACATAATATTTTTAAACATTATCAAATATTGATGCTTTATCTCATGCAAAAGCCCATCAAGTCTCAATCTCTCTAACTAAAAGCCTTAAAGGGTGCACTGGGAAAGGGGTGGGCAGTCCATTAGTGCTTCACAAGATTGTTGTTCTCTATACCACCATTTACAACCAATACAAACCCCTACTATATATTTCCATAAAATTTGACACCTCCATTACACACTCATCCAAGGAGTCCACTACCTCAAACAAATTTTACCTAATACAAAACCCATTTTTATCATTTACCAAACAAATTTATCCTAGGCTGACCATATTCTTAAAAATAAGCATGTTATTGGATTAGGTTAGCTCTATTTGAATTGATATAGGACCTAAATACTTTATTTATTAAAGAACAAGGTTGATTAGGCTAAATCTATTGGCTAAAAATTTATAAAGTTTTAGGGTTAGATATGGATATATAAACACATCCTTTTCACTATTTTCATTAAAGAGAGATAGAGATAATCATTTATTTATGCAACTGGTCATCCACCATTCTACTTTAGGAGCCATTGCTTAGGGTTTAATACTACACATGGAGACAAGAATCTTTTTTTGTGGGAGAAGTATTCAAGTCATGTAGCCTATATATGACCTAAATTTGTTATATTTACAAACCACAACAACCTCTTGAAAATCACCATTATCTAAGGGAGAGATTAAGGCTTGATGGATTCATATTCAAGGCAAGTATTCCTAACTCTTTCTCCTCTTTATTAAATTAAATATATTTTCATGTCTTATCTTATGAATATGTTTCTCTCTCCATGTATTAGGATTATGTCTACATGGACTTGAGTAGAGTATTTATTTTCATGTTTAATTTTATGTTTATTACCCCTATTTATGTCACAATATTTGGTGAGAACTAGATTAGATTTACTTTACTTTGTCATTTACTTTGATGATAAAACATAGGACCTAGATAAATTTATTGTGTGGTATTACTTTAATAAAGGATTTGTAACCCTCTCTAGTGATATTGTGTGGTAAATACCCCTTAGTTCTCATAGATATATATTAGTCATGACCTTGATTGTTTAAATGTACCAAAAAGTGCAAGGGATAGTGTGATTTATCTTCTTTGAGCTAGGATTGATTTATAGATCATGTTCAATTTACCTTGTACATAATTATCACTAATTTCACATAATGAAATTTATATTATAGATCTAATCTCCTACATTAGGTCTAGTATAACTAATTTTGTGTGTTTTTTTCTTATTTGGGTGCTCAAAGATTACTACTTGTTTCATAATTTATTATGCATTTGTAACATGGAAAAGGATAAAGTAAATATTTAAATCATTACCAAAGGATGTTAAAATATTTTTAATGAGGAAGGTGGATTATAGGGACTATCGGTGAACTTTAGCATTTATGATTTACATGATTCAAAAGACAAAGTCAATGAAGATGTGGGAATAGATCTAAAATTGTCACACAAAGAGCCCTTGGACATTGTGAGGCCAATAAATATTGGGATTGTCTTATCAGAACATCCTTTCAACTATGATATGTCTATCATTTTTTGGGAGCACATGTTATGAAGATGCAACATAGACTCAACCCCTATTTTAGTACTTTATGGAGGAAAAAATTAATCACATGTTATCAATATGAAACACAAACTCAAACCCTATTTTAGTAATTTATGGAGGAAAAAATTCCATAAAAATTATGGAAAATTTAAAGATGACTTCACTTATGCATAGTGTAAAATTTAAATTAGAGAGGATGATTAAATAATACTACAAATATATCATGATACCTAAGGGTATGTACATGGTTTGATAATTATATTCTTACTAAAATATATGTATTACTACATGCTAATTAAATATAGTATTTTCATACTTGAACTCAATCCTTTGGATCATATAATTTAGTTTTAAATACACAATATAAGTCTATTGACTACTAAATTATCTAAATTTATCTAATTGATGTGATAATTAATGTAATGGTACAAATCTTAGATATTATATAATAAAATATGGGCATGTGCCCATTTAGTACACATTCAAATAAAAAAATGGGCATGTGCCCATTTCAGACACATTAATATAAGAATGGGCATGTGCCCATTATAAACACTAAGATAAGAATGGGAGATGCCCATTATACATGTCATTGAGATAAGAATGGGTATGTGCCCATTTAATACACATTGAGATAATAATAGGTATATGTCCACTTAGTACACATTGAGATAATAATAGGTAAGTGTCATTCTACACATTAAGATAAGAATGGGTGTGTGCCCATTTAATACACATTGAGATAAGAATATGAAATTGATCATTCTATAGAGTGAGATCATTGACGTAAAATTTGAAGCTATTAGATATAGACAGGTTTATGTTAATGTAAAATTAACTTTAGTTAGACTAATGTCATGTAAAGATTAGTATTGGTTAGGATTTTTAACATCCACTTTTAAAAGTAGTCCCAATATTCATAGTCATCCATATAGTACACATAACATAGTATTTCCTACTCTAACTCTTTATATTTATATAATATTATAGATCAATCTCTGAATATAATGTTTTTTTAATTTTTAATATATAACACTGTATGGCACTATTACTTAAAATACAATGATGTGTAACTTTTACAACTTTCTTGTATATGTTCTCCTTCCTATGCTATTACAATACCATAATACTGACTCAATCCAAATATAATAAATGGTCATATATATGTAACACATTCCCTTTCTCTAATTAGATCATCCTTTGTTTTCATAAGTCATTCTTTTTTACCACAATAATTATAGTTTTCCTCTATTTTCTTAGCTTATAAAGTGTCTTATTGCAATGGTAATGGAATCACATCTATGGTAATTGTAGTTTGGTTCTTTATTTAAAATATAATCCTACCAACATTTTCTCAACTTTTATACCTTTATCTCATCTTTTAGACAACTTCAATTATTAATAGGTACCAAAAATTATCATATATTTATTTACAAAGATTAACTTGCCAAAAAATTTGGATGAAGATGTCAGCTCCCCTCCTTTGGGTAGATGTTTCCCATACTTATCCATCATTTCCTTGGAAATGTCATTCTAGTTAAAAAAAAATTTGTACCTCTTCATTTTTAGTGTGTAAGTTCATAATTTCCTTTGTGGCTAACACTATATCATATAGAACTATAAATTTGTCTAATATATTTAAGTAGTCTTGATGTTACTTAATTTTAATCTTCATATTTTCTATCTGGGTGTTCAAGAATGTCCCATAATCCTCTATATATTCATATACTTTCACATGTTGCATCTATTTTTCCTTATATTGATTATGTAAGGCTATCATCTTAGCATGTTTTACTTTAGATGGGATATGTTGGGACACCAAATTGGGTGAGGTAGTACTCAAATGATTCTCCATAGCTTCTAGTTTTGACTTTTTATCCTATGTCCATAGGTGCCAACCGAGGGTATAAGTGAAATAAGTAGTTACATCCTCCATTAATTTCCATAGTTTCCTTAATTGCTTTGTGTATTTAATTATTTTTATATTATTTTCTCCCTTAGGTGGCCCTAACAACTCTTCCTTATATTCTTCCCTATCCTCAAGACTAATCAAAATTCTATTAATTATGGTACCTGCATGACTTATGAATTTTTGTATAATTTAATACAATTATTTCTCTATTTGGAGAGTTGTGTCTAGATAAAATTATATTTGAGAGGTGGTTAAATAAACCACACCCTTCTTGACACCTTCCTCCAAATTAACACACTATGTCATCTAATCTATTTTGGTACTTTATAATAGTTTCTGCCAACATTTTATTTCTCTATAGGGGTTATATTTTTTAAAGATACCTTAATTTATCCTCCTTCAGTAGGTTGTGTAATGTTTTATGGCACTAATATAGTAAATGTATTTTACTTATGCTTAGCCAGTTCTACCTTCACTATTGTCAACGGGTGTATATGAGTTTTTATACTTCTCTGGACTACCCCTAGTGTACCTAGGGGTATTTTTTTTTAATAATATAGGAGGTGTCCTTAGTACTTATTTGTACCTTCTTTTCCTTTCCCTTCTCTTGTGGAACATTTTTTCCTCTATCTTCTTAATTTTTTCTATTTCATATCTTTGCTTACCCCCTCTTTTTATTTTGTCCGACATATCTATTTATTTATTTCTTCTTACAATTTATTTTGTTTTTTTTCTTTGACTTTCCTCTCCCCCATTTTCTTATTTCTCTTCTCTTCTTTTATTTTTTCTTTTACTACTCTTTCTTTTTTATCTTTCCCCCTTCTTTGATGTTTCTAATGTTCTAATTTTATTTTTGTTTTCTCCCTTTTTATTAAATTTTCTATGGTTTCTTCCTCCATTATTTTTTCTAATTTTTCCTTTTTATTTTTCTAGAAACTATGGACTAGCATACTAAGTGGTTGACTCTACAATATCCTATATTTTATTCCATTCATCTTCAAGTTATTATTCAAGTTTCTTGCATTGTTGGATGATATCCTCTTTATTTTATTTTGCCTTTACCAATTATTTCTACTTTACTAAGTTCTTAGAAACTAGATCCATATTTTTTTTAGCTCATAACTTCATATGTTGGATAGGCCAAAGCCTTTCCTATTTTTTAGGGTACATTGGTGTGCATGTGGTAGTTTTATTTAAAGCTTCCCATTGATATTTTTCTACCATCATTAGAGGCTCTTTTCTCCATTTATTAGTATGTATTAATAATTCATACAAGTATTCATGAAGACCACCAAGTAAATCATCCATAACCTATGCAATAGTCTCAATGTAGTCCATGATTCCTATGATTTCCCTATTATTCACTACAGTATCCCCCCTCTCTTAATATTTATTATTAACCAAATTTGACTTTTTAGTCAAATTAGGACTTGCCTATTTAAAAACATTACCTTTAGGTGTTTTATGGGATATAATATCTTTCCATGGGGAGTATTATGTGTCATTTTATGTTATTTAATTCAATTTTAGCCTTGGCCTTAGCTGCATTAGTCAATTTATCAGTTTGATGTCATTTTATGTGTTTTTAAGGGTCATTAATGCAAGTGGAATGGTTCCCAAAGTGAATAGGTGTCCTATTTTTGTTTAAAACATCCAAAATGTTAGTATGAGTTTCAAGGATGTCAATTAACTAGGAATTTTGTAGGTTGTTTAACTAAAATTATAGAAACCAATAGAAAATGGGAGAAAATGGCACTTATATGACACATAGGGAAGTGTGCCACATGGATAAAGATATTTTATGGAATATTAACCTTCATAAAATTAAAATATATGATTTTTTAATCTGAAATAGTATTTTTGATGTTAAAACCATTATACCCATTTCTAGATTTTCTAGACAAAGTAAAGTGACCTTTAGGTTTTTGCTTAGTACGGATAGCACAAGTAGTTTCAAGACAAATTATTTTGGGATTTTTTTATATAATATGAGACCTTAAATTTAATATATTTATTTTTATGATTTATCAACCATTTTTTATTAACCATTAATAATAAGTTGACTATCCAGTTTTGCTAGTTGTTTCCTACACCCTATAGGTTTTGCTTCATTTTGGCCAAATACATACAAACCAGTTGGTTATATTAGCTCCATAAGGTGTCTAATTAATTATAATTTTTTATCCATTATTTTTTTTAATTTTTCATGATGTTTAGATAATCAAACTTTCTTTAGGTTGTAAGAGGATGCACTATGTTGGTTACATACAGTTTTTCACCATGTCTAGGATTCTCATGTTTTGAAAAGGGTTTCAGGGTTGTGATATGTCATACCTAATGTTTCCAATGTGGGAAAATTATTTAATTTACTTTCATATTATCCTATAAATAAACATTATTCATGATTTGTAGTCACATGCTACTAAACTTGTAGTCAGTCATGGATAGCTACCTATAGGAGTTCTAAAGAGCTACATCCACATTGAAAGAGTATTTTAGACTAGTTTGATGTTTACATAAGGTAGATAAATTCATATGAAAATTTAACATGATGGAAAGTTCATGTTTCATGTTCATTATCTACACATTCTACTCATAATGATGCTTTCTCTACGTGCATACCTTTTAAAATACACTTCTAAGGGTTTCATGGTGATATCATAGTATGATGAGAGCCTTAATATTGGTCCATGGCCTTTTAAACCATAAGAAAACCATTTGTAAATATTTAGAGAGGTATTATATTATGAAGGTCAAATTATAAGGCATATGTTTTAATCCATAACCATTATCTAATTTTAATCTACCTGTGTATTAAGATTCACCACTCATAGTTAACCAAAGTAGGGGACTAAGATATTCATTTGAGTGTTAAAGTATGTGGTGAGACCTTAATTAGAGCCCTAACATGATTTGATAACATGATAAACCTATTTGAAGTATCAAAATATAGTTGCATATGTGAATAACATTCTATAGGGAAAAGACTGTAAGTTTAAGGATCAAATCCCTAAAATGGAAAAATAAAGCACCCTAGCTTTCTCTAGATATATTATCATAAGATTTACAAAGTATTTAATGCAAAATGGTGATAAAAACTTGTAGTCCCATCATGTAAAATGGATTATGCCAAGTTGAGGAGGTAAAGGATTAAGGGAAGATGATTATAATAGGGCCTAAAATCATACCTTTATACATTATTTCCAAATAGCTACCTACAGCTTTAGCTCTAAAGAAAAGTATTTAGTACTCCAAGCTATAGAGGAAAGAATATCTCCATAAATAAATGATATCATCAATTAAAATTCACCTTATAAAGTATAAATATCACCTGGAGGAGATTGTAAGTAAGGTTTTAACTTCCCTACTATTATCTACAATATGTACACTAAGGAAATGGGAACCTATAGCAGGGTATAGTGAATGGTGACCTAATCATGATGTTTTTATGATGCTTAAATGCATTAAAGGTAAATATAAACATAAAAAAGTGATGTTTTTCCTCATAGTATCAAATAATGTTATCTAAGCACCATGACCAAGCCTATTATGAGCTAAATAACCTACACATAGGCCTAAAGGTAGGGGTTCACAGTCATGAAAGGAGGAGCCTAGTTTGGGGACTCTAGTGCATAGAAAGGTTGTAAGTAAATTTAAAATGATTAATATAATAATTAACACATTCCTAAAAACTATGGTAACCTTTATGAACCCTTAATAAATACATTTCAAGCCCACTTATACCTCTTATGGCCTTAACACACACTTACAGTCTTGTGTATAAATGTGTTGATAGTGAGCATAAAGGAGTAGGCATAGATAATGATAAGAATTAAATATGGTTCAAAGTAACTCAATGAGGGTGTATTTATCCTTTTCTCAAGATTAATACATAAAAACATACCTATAGGAAGCATCTTTTGGTTAAAAACATAGGAAATACAGTCATTTGCCTATGACTGATCTTGGGAAGTTTTCAACCTCAAACTATGAGTTGAACAAAAGTATAGATAAAATAGATTATAATACGGTTGTAAAATTAATCTCAAATATAAAACCATGAATTTACACCTACATGTATGGAACCATCAAGCAAAACATAGTTCACATGCTACAAACCTTGTATAGACTGCCTACATTAGCCTATTTTGGGTTTTGGAATTTTGGAAGGTCAAATGACCTAGTGGAAAGCTAAATTTTTATGTAGTGAATAATTAAAACATGGAATATTTCATAAAATTTTCATATTTTTTTATGAAATAGTGGAGTGTCCTCTATTTTATCTCAGATAGAGGGCACTCCCTTATGAGCATAAACCCTGGCAGTCTTGAAGAAAATGATGAAAGAATAGGTTGGGACATTTATAGACTCTATTTGAGGATGTATAAATTTTGAGAAAACTTTTGAAAACATTAATAAAAAATCATATAGAGATGAAAACAAGTGAAGTGGTATGGGGAGCTAGGTATGCAAGTAGAATAATTTGATTCTTAGAACCAAATTTGGAAGTCACTTACACTTATAGATTTAATTATGACTTATAAATAATTTGGATATGTTCATGGGGTAATTAATTATGTGTAAAATATTATAACTTGAAATTAAATCCATCAAAAAATCATTTTGGGCCTTAACGTGCAAATAAGCCTATTGAGTAAGCCTAGGCCTAGTGCCAAATGGGGTAGTCAATCTCTTTTATCACCTTGTGTAAGATTTTTGAAAGATTGTAACATGTTCATAGGGTTATAATATAGGTTTATGAACCATTTAAATTAAATGAAACAAAATTTAATAGTACAAAAAATAAAAGTTGTAGCCAGTGCTATAAATAATGTTGAAGCATAGTGTTAGATCAAGAGGTCATCTTATTTTCTAGTATTTGATATGAATTATATACTATTTGAAAATGTTTAGGGGGTGTATATATATGTGTTAAAGCCTTTGGAGGTCAAATAAATCATAAATAATACATTTTTAAACTCAAAACCAACATTAGGCCTGTGGAAACAAGGAAAAGAGCTTAACAAGGCAACTTCAAGTGTTCATATCTCACCTAATGTTTTCCATGGAACTTCAAGGAATTCAGGGAGGTTAATAGGGTATTTTAAGATAATATTTTGATATTTTTTTGTATTTTTAATCTTGGATCTTTATGAACCAACCTTAAGACCAAAAATAGTTCTAAAACCCTACTAAACTCTCAACCAGGACTAGTTTCGGAAAATGGAGTTGGATGGCTAATATAATGAGATATTTTGACTAGAATTGTGATTTTAAATTTTATAATACTCATTAAATATTCTCCCCATACTTTTTTGTTGTATGAAACTATATGAATGAGGTGAAAAATAAGCTTTTCTTCACTATTTTATGTGTTGTGTAGGCTACAAGAGGAGTATGAGGATTAAATAAAGTTTGTATGGAATATTATGACTTTTTATAACTCCATATTATCATTTAATTCCATGATAAAACTCCTAAGCATCCAAAACAAGTTCTCCAACTCAGCTAGTCAAAACTAGCCTAATGGACAAGTTAGTGAAGAGTGTGAAAACCTCAAGTGGATGTATTTTAAGATGTGATTGATGATTATAGGGAAATGGAGGGTATTTAAAATTTTAATTCACTCCATCCCATGTATTTTAATGGATAAATAATTCCAATTTATAGGCCAAGTGTGCAAAGTGCATGGAAAGGTAGTTTTTTGGATAACAAATAATGATGGCTCACTTTCAGAGGTTTATAAAGGACTAGGAATCAAAAAATTCATGGAGACACATGTTTAATGTCCATAACCTACATTAAAATCATAAAACATGATCCTCATTAGTTATTGGACGTTAAAATAGGCCAAATCTTGAAGGCAATTGTTTTGTGCAAAAAGAGGAGTTTTGGGCCACTTTGCATAACTTTGATGACTTGAATTGACATTTGTACTTCATGACATTGCATGGTTTGACCCATAACTTGTTCCCATGCATGGATAAATTATTTTATCATATTTATAAGTGTCTTATGACCCTTGGACTTCTCTTCTCTATCTCTCAAGCTCTATAAGAGCTAGCCATTTTCGCCATTGTATTTTATGTTCCACCTGAGTATGGTGAAACCCTACTCATTTGTATACTTTTTGAAAAATAAAATGACTAAGTGTTACCTCTTACACAAATTTAATTAGTTTTTTCTAATTTAATTTTGGGTTTTCTTAGTGAAGACTATGGATTCATTAGCAAGTTGTCACATTATTTCACCTAGTTATAGCCTCTTCTTGCAGGGCATGTGAAGTGTTTTAAGAGATGTCCATGTTTAAGTGAGTTTGTATTTTCATTAGTGCCATTAAATTCCTATTTTATAGTCCTCATAACATAATAAATTATTCCATAACCTCATAGTGTAACATCTATCTAAGAAAACTTCGATTGGAAATTTGTATATTTTGGTTAGTTTCTTGGTCTCAAGTGTAAAATACATATGGTTGGATGTCATCAACATATATGGTGTATCACCTCCATTAAGTTAGTTTTTATTTTATTTTATCTCTCCCATTTCACCCCATAAGTTTTAGTTATAGTTTAAATCCTAAGTGGCACATCAAGGGAGCTAGCCTATCTAGAGATTCACCTCATTCCTTAGGCTACCCAAAAGCCTAGAGGTGATTCCATTGTGTCAATTGGATGAGGAGGGCCTTACCATATCCTCAAAGGGTGAATATCAAAGTGACAACATTTAAATATCCCACCTTTTTATGGTACATACTTAATAGCGTATTCATATTTATAAACATTGCATTAATCCTTTTATATTCATTTGTATTCATTTATTTTGTATCTCCCTCCTTAAATGAGTCTATTAATGAATAAGTTACTAATGTTCTAACTTTGCCCTTGGTTTTCATTGGTTTTATTTTTTCCTTTCCCTTTTGTTATAACTATGGTGAACTAATTATTCCCATTTTCCTCCACTCATCTATAATAGTGTTTGGTTAGCTACTAAATATGTTTTGGGGTGCCTCAAGTCTTCTTCAGACTATATTTTTTGTTTGGATTTTGAGGACCACCCTTCGGTTGATGATGATTTCTTATATCTAAATAAATAAGGGTGCATACCTCTCTCCACATTTTTTATTCTCCCACATCATCTCCATTAGTATAATATTTGACCACAAATATAGTCACATCCTATTCTTATTCTTCTTCCACATCTATGTTTTCTAGTTCTATCACATGTTTTTTTATTCTTGAAGATTTGTAGGTATTAGGTTATTATCTAGAGGCATCTATCTCCTCATGTTGAAATTTATTTTCATCTACTAATTTTTCCTTTTATTTCTCTAGTGGTTTAGAATTACTTGTTTGCTAAATTATGAGATGCTTGTAACTAGGATCTTATTTGAAAATTTTCTCATATACCTTATTATTTTTCTCTTCCTCAACTTTTTGCTGCCACTTTTACTCTCTTTATCTTCCTACAAGTCAATGTCCTCTAATGCCACCTTATTTTAAATTTCTTATTATAATTTATTTTTTTAATCTAATTTCTCATTCTTCTCCTTCTATTCTTTATCCTTTTTCTCCTTTTCTATCTCATGTTTCTCCTTTTTCTCCTTCTTTTCCTTCCCCTTCTCTTCCTTCTCCTTTTCTTCCTCTTTTCCTTCTCTTATATCTCCTATTTATATTTTTTTTATCTTTTTCTTCATTTTCCTCTTTCTCCCTCTCTTCCTTTTTCTCCCTTCATTTTATATGTTTTCCTATGTCACTAATGCCCCTACTACTTTCTATTTGGCAACAGTGTCTTATTGAGCCTTTTTTATGGCCTCTATCTTTTATTTTATAGTCACATCTTCTTTTTCCTTATTTTATTTTTCCCTCTTATTTTCTTCTTTATTTTTTTAGTTTAGAATTTTCATGTTTTTCTTTTTCATTCTTTTGTTTTTCTTCTTCTGCTTTCCACTTGTTTATTTCTTACAAATGTTTTAATTCTACCTCTAATTTTATGGCTTTTTTTTGTTGTGCCTTGAATACTATGATGGTCATGTCTTTGTCTGAGGTTTCATCTTTTTCTTCACCTTTTGTTTTTATCTAAGATTATTCTTCCCTCTCTTATCATGCTTATTATGCCATATATGTATCTGATATATCGATAGGTAATTCTTCCTAAATGCACACTATTTTTCTATGGGGTATTTTTTCCTTTTGATTTTCTATTTCTACATTTTTTTGGGTGGTATATCTTATATTTACAATGTAATTTGTGTTCTTTATTTTTTAGGTGGACATGTTTCCCCTGACTTTTAATTACTTCCTCAAGTTTCACTTATTTTTGTGTGCTTTCTTCTTCATCTTCTTATTCTTCTTCCTCTTATGTTTTTCTATTGTTTGATGTTGTTTTATGAATTTAATCCAATAAATAGTGTATAATATTAGATTGGATATCTTACACAATAGAATTACCTGATGCATTTGGGAATGAGAAGATGATTTGCATGAGTTGCTCAATTTCATTATCTAAAACTTTATAATGAAGGGGTGGAATTTTTTTTGTTCTTTGAACATGGGGATAGATGAAGAGGTATTCAATGGTGGTATAAAAGTAAAACTTTGTGTTATATTTGAAAAATAAATATGTGGAAATTTTATACTTCATAGTGAGGATTTTTTGTAACCGAGTCCCCTAGTCAAGAACAATGATAATTTGGAGTTATGTTGTTATGTTCACTAAACATTTTTGTATTTTATCCCATATGGGGTTGTATTTTTCCTATTCTATTTTTTTGTTTTTTCCTAAGAGAATGTTGGTGTAGAAAATTGTTTAGCATATTAATAGATATCCATAATAGAAATCATGCTTACCTCTATTGATCTTTTGAATATTGGTGTTGAAGTTATCTAATTGGATTGGGTAGAGGTTATACTTGGTCTTCATTTCCATCATATAAAATTACACCATTGCACTCTTATGTCTCATGGCATCCTCTCTGTTAGTAAAAAATATTTTTCATGCCACTACTTTTACTACATATCTGTAGGCAACATTATAAATAGTTGATATGTGAATGTTGTATTTTCCAATAGTGGGTTTTAAACAATTAGAAATAATATCACCTTTAGTGGAACCCTTATTTTCATAATTATGTGTGTTTTTTCCTTCATTCATTAACTTCGTCACCTTTTCAATGTCACTAGAATTAATATGATGTAATCGATCTAAGAATTAAATTCTATTATGCACATGGCTAATTATAATTTGGATTAATCTTTATACTAGCAAAAAATAAGGAAATATTACCCAGACATCTAGCTTCATCTATTAGATAGTTTTTGATTTGGGGTTTAACTCCCAATTAGTTATTTCTACCACCTGATGCATACAATCTATAATGTCTCCCATGATCTATGTGTGCTCAATTTATACTAAATGTGCATGTATGTATTTGAATGTCTCTTACAAGTTTAAAACTATGTCTAATAATATAAAAAATGCTCCTTTAAGATTTGGAAATGTTGACTTAGTTGGTACATGTTTTCATTTTAAGGGATAAAAAGGTTATGGGATCAACAATTTATGGGTCAACAATTTATTTAAATATTTTATTTGTTGTAGATCATTTATAATTATTCGAAGACATCACTATAAAAATTTATATAGTATTTCAGTTCTTGTATTTTTTTGTGAAATAGAAAGAGTTTATACCTATATTTTTTATCATTTTTTATGATTTTGGGTAGATAGGGGAATTGAGGGATATCTCTTAGCAAATATACTATTGAGTGTACATGTGATTATTTTTATGACTTGGCCATACTTAGTAGTTAGATTTTTTGTAAAATCATCTTGACCACCCTTTCCATCTTCATGATTCCAAACTTATTACTAGATATTGTATCTTCTTGTATTTATTATGTTAGTTTTATTGGTGGTCCACTTAATATCATTTTTTGTTACTTATCTTGATTTAAGTTTATTGATTTTACATTAGATATGATTCATGTACATATCTAGGGAGTTGTATCTAGTCAATTTGCCAATTTTATTTGGTGTTTTCATTACTTTAAAATTGGATGATTCTCTCTATAACTAAATTTATTTGGAACCTAGGATCAAACACCCAATTTGACATGATAACTACAAACCATGAATTCATATTTTGATGTTTCACACTATGATAACGTCTAGAAAAAGTATCTAGTAATATTGACTTAACATATAATATTTAAACATAATGAAATGTAAGCCACATGACACATATAATTATATAGATTTATAATTCCCTATTAATGTATTTCTCATTGGTATACTCAAAGAGGTTAATAAATGTGATATATAATTTAAAACATAGTGTTCATATAAAAATTACATTGCATTTAAATAATAAATAGACACATATTTTAATTATGACTATCCAACTCTCTTCATTATGTGTGATTCTATGAAGTACAATAGATAAAACTATGATGGAATTCTATAGTTTTTGAATGTCATGATAAGCCTATGTGATGTATCTTCATTTTGATTATAATATGTTCAAAAATCCAATGTATAATCCCTTGGAATTTTCATTTTGTGGATATTATAGGAATTATCTACTAGTGGTTGTGTGTTTTGTTCAAATTTACATTCTTTCACAACATTTTGAATTTTGGATGGTTTGATAAATTCTTAATACAACATTTATATATTGACTATTTTGAGTGGGTTAATGCATGACTCAACAACATAATGTTAGAATTGATAATCTTGAGATATGACTCATCTATGTGATTGATAGATAGGTGTTTAAAAAAATGAGCCAAAAGACAATTACCTACCCATAATCTTGATTAGCCAATAACCAACACTCACAACTATAAATAGAGATATTCATCATTCCAAGTGATAATGTGAGGTTATTAAATGGGTATAATACAATAAATATAAGGATCAGACACTAATAAAAAGAAAGAGTGGTCAAGAATGGTGATCTCAACACATAAAAATAAGAGGATTTAGGAGAATCTATAGAGAGAGATATGTAGTGAAGTCTCTAAAGTAGAGCACATTAGGGAGGGTGGGCCTTTGAAGAGAAAAAGTGATGGTGTGGCATGGAGAAGAGACATAGTTCTACTATGAGAGGAAGCCTCAACATAAAAGAAAGTTATGACATCCACCTCAACATAAATGGAAGTAATAAGAGGAAGCCTAAACTAGAGGAGCTACGGATATATCTATTATTATATGGTTGAGTATATATAAGAAGACCCCCCTCCCACTTTAGATGAAAACCCTATTTCGATCTACATTAAGGACAAGACTCATTTAAAATTTATAGTTTAGCTTGTTAAACTAAATAGATCAGAGCCTAGAATGCTTCTAAAGGTAGTTATGGAAGACAGTGCAAGTTTTAATCTGTAATAGAGAGCTATAAAGTGCCCCAAAGGACAAGGGAATAAGGAAATAAATAGACTATAAGATAATAGTGATAGTATGTAGCATTGCCAATGACTTGAGTGCCTTGTAACCCCCAATGACCATGAAGTGATGAACATGTATATAATAAATAAAGAATTGTTTCTATTATTGTGTATTGTTAATGGCTATGTGAAAAACAAATTTTATTGTTTTCAATGTATAGTAGTTTTTGTGGATATAATAAATATATAATGTGTATTAAAAATTAATATTAAGAGAAATTCAAAGGATAATATGTGGGTAACTCCCTATATATAGTGTGTAGCCATTATTTTAATTTAGTGGGTCCCTATTTTAATTAGACATGGGGTGGGTGTCAGTCACAATAAAGTCTATAATAATAATAATAATAATAATAATAATAATAATAATAATAATAATAATAATAATAATAATAATAATAATAATAATAATATGAAATTATCAATTATCACAAAAATATAAGAATAATTAGGATATTATCAAGTAGAAATCCAATATCATTATTTTTTAAATTAAGTGGGTATGTACAAGAATAATATAATTTTAATATAGGGAATTAAATATTAGGAAGACAATATTCTTAATAATTTGTAAGTAATATAAGATTATTAGCAATTATTAATTTAGGAAGCCAAAATTATTATGTTGTGTAGAATGGGAACATTCCCTTTCTACCCAACAAAAAATATGACTAATTATAGATAAATATCAATTAGGAAGCCAATATTACTATTCAATGTGTAGAATGAAAACATTACAATTGTACCCAATAATATAATAATATATGAAATTATTAATTTGTAAGCCAATTTTCCTATATTGAGTAGATTGGGCATGTGCACAATCTACACAAAAATCTAAGAATGAATATACTGGCACACACAACATATTAGACCAAATATGAAAGCATGTAGAAACTAGGATCTGGCCTATTATACAAAACCCTCTAGTAATTATGTGTTATTAAAAATAGTGACTTCTCCCAAATTATGATGGGATACCCCTAGAAACCATGATCCTAGTTGCAATATTGGAACCCAATTTTCAATTCAACATGTGAAATTATTGGGGCATCTATTTAGTAGGGCCATGTCCATGAATTATATAAGAATAATTAGGTAATTTTAAATTATAAAGATTCTGATATTCTTATATATATATATTTTTATAATGAGCATGTGCCATTCTATACAAATATATAAAGAATAATATTTTAATAAATTATGTCGTCTTTGTTTACCCATTATTAATGGTCTGGTTGATATAATATTTACATAGAAATTAAAGACTCAAGAAACTCATGACTATGTCATGCCTAACTAAATATTCTAAGAAAAGGATGTGCACAATTACTATAATTTTATCTCCATAATGGCATGGATATTTTTTTTTAATGTTATTAATACACACACACATAATATTTAACTTTTTATAAAATTAATATCTATTGGATCATCAATATTAGTTAAAATTACATATGAACTAATGAAAATCACCATTTTAGCTATTAGACACATGTAATAGAACAATCCCTAAGTATTTAACATGAAAAAAATGGAATTATAAGCTCCACAAATATATTATAAGTAACATACCCTATATTCTTAGATTGTGTAATTTACATGTCAAGATATTAAGAATATTATAGGCCACTGATGTTCCTATTATTCCCAAGTATAGACTTTATCTATAATGGGCATGTGCCCATTATGATAAATAAGTCTATACTATTCAGCAACTGATGGCTCAAGGGGATGAGTCTAAAGACACTTTAGAAGAAGAGAATGTCCTATCTTCTAAATGGAAGAATCTTATGGAAAGAGAAGTTTTTTAGAAATAGAAATCTTGTGTTTAGTGGCTTAAAGAGGGTGATAAGAACACTACCTTCTTTCATCTCTCAACCATGAAACATAGGAAGGACAACTCAATAACTAAGCTAGTTTTGGATAATGGTGACAATATAACTGAGGATAATGAGATAGGGGAACAAGCTAGGGCTTTCTTTTAGAATTTGCTCACTAAAAAAAATAATGATGATGGAAATGATAGACCTATGAACCAATTCATTGATAAAATCCCTTATTTGATAACAAAAGAAGATAATTTGGAGATGTTAAAGCCTATATCTGAGGAAGAGGTCCATATTGTTTTATTCTCCATGGGTGCATTCAAAGCCCTGGGTCCTGATGGATTTCATCCTATATTATTTTAGGAATATTGGGAGATAGTAGGAGTAGATCTTACAGCTATTGTTCATGATTTTTTTAGATCAGCTAAACTTTTGAAACAAGCTAATAATACCTTCATAGTACTTGTTTCTAAAAATCACAACCTACACACCTTACTTATTTCAGGCCCATTAGTCTATGCAACACTATTTATAAGTTATGTACTAAAGTGTTGGTTATGAGGATTCAACCTTTACTAGACAAAATTATTTCTCCTACACAAAAAGGTTTCATCCTAGGCAGGCATATTCTTGATGCTATGACCACCACTCATGAGACTATTCAATCCATGGATAAGAGTAGAATCCCTGGTATGGCTCTCAAGCTAGATATTTCTAAAGCATATGATATATTCTCATGGACTTTTCTATTCCAAGTGATCAAAAAATTTGGGTTTAATGATAATATGTCTCGCTTGATATGGAACTTTGTCTCTTCTACAAAATTCTCAGTGCTAGTAAATGGTGTACCTAGATGGTTTTTCTCATCTTTGAGAATAATTCATCAGGGAGACCCTCTCTCCCCATACTTATTCATCATTATGGTAGACGCACTGGGAAGATACATACAAGTAGATATAGCCTCAAAAAAGCTAGTGGGCATCAAACCTGCCTCCCCCCTTCATCTTATGGTGGTGCAGTAATTTGTGGATGATACCATCTTCTTTGGCATCTCATTAGTGATTGAAGCTAAAAGATGGAATAATATCTTAAATAATTATTCCATAGAGTCTAGACAAAGGATAAATTTCCAAAAAGGAAATGTGTATTTCTTCAACACTCCTAATGACCTTAAACATATAATCATTGATATATTAGAATGTGTTAAAGTTGCTCTACCAGCTACCTACCTGGGTCTCCCACTCACAGTCAAAGAGGTATCTCCTAGTTTTTGGAATGGAATTGTGGAAATAATGTAGAGGAAACTTCTTGGTTGGAAAGGGAAACTCCTCAGCAGTGATGGTAAACTGCAACTTCTTTGGGCCTTGTTGTAAGGTATTCCTACATACTTCCTGTCTCTTTTTTAAATTCCTATGTATTTTGCTAATAAACTAGAATAGATCCAAAGACAATTTTTATGGATGCGGTGGAAGACAAATAGAGAATGTCTTTAGTCAGATGGGAAAAAGTGTGTCTTCTAAAATCTCATGGTGGACTCAATATTAGGTCTATCAGGAACATGACCAAAGCCCTTCTCTCAAAAATTAGTTAGAACCTGATCTATAAAAATAATGATTGGGGGGAAATAATGTATGCCAAATACATGCGTAACATTGATGATTCCAACTTTATTCAATAGATGGGATTACCCCAGGGATCTATGATATGGAATAAAATGCTAAAAAGCAGAAGCCTTCTTAAATAGGGAATTAGATGGAAACTTGGAAATGGCTGGCATATTAAATTCTTGGATGATATCAAGTTAAAGGACAAGGCTCTCATCACACAAGGAAACTATGGAGAGATTGTTGACTTGGCTACTTAGTTTTTTGGAGATAGAGTTAGTGATTATATGGAAAATAACAATCGATGTAGAGCTAGAAAAACCTATTGGACTATTGTGATCACCGGCCTAAGCTTTTCCCTAGAGTGCAGGAGATCTAATAGTACATTCAGGAGATCAGAATCCCTCTCTTCCCCTATAAAGATGAATAGTATTGGTTTCTAGATAAGAATGGACTGTTCTCTATCAAATCTACTTACCATCTACTCATTCCTAAAGCTTAGAATAAAGATGTATGGAAAAAGGTTTATAATTATAAACTTATCACAAAAATTAACATGTTGTATTGGGCTACTACTCATAACAAAATCCTAACATAGGATAACCTTCAAAAGAGAGGGTTTACCCTTGTTAATAGATGTTTTTTGTGTGGTTCAAAAGAGGAACTAGTTTCACACCTCTTCATCCACTGTGATTTTGCCTGGGAATTATGGGGCACAATACTTAATAACTTTTGTATTGAATGGGTCTATAATTCTGACTTTAAAGAAGTAATCCTCAGCTAGAATCCAACCTTCATACATCCTTGGCTTATGGAATTAAGGAAGCAAACTCTACCATGTTTGAGCTCAATTTTATGGAAAGAGTGCAACCACAAAATTTTTAGGGACACTGCTAGAAATACATCTCAAGTGTTTCACTCCTTTGTTAAGACCATTATGGAAAGTGTCACAACAGCTCATATTCATGCTATAAAGAAACCCCTATCTCAAATTGAAAACCAAATTGTAGCCAAATGGAAGTTTTTAAAGCAGATCCCTGGGTATAATAACTCCAAAATTTTACAGAGACTAAATACTAAATGGATCCCCCCAAAACCTAACTAGATGAAACTCAACTTTGATTGGGCATCCAAGTCGAATGGTAAATTTGGTGGAGGAGGAATTATAAGGAATGATAAAGGATGGATGACTATTGTCTATGCTGTTGGAATAGGATGCCACAGTAACAACTATGCTGAAGCAATGAATCTACTATGGGGGTTAAAGTTGGCTATATCCCTAGGAATAAGGAACTTGAGTATACAAGGAGACTCTAAAATGGTTATAGATATAGTTAATAAAGCATCAAATGTGGGAATTAAGATAAAATACATCATTACAAATATTCAATTTATTTTGCAAAAGTTCTATGAAGTAGAGATTTCCCATATTTACAGAGAGGGAAACAGGGTTGTTGATGCTTGTGCCAATCTTGGTCAGCAATTTTTAGGTTGAAGGGTGTGGCAACAAGGTGTTCATATTCCCTTAAACATTAGGGATATTAATCAAAAGGAGATGAATTGTCAAGGATGAGGTGCATTTATGACAAGGATAGCTCTCAGAGGTGGTCTATTTAGAGAGGGCCATTGTGGATTTTAGAACTTGATAACTTTGGTATTTATTTGACAATCATTCATGATTCATTGTATCATGAGGTTGAGGCACACAGGTCTCATTATGAAAATCAATGGGAAATAATTTCTAAGCATGGGAGTTGACAATGTCATCTCTGTAGGGTATTTATAATAATAGACCATCACATCTACATTATGCATAAACGAAAACAAGGGTTAGCAACCATTTCAAAGCTAAAGGCTGAATTTAGGAACTCCACAATTTGGGTCTACACATACAAATGGGAGGAGACCATATTCAAATAAAACCAATATCCTTCTATTAATTCAAAGATAATCCATTATTTTGGCATTATTGTAAAGAAGGTGTAATCAGCCCATATCTGGAAAGGCTTAATGGGTTTGACGAAAACTTGTCTGAGCAATTTATGAGATCCTGGTTAAATAGGTGGGTCACGGTGGGTGGAATCAAATTTGGAATCTCTAAAAAGGTGATTTCTATGGCCATGGGAATGACCATGTAGGGAATAAAACTTCAAAGGAAAACAAAAATTATGGATCTTGCAAGCCACAAACTATTTTTGGGTGAGGGAGAAGAACTCATCCCGTATTAAGGAGGATTTAAGTGTGCTAAATTTTTGGATCCATGGGATGGAGTGTGCTTCATTCTCATGAAGTAATTCATGCTTGAAGGTTTATTTACCAAGTTCTACAATTACCACCTCCCTCTATTAAATCACTTTAGGTGCAATGTTATTATTAGTTTCCCTTTTTACCTGCTCTCCTCTTTAGAATACTCTATCCTTAGGGTGAGAGCTAAAATGGATAAGAAGCTAGATATGAACCCTATTCCCATACACCAGGGCATAATTTTCTACTTATACAACTTTTACCAAGCCCTTGAGCCATCCAAGACTATTAGAATTGATAGTGGAGACATTCCTTCCAATCTAGTGTTTGGCGATGCTATTGATGAGTCCTATTTTTCCCCTGCTCCTACCAAAACAAAAGATGTTTCTTTCTCCACCCTAGAAGAGACCCCTATTGACACCCCTAGCTCCTTTGTGAGAAATAAGGGTGAGAAGAGAAAGGTTGATGAGGAGGAAGAGAATATTAGAGAGACCATGGAGGGGAGCCACAAAAATCTGGGTAGGGCCATGGGGGGCCAAGGTGATAAATATTATAAGTCTTCCAAAATTAATAAGGAAGGCTTCTCCTCTATAGTTCAAAGGTCAAGGTGGATTGTTGGTAAACCCACCCCAAAGGCTAGACTAATTGATTACTCAAAAAGTGCTTCAGAGGAAGCAACCCAAGAGGAAGAGTCTAAGGAGCTAGAAATCCAATAAATTTTTGAGGACACTAGAGGGAAGTAGGAGACTAGGGATTTTGAGGTTACTTAGGAGCATGGTGCTAACACTATGGAAACTACTGACAATAAGGGGAAAATGTATGTCGAGGAAGCTAGTGATTAAATAGAGAATGAGACTGATTGAAAATCTAAAATTATGGCCCTAAAGGATCGTATTCAGAGGCTTGAACAAACTTTCACCAAGGGACTCTGTAATACAATTCTCCTAAACATGTCTATGCTGAAAGAGGTGGGTAATACTAGGCATGCTAACAATGTGGAGAATACTAAAAAAATTAATGATCTTCTCAAATCAATGGTTATGTAAGGAGAGTCCTCTCTGACTCTAGTCTTTCCATTTCTTGTGTTTTGTTTTTATGTCTATTGTTTCTCAGCTAGTGTCGTCGTCTCTCTGAAGGCATATTTTGTTTGATTGCCTTCTTGTCTTTTTTGCTTTGTGAATGGTTTGGCCCTTGGTTTTCCACCTTACCTTATTAAAAAAAACCAACATTAATACTAATGAGATGTGGGTGAGTTGGTAAAGTGTCTTGGTTGTTACAAGCACCACCTAGGTGCAAATCTCAATTTGGTATCAGAGGCCAGATGTGGCCAATTGTTAAGTAATTTTGGGTCAATTTTGAATGATCTTTGGTATTCTTGGGCTGGTAGTGGATGATCATTGGTATTATTGGGTTAGTTGTGGCCAATCATTGGTAATCTTGGGACAATTTATGGTCATTGATATTATTCTTAAGCTAGTTGTGGCCATTCATTGGTATTCTCTTGGATATCTGGGCCCCCAATTGTGTCCCAGACTAGTTAGAGCTCTAGTCAAAAGCTATTGGGACAAGGACCCTTAAAAATTGAGTATTCATCACACAAAAAAAAATATTAATGGATGTTTATATTATATCAATCCTACGTCAAGACTTAATAATAATAGATTTAAAAAAATTATGATATGGACTTGACTAATGTATCTAAATAGATTATTTTTACATGGTTAAGAAACATTTAAGATTTAAAGTATCATCATGATGATACATTTTAACTTTCATAATAATATTCCAATCGATAAATTATGACCAATTATTTATGTAAACAAGAATTATGATGGTGCCTCATGTGGGTAGTGTTCTCTATTGAGGTATTATAGTTATTGAAGGTGAATTAAAATGAGAGAGAACAGATGATGATTGGTTTGTATAAATATAATATCCACAAAACTATCATAATAACCTATGATAGTTTCATTCACTATTAGGGAACATCAAGTTGCTTATGAGTTCACATGTAAGTGTGCTTTTACTTCTATATTGGGTACATCATTATGATCACTAGAACACCATATTTATCTTAGTATATAGGTGGTTATTACATATTTTTTCAATGTTATCACTAATGTCACATAAAGTGATATTATATATCTACTCTCCTGCATTGGGTATAGTGAAATGAATTATGTGGGAATATTTCTTGTTCTAGTGAGCAAAGATTAATACTTGTTTCATAATTCAGTATGAATCTACATAGAAAATGCTAAAATAAATAATGAAATAATTTCCAAATGATGTTGTAAGATATTGAATGAGATAGGTAGGTTATGGGGACTATCTATGGTGTTTAGCATTTATGGTTTCGATGACTCAAAAGATAGGGTTGATAAAGATGTGGGAATAGATCTAGACTAGTCACACAAAGAACCATTGAACATTGTGAGTCCAACCGATATCATGATTGTATTATAAAAACATAATTTCAAGTATGATAGATATGTCACTTTTTGGGAGAACATGTTATCAATATGTATATTGAGCTCAACCCCTATTTTAGTGTTTTACGGAGGCACAAATGCTATACAAGCTATAAAAAATTTAAGGATGATTTCACTGATATACATAGTGTAAAATACAAAGTAGGAGAGGATGCTTAAATAATACTAAAAATTTATCATGACACCCCTTAGTATGTACATGGTTTGATAAAAATACACTTACTAAAATATGCATATTAACTACATGCTAATTAAATATAATATTTTCATTGTTGAAATAAACCCTTTGGATTACATAGTTTAATTTTAAATCATAATACAAGTATATTGACTACTAAATTTTGATCTGATAATGTACATACTAGTATCAATATTATATATTAGACTTATTAATTTATTTTATAAGTTATTGGTGGCCACCCATTCTATTTTTTTGAATTTCCATTCTAAACCTATATATTTCATTTGTTATAAATTGTTGACCCGTTACAAAAAATGATGGACATAGAATCTAACAAATTAAATGAAGTATAATCAACTTAAATTCAAGGGGAGATATTTAAAAAACTATAGGACACATCTAGTAACCTAAAATATGGAATTTAAACATGAAATTCAATTGGTTGTGGTAAACCTAACAACTAAATTGGAGCATGTAGTAACAACTATCACCCTTGGCTTGCAAAGATGTATTAATTATTACTTAATAATATTCAATTATTGAAATTTTCATGAACAATTCCCAATACAACTATTGTTTTGATTATATTTTTAAAGTATCGAATAATTATTATTTAATTTTTTTGTGTAGATTTCATTAGAGATGATGTAAAATCTATGAAAATTCCTAGGAATTAGGTAAACATTTACTAGCATTTTACTATTATTAATAATAACATTAAAAATTAAACTTAGAATGTAAAAAAAAATCTAAATATTATTATTTTATATAGTTGTGCCTCCAAAAAAAAAATCTTGTTATTGAATTAGAAGGATTTTTAATTTAAAAACAATATTCAAAAAATACTAGAAAGTATTCATTACAATTCAACAACGAATAAATACAACCATGATGTTATACATCCTAATTTTTAATGGTTTCATCCACACAATTTCAATTAGCATTTTGGTATACATATAATATATATGTTAACACAAAAAAATAAAATAAATCTACTAGCAAGTGATAATTTAGTGGATGCATGTCCTTTGTTTTGTTGGGGTTTTGAACACTGTAAAAAATGGGGAAATATTTATTAAGAATCTGGGCACGATTTGGAAGGAACCTAAAATTCCTTTTAATTTTATAATAACTATTGCAGTCAACCCACTAAAAAAAGGTGTAACTCAATAAATTTCTATCATTGCAACAAAGGTTTTATCTGAAAAAGCTTTTAAATTTGGAAAATGGCTTATGGTGACATTGTTTTCACAACTAGCCTTGATTGGGGATGTAGAAAATGCATGAAATTTTTTGGAAGAAGATCCAACTTTACTTGGGATGAGTGTTGAACCAAAGTTATGGAGAATAAATGAAATAATTGAGTTTATATTGCTCATATAAAATAACTTTTGTGATCATTTTTTAAATTGGATTTAATAATAACTATGTGGTGTTGATATTGATATTACGTTACTATATGTTTTCATTCATATTTAGTTTATTAGTTATCAAATAAGATTGTTATATATACTTTAAATTCAAATAGATATATTTTTAAAACATTTTTATAACATTTTTTGATATTAATATTTAAATTAAGTTTTTATAATTAGTCATAATTTTTTGATAATAGAGGTACCATTGAAAAATTGAATTTTACCCCAAAATTTTTTGCTACTATGAGTTTCTCCCCAGTGAAAATTTTTGAAACTATTAATTTCTCATAAATGGATAAATATTTAATGTACATTCTAAGATTAATAATATTATTAATATTAAGTTTTTGGCATAGACTATCAAAATGGTGTCTATCAAGAACTTTATTTTCATAAAAATTAGTAGATCACCTTATTGAAAGATAATTCTTGTATTAGTTGACTATTTCTAATATTGTTGTGAATACAATGGGAAGTAAGTTATTAATATTGGGAGTAGAAGTAGTGTTGTTTAGAGTTTAAGGGACTTGAGTTTATACCTCTAATTAGATGCCCCAATTTTTCATATTCATGTTACCCATACTTTAGTTATATATTTAGCCCTGGCTTATTGAGTTTTTCAAGGAAATATTTATATATTGGGTTGTAGTTTACTTACTTTAACTCAATACTACAATGTTATTTCATTCAACACTTTGAATAGCTAAGAAATGTGAATTTTTTTTACATGGGGGCTATCATTATGAAAAATTAGTGACCAATTTATTAGATCAAAGCAATGAAATATTATACCAATATACATTAAAAACATGGAAAATATTCTAGATAAGTACACACACTTATATGGTTAAATAACATATTATTCATAGGCAAGAAAACACGATTTGTTTGTGACGAAAAAGAATCACTTTTCTTTAGATTTCCTCTAAGATAGAAATTTGATGGCACATTAAATTATAATAGGAAAATAATCACACACTTGTGTACACATTTAGATCATGTTGGGATGTGCCCAAATATGCATCAATCTTTGAAAACATACAAAATAATAATTAGTGACTTTGATTGAGTTATCATGTTACATTTTGTATTTCTTACAACAAGTTAATATATAAACAAAAAAAAAATTATTTGGTTAAATTTTATATTAAGAGATGGAATTATTTTTAAGAACAAAAGTGATTAGTACAAGTTTATCCCAAGTATTACTAACCATAATGTTGCATATTAAAATGAACTATTGATTAGTTTTATAGTTGATAGTTGGAATTATTTATGTATTTAATATAAACAAAATAAATTATTTTTGTACATGTAAATAAATTTTATGTCAACCTACTAAATTGAGTAATTAATATATAATTAATGAGATCATAGTATTTCTACTCAATTAATTAGTTTCTTATTAAAATCTAGGTTCAATGGGATCCATATGTCTTATTTCTTTTTCTCATCACACTGATCCATATCTATTATAATGTTAGTGATATTATGCAATGGAGTATTTACCATATTAAGTGTGACATTGTGAAAGATTATGGACATATCATGGCATGGGACATCCATAAATGTATTTCATAACATAAATAGTAATTCAAAACATATAATTTAATTCATGGTATCCCATGGACATATATGCAAATTTAATTATGCCTAATTTTGACATCAAAATATTCTAAAGTGTTTTTTTATAAATTCATTAATTGCATATTTATGAAAAAAATTAAGGGAATTTACCCATCTAAATAATTAGTTATTTATGATCATTTGGAATGATTGGTCATCGAATGGGATTAATTTTTTCATATTAGACTTAATAAGTCATTGATCTCTAAGCTATGGGATTGATGTCATTTAAATTATGAAATGTGATCCTTTGATCATGGGAAGAGTCTCTAACCATGTCAACCTCACCACCTCCCTACATCAAATTCATGATTTATAATTTATTTATAATGGCATAATGGTTGGATGGATTGGCATTTATTAAGTGAACCATGGAAAGGAGTTGTGACATGGTGAAGTAGGAATTAATGGAACACATGCTTCAAGTTGCTCTCATTGAGACTCTCTATGTACACAAATATGGGAGAAGGAAATGGAAATTCATGGGAGAGTTTATGATGGTAGGATGAATAATATGTTATGCACTTAGTATAATAATGTTTTTATGCCAAGAAGACTAAAGTTAAGGCATATACCTTCCTAGTGACTAAATAATATATATCCATGTGTTGTCATCTTACTTGATCATAGATAGGTGATAAAAATCCCAAGTCTATGTACTCATGAGAGAGGGACTAAGTGAGATTGAGCCAAACCTAATCATATTTCTTCATCATACTAGGCAAACCAAATAAGTAAGGCACAAACATCCATAACTAAGAGACTAAATGAGATATATACATGTGTCATCATCTTGCTTGATCACAGGGAAGTGGTTAAAATATATTTTATCAGCCTGAAGATTAACATTAATATGTTGTTGTAGTAATTAGGATTCAACTCTACAATATTTAAGGGTTGGTCCTTGGTTTATAGATAATCATGTCAACATGGGAGATATTAACATGATCACTTCTTATCACTTCTAGGTGTTATGACATCACCATTGTGTACCCTAACATGATTATTTAAACATTGATATATCATATGTATAGTTATTTTTTACAATCCCTTACTCAGCTAGATTACGTTATTATTTTTGATGTTGTGATGCTTGACCACAGGTTGATGTATATTTATCATGTTATAATTTTTTAATAGTGATGTATGGATTATTTGATGTAATTTATATTGGCTTATAGTTCATTATTGCTTTATCATTTTATCAATTTTTGGATCAAATACTGTTGATGACTACACTAGGTGATTACAAGTACTACTTATGAGCAAGGTTGGATGCTAACATCGAATCTTGGGGTAGCAGAGTGGTTATGAGAAGTCAGATGAGTTCTGATAGGTAACCTAGTATTAATGATTATTTTCATACCTTTGGTCAATTGTGTTATTCATTCGTGTAATCATATTTTATTATGGCTTGTTACTTTTCACTTTCTGCATCTTGTTGTATTGTTATTTTTCCCTATGTGATTGCTTGGTGTTGTACCCATCTACTCAGAGTTTCCTTATTCTCTCTCTTTTATTTACTCTTCACCACCCCCAAATACACTTGACTTACCCTCACTTATCTTAGACTCCCTAAGAGACATACTTAGGCTTACCTCCCCATGACACCCCCTTCCATGTGATTTATTTCTTGGGTGACTGGTTAAGTGTCAATGACCTAGTTAATTAGTCATGGCAAATTTAGACATTTAATAACCTTTAAAATGATATCTATTTTATTATTTTAAAGTTTATATTTATTTTTATGTGTTTATTGTTGATTGGCATTTTAAATAATGTATATTTTATTATTTAAATTGCTTTTAATTACATTTACTATTTTATTAACCTTTTAACTCAAATTTTAAAATGTCATTAATGACCAATATCCTAGGGAGTTTGGCATGGAGGTCACATGGGAAAAAGGGGTTGAAAGTTTTTGGAAAAGGGAGATTTTCTATCTCTTCACTGATGGGGAGTATGATGAATGGAGGGGAGAGTTGGGGCAATTTGCATCAAGTAAGGAAGAATTCAAGGGTTTCCCTTTCAACATTAAATGTAAATATAAAAATGGAGTATGGGGATGCAAGAATAGTCCGATGGGTGTGGGATGAAGGGACACGTAGGGGAAGAAGGGGGAAAAAAGAGGCATGGAAGTGAAGAATGGAGAAGGGGAGAAACACAAAGTGGTAATAGAAAAAAAGAAAAAATATGCAAGGGGGTTTTTGATTGTGACTTTGACACTACCTTGGTATGGATTTTACATCCATGGATGAGTCTTACTATGGAAAAAGGAAGTATAGTTGTAGAACATTTTTCTTGTATTTTGGTATTTATGCTTGCTCTACACTCTACCAAGTAAGTCTTTCGTAACTATGATCTGGTTATTATCCTAGAATGAGTAATGTCTATTTAATTGAAGTCCATATAGTTCAAAATTTATCTTTTGTATATAAATGATAAAAATAAGGATCATTTTTATTAATTATTTTTCCTACATATTGATTTGGGTTATATCCCTTAACTTGGGAATGTGTTGTTATTAATGGGTTACACATTTCATTATATATATATATATATATATATATATATATATATATATATATATATATATATATATATATATACACCATAGATTACTTTATTAAACTTGTTGTATTATTTGGTTGTTTTAAGTGTATTGTTAACCCTTGCAACATTATGACATTGCAAGGGTTAACAATACACTTAAAACAACCAAATAATACAACAAGTTTAATAAAGTAATCTATGGTGTATATATATATCCATAGATTACTTTATTAAACTTGTTGTATTATTTGGTTGTTTTAAGTGTATTGTTAACCCTTGCAATGTCGTAGACTAGTTGTGGGGTGTATTCCTATTACCATGCAATGATGGTTATAATTTTTGTAGTCCTTGTGTATTTGTCTTTCATGACTCAGGTTTAGCTTCTCTTTATACATTCACTATAAACCATGTTTATCATTTTGGTTATTATACCCTATTTTTATTAGATGCTTACTTTTATAAGTCTATTCATGAGTAGAAATATATATATCAACCCAAGGGAAACAACTAATCCTAAGGTCAATTGGTTGGTTGTATATTTATTTCTCTAATTGAATAAATGATTTGTGATATTGTAGTCATATAAAAATGTAAAATTGGTAATTTGAGTGTGTCTAATGACACCCAACCCATAGGTCCCTCTTGCTTGCTCTCATGACCCTTCTAGACACCTTTTCTTTGATTCCTAGTCATTCATAGGCTTTCAAGACCTCATTTCAACTTAGTTGGGACCCATTTTTCAATCTCTTTCCATTCCCCCAGTCCTAAACCTCTAGGACAATATCACCTAGGGTAGACTACAATGTTGGAACCTATGGTATCCCTTTTTCAATGCTCTTTTCCAATCACCTTTCAAGCCAAAATGACCACTTCCCCCAAATTCTCTTTATTATTATGTCAACCTAGTGTGATTACATGTAACCCATGACCAATAGATCCCTATAAATACCATTCAAAGATCATTTTTAAAGGGTTGGAAAATAGTATCAAGCAATCAAGAATACAAGTGAAACCACTTAGGTAATCTCCCTATTCTCTACATACAACCATCCAATATAGTCTTAAGCACATCTTAATCTCCACACCAATCCCTAACCACCTCAAGTACATCTAGTTTAGCATTTCTTGCATTTTCATGTCATAATTACACAAAGCAATTTCAAAGGGAGAACTACATATGGCTTGATCCCTCTTTCGAGTATTGGTATATAGGTAGCATGTCCACACACAGGGTGTGAAGCATGTCCAGTGCGTCTTATAAACACTAACCCCTTTTCCCTATTTTCCAAAGTTTTATTCAAGTACATATAAGACAAAATGAATAAAATCATCTTTATAGGGAGTAATTTTGATAGAGAGGCTTCATAAATTCATAGATAGAGTCACATAGACCTATTGAGCAAAACCCAAAAAGCTCAGATCCTTAATATAACAATGTTAGACAAAGACTATAACAACAGTTCCACTCCTATCCACCTTCAACACTTCTATCCAATCAAAAAACAAAAGTCAAAATCCTATTTATGATAGTGTACCAAGCCTACATAGTGAATATCATACCTTGTCTTACTCAGATCAACATAGTTTAAGCTAAGTCTCATTTTCTCTCTCTTATTACTAATTTTATAAAATATCTAATTACAAATAAATTTTACAAATCAATAGCTTATTTACTACATATTATTTATTAATTATTAATCTAGACCCTTTAACTAAATTAATAATAATACACCAATTTTACCAAAAAGGTTAAATCATTTAGTGAACTTAACTTAATTCATTTGCATACAAAAACCATAGAAATCCTAGGGTAAATTTACTACTAATTTTTCCTATATTTTCCTAATTTTTTACCTACATAATAAAATTTAAAATTAGCATTAAATTTAAAAATTTCATAGAAATTTTAAAATAATTTTATTTCAAACCCTAGTTTTAGATTACAATAAAAGTAGGTTTTGAAGGGACCCCAAAACCCTATAACAGAATAAAAAAGATAAAACATTAACAACCACCAAGAAAAGCAGTCCTAAAACCTACTGAAGAACAACATCAAAATTAGGTTTTACAGGGACCTAAAACCACAAACATAGTCCAATAAAAGTACCCAAGTTTTACAAGGACCTGGAACCTCAAATAAAGTTTTAGACCAAGAACCAAGAAACAAGACCAAAAACAAGAACCAATTACAACAACCAGTAATAAGGACCTGAACAGGGACAAAACCAACAAAGAAGACCCTAGGCTTTTATTGCAATTCCATGATCATCTTAACAGCCTCTTTCCCAATCGTAGTAGTATCTTGGATGGAGTTTTAGTTGCCCATACTAAGTCTCAATATTTTTTCCAATATTTTTCATATAATTTTATGATTTTTTACTAGCATATTAAAATCAAAAATTCACTTCAAATTTCAAAATTATATAGTAATTTTCAAAAATAATTTGTTTTCAAAACCCTAGTTGCATATACTAGGTCTCTCTAAATCATAAATTTTCCAATAAATTTTTAATTTTTTACTTGCATAATTAACTCAAAAATTCACTTTAAATTTCAAATTTTCATAGTAATTTTTCAAGTAATCATCTTTCAAACCCTAGTTTCAGATACTAGGTCCCATTGCTTCTTGAGGTATCACCTTACATCTAAAATAAAATTACACATCAAAATAAAAATGGATCTCACTTATTTCTAAATATTTATTACATTTCTTGTAAATAATAAGGAGACCATACTTGGTCCTATCATGTACATGAATGATGAAGTTTACCATATGTTAATAAAAAGTTTCATTATTTCCATTTCATGCTTAATTTTTATAATAAGGGATGATATTACAAAATTTATTGTTAAACATGCAAAATATTTCAATATTTATTTTACATACTCTCTCTCTCTCTCTCTCTCTCTCTCTCTCTCTCTCTCTCTCTCTCTCTCTCTCTCTCTCTCTCTCTCTCTCTCTCTCTCTCTCTCTCTCTCTCTCTCTCTCTCACATGTGTAATAATTTCCAGATCCATTTTTCTAAACATGTTAGAAATATTATGGTACAAGTCAAATGTCTTTATGCATTAATACACAATTTCATGTTCTCTATCCCTTATTTGCTCTCTCATATCAAATATTCTTTATAATCATATTTATATAGAAATTATAGCTCCACTTACATTCATTCCATCCCATATACATTGTTTCTACCTAGATATACCTAACTCCTTGGCTACATGGTTTTTACGTAAGCTAACTACCACCTGTCAAGTTTTAATGTCATATCTTATGCACAGGAAAGAAATTCCTTCTCCTCCTCTCCCCCAAGAGGTTAATAGCTACATTCCCTCTAACTAGGTTCATGCTATCACCCCTAAAAAAGATGAGGCAACCTATACTATTGTTCTTAATACATACATTCATCCTATAGCTTCCTCAAACATACTTCAACATATGTGATTACATGTTCAATCAGAAGCAACTAGGGTTTACACTCGTAAGACTCTAAGAGATAAACTCACCAGTATGAGAAAGTTAATTTTAGATTTAAAAACACAAAATAAAATATTACGTGAATCTTTCACAACATTGGAGAATTAGATTATAATAAAAAAGCTTCAAAGGCACCCTAGTGTCAATCATGTATATGCACATTCACCAAGTCAATGGGTTGCAAGTAATGTTACATATCAAAATAATAAATCACAAAAAAGTAAATCTAAAACTAGTGATTCAAAAAGCATTAAAATATCAAATAATATTTCAATTGAGGTACTAAGGGAAATGATTAAATCTAAATTGATCAAAATACCTCCCTTACATTCAGTGAGAAGATCCAAATACTATTGTGCATATCATAAAATGCAATGGCATCACACAGATTCATCTTTGGCATTAAAAAAGCATATACAATAGATAAATAGTAATAAGGATCCTATATAAGGTAAATCAGTCAAGCAATCCATAGTGACACAAGAACACATTCACAACGGGTTAATTTTAGAAATAATGTAAAAGTGGTTACCAAAGCATAACTCAGAACAACACAAGGATCAAAAAGCAAAATTAGAGAAAGAAATAGTACCAAAAGCATAAATAAAGCATGAAAAAGATGCAAATATATCTCTCTAAAATGAATCTCAACTCTCAAAGTAGTATGGGTTTGGTCAAAATATCTACAACAATTTGATTACCAAGGTCAAGGGTTGGGAAAGCATACTCAAGGCATCACTACTATTCTAACATCTAATAATGTTTGTCACCAAGGTTTGGGATTTATTGAACATCCTAAGGCAAATAATTCACAAACACAATTTATCAAAGGAAAAGATCCATATATAACAAAATTCAACAATACCATTCCATTGATTCAAGATCAAGATAATAATGATGAGTGGAACAAATATAGGTTATTATGATTTCCAAGATACCGACAATGAATCTAAATATTAAAAGATGTATTTGTATACATTACTTCATGATTCATGATCACACATGATTCTTTTATTTGATATAGGAAAACATGATATGGAATCTCTTCTGAGACTCATCGGTTAGTATCATTTCTTCCTAGTATTTCTTGTACATAGTTTCTTTTTGCTTACTTGTACATAGTTTCTCATTATTTATTGTATATAGTATCCTCATGATTGATTGTATATAACTTATATAAAAAATATTAAAAAATTCATATATGTCAAAATACTAAAAAAAATATAACATCTCAAAATCTAAAAACATGCAAATAATCCAAAAATACCAAAAACATTTCAATAGTATGCATCATCCATGCTTTACATTTATACTACTATGTTAGACTCAAATTTATTGTTTTATGATATTATTTATTGATTTATCTACATTACCATTCTTCACTTGATCTTCTTTGAGTGTGTGTAGTGACATATAGCTCCTTAATTGCTTCACTCTACCCATCGAGGGGGCATCCTAATTCTACATTCAAGAGACACATCGATATATCTTCCTCATGGGGGCATCTTTTACATAACTACACCATCCATGTTATGTCACTCCTACACCATACACTCTAGTTATCATGTTGATGTACATTATTTATTAAATTACATATATTACTCTATCGACACTCACTAGTATATAACATTTGTATATTTATTAGCATATACCTAGTGTTATACTAACTTATCTTGCATACTTTCACATTTTTACTTTGATTAGTTAGATGTGATTGTATTTCTAGTATTTACATGCTTTCATTTCTTGCTTTATGTATCAATATTTATTTCATTTCTTAGTTCCTATTTTGAATCATGTATGTGCCTTATGAAATTTTCCAATATCCTTTGCTTATATTCATGTGTGTGCCTTAGGACATTTGCCAATGTCCTTTGCCTATAATCTTCTATGTGATTGTTGTTTTCATGCCAACCTTATTTGTTTTTAAATGAATGATTATGTGGAATTTTAACATGCTTTGTATGTTTTCTTTCTAGTTTGAGTGACATGCGCTCATGTCCCTTATTTTCTTGGCCCCTTGGCCACTCTTATACATTACTTGCTTCTTGCCTTGTGTGCTTGTTGCTTGTTTGTTTCTCACTATTTTCAATGCCATAATCCATATCATGTATTATTTTTGCTTTTTGGATGCCATGATGGGCATCATGCTCCATCCTTCCACCTAATAATTAACTATACTTTAAATTCTAGTTTAGTACATTGCACATGTTATTACATTATTACATCTATCTAGGTATACCCCTATTGATATAACAATATCTCAATACAAATCATGCCATATCTTGAGATATATTATCAATTATCATTGCTATATCATATATTTTATAGCATAACATAATTAAAAGGGTTTTTATTATGAGGGTAGTCATTGTGGGCTATTCATTCCTACACTCAAAAGAAGGGGCAATAAATAGGGATTTTGTCTTAGAGATCAGATCTCCTAATAGTCAAAATAAAAACATTTATAATTCCCATAACAACAACCAAACACCAAACTAAATATAACAATCATCATATTTGGCTCAAGACAATAACACTAAAACTAAACTATAGTAATAGTGGCACTAATATCCATTTATAGTGTTCTTATCCAAATAGTAGAAAAAACTAGATTTTCTAAAAATATATAAAAAGGTAAGTTTAGTTATAATTTTGTCAGCTACAGTTCAGACCAAAATCAACAGTTTTATTACAATTTTTCTCAAAGGATCTAGATATAGGGGGCATCATGAATGACATGATGGATCTCACTTATAGTTTTAGATAAGGTAATTGGTAAAACTTCTAGATCAAAATCCATGTTTCAAACACCAGTGATTGGGGGCAACGTGCATGGTACATTTGTTTGCTTTCTTTTTGAGTTCAACATTACCTTAAGATTCTCAATAGTTATATGTCTTACTCCATCTATAGGTGGTTGGTGTCATTTTGGTTTGGATTTCATAGAAGCCTAACTTATGAGTTCCTAAGTTCTCAAGTTTTTAATTTATTGAGTGGCTTCCACTAATATAGATTCTCAATTTTTGAGTGGCTTTCATATAAGCCTAATCTCCATCTTTTAGAGTGGCCAAGAGTGGCCTAGTTTATATCATATATTTAGCTATCCATGATAACATTTATAAGTCATAGTACATTCATAGGCTTCAGTAGCCATCTCATATGACACATATTTCATAATGGTATCAATTTATAGCTTTACTTTATGGGATAAAAATGGATTTAAAGGACTAGCTAGCCTTTGTATTATTGATCCACCTACTCAAATGGATTAGACACATAGTCCAAACATTGACAAACACACACATGAACACCTAGATCAACTTAGTGGGAAATGATGGAGCCAAAGGTCTAACCTTTGCATTTTTGAGCCACTTTCATGAAATTGAACACTCAGCTCCATTTATGATATTAATCTTGGTTTATCACACATCCAGTATCATCCAACACATCTAGCATCACTCAAAAACATAATAAGTTTTGTATTGGTTTGTGTACCTAGTGAGGTCTATTCATTACTTTTTCTTCCTCTCTCTCTTACCTATATTTGTACATTCTTATTTTAGATATAGCATATCTAATAAGAGCTGATCTACTTTTTTTTGCACTTATATATTTACACTTCACAACATTCTCTCTCTATGCACATCCAATATCACATAGCTTCATGAGCTTCACCCTTGTAGGTAAGTATAGGTATGCTTTCTATTTGTCTTTATCCTAGAATTTTGCTTTGCTACATCACTAGAATAAAGGGGGGGAAATATAGTCATATAAAAATGTAAAATTGGTAACTTGAGTGTGGATAATGATACCCACCCCATAGGTCCCTCTTGTTTTTTGTCATGACCCTTATAGACACCATGTCATTGATTCTCAACCACCTATAGGCTTTCAAGACCTCATTTTAAGCACATTGAGACCCATTTTACAAGCTCTTTCCATCCCCCTAGGTCCTAAACCACTAGGACAATAGAACCCAAGTTGGATTATAGTGCTAAAACCTAGGGTGTCCCCATTCTAGTGCTCTTGTCAAATCACCTTTCAAGCCAAAATGACTATTTTCATAATAATTATCTTAATCATTATGTTATCCTAGCATGATTGCATTTAACCCATGACCAATATATCCTTATGAAATCCCATTCAAAGATCATTTCGAAATGGTTGACAAATATTATCAAACAAGTAAGAATACAAGTGAAACCACTCATGCAATCTTTCCTATTCTCTACATATAACCATCCAATACAATCCTAAGCACATCTTAATCTCTACAACAGTACCTAGCCACCTCAAACACATCTATTTTAGCATTTCTTGCATTCTTATGTCATAATTACACCAAGAACTTTCAAAGGGATAACTACATATGGATTGATCCCTCTTCAGAGTATTAGTATGTAGGAAGTGTGCCCACACATAGGGTGTGAAGCACATCCAGTGCATCTTACACACACTAACCCCTTTTACATATTTGCCAAAGTTTTATTCAAGTACATTAAAGGCATTTAAATGAAGAAAATTATCTCTACAAGGAGTACTATTAACAATGAAGCTTCACAAATTCATAGACAGGATCACACAAACCTACTAAGCAAAACCTATAAATCTTAGATCCTCAAGAAAATAGTGTCATAAAAGGACTATTACACTAGTACCACTCCTATCCACCTTTGATGCTCCTATCTAATCAAAAAATGAAATTCAAAATCGTATTTGTGATAGTGTCCCAAGCCTATATAGTGAATATCAGACCCATCTCAGTCAGATTAACATAGTTAAAGCTAAGTCTTATTTTCTCCCTTTTATTACTATTTTTAGAAAAGCTCTAATTACAAATAAATTTTACAAATCACTAGCTTATTTACTACATATTATTTATTGATTATTAATCTAGACCCTTTAACTAAATTATCAATAATACATGAATATTCCCAAAAAGGTTAAATCAGATATATTCCATCAATTGGGCATAACTCATTGTTGACCTTTGTATATTACTTTAATATGGGAAACTTACTTTGGAGTTAGAGTAAATCTTAAGTTAAATTACTATATATATATATATATATATATATATGTTTTGTTTGGAAATTTGATGTGGGGTTTATGAAATTTCTAGGTGGGAATTTTTTTTATTGGATGTATATATATTCTTTGAATTTAACAATTGATCGAGGTCCTTCAAATTGTAAAAGACTATGCTATATGTTGTTATTTGTGTCCTGTTTGAATCACCCTTTGGTTATGAAATTACCCTTTAGCTAGTTGTAAGTGTATATTGAATAAAAAATCATGGATACTTAGATATGTTTGGAATTAGGAGGAATTCATGTATATTTATTTTTATTAAATATTATATTCAGTTGGAATATATGAATTTCTCCTATATATATATATATATATATATATATATATAGGAGGAATTCATGTATATTTATTTTTATTAAATATTAGATTCATTTGGAATATAATATTTAATAAAAATAAATATACATGAATTCCTCATAATTCCAAACATATCTAAGTATCCATTATTTATTATTCAATATACACATACAACTAGATAAAGGGGAATTTCACAACCAAAGGGTGATTAAAAATGGAAAAAAGTAACAACATATAACACGGTCTTTTACAATTTGAAGGACCTCAATCAATTGTTAAATTAAAAGAATATATATATATATATATATATATATATATATATATATATATATATCCAATAAAAAAATCTACCCACCTAGAAATTTTGTAAACCCCACATTAAATTTCCAAATAAAACATATACACACACACACACACACATACACACACACACACACACACACACACACACACACACACACACACACACACACACACACACACACACACACACATACATATATATATATATATACACACACACACACACATATACATACATATACACACACACACACACATATATATGTGTGTGTGTGTGTGTGTATATATATATACACACACACACACATATACATACATACACACACACACACACACACACACATGTGTGTGTGTGTGTGTGTGTGTGTGTGTGTGTGTGTGTGTGTGTGTGTGTGTGTGTGTGTGTGTAATAGAACACACACATATGTGAGGATTTGCATGGTCCTTCCTTTGACAAAATTATTACTCCCAACCCTTTGAATAAGCTTGACTTGTTAAACATTTGAATGTGTTTTGGGTGAAGGTCTTCCATGTGTTATTTAAAATGATTAAACTTTATTGTTGATTGATTATGAGTTTTATATTCTTGAGTATTTTTGTGTTGTAGTAATTAGACAAAACCCTATTAGGATTATATTTTAAACCATTATAAATAGCTTGTGGTCCCATTAACTCATTTGACCTAATTTTTAATATTCGAGGATCATATGAGGTCATGAGACCTCATGATGATCCCTTGAATCTCCATTATAGATCATTGGCTTAAAAATAATTTTATTATTTTGAATGCATGTTGCATTAATTGTTGCCTTGGGAATGTGGTATGGCTAAGTTGCATGATTATTATGCTTGGTTGATTCTATCTGTTAATTATTAACTTGGTTGAGTATAATTGGTAAGTTATATTTGGTGTTTTATATTTTTCCTTATGATTTCATGGAGTGTACACTTAATGGATCACCATTCCTAAACTAGACTTGAATAACAAGGCATTAATTGGTATGTTTGTATGTTTGGGTTATAAGTTTATAGCCGATAGGTTAATAAGACGACCACATACTTGGAGAGGATCCAAGTTGGTTATTTTGAAATATATATAAATAGATTGGTTGTTAATCCTTTACTATATCCTTTGGCATCCTGTAATTGGTTATCGCCACTTCTGATTTATATGATGATGGGTTAGTTATTCTTATCTCACCTAGCAATGGTGATCATGTCTTTTGTTGGTGTAGGTTATTTTGATGTGACGCCCATATATTTAGAATCCAACCTACTCATAACTTCCTCCTTGACCATACTTTCTAAAACCACCATCTAGCTGATGGTTAGGGTGGTAAGGGCCACTAATGGTTGAACTCATAGGGCTAGTTGGGAGGGTTTTTTTCTTGGTTTATATTATTCCATTTCTAGATGACTTTATGGATATGTATGATGTACTTGGAAATGTTTATTATATTTTGGTTATTTCTTTATTAGCATAGATATTACATTACTCTATTATAACATGATTAGTGGATGCATTTGTACTTACTTTCATTGGATTTTGGTTTAGTTATATTGGCTTTTGTCATGATAACCCATGATTGGATAGGGATACTTTGGGAATGAGAAGTAAAATTTTATAATGTTGAATGTGAATTAAGATGTGGATGTTTACTTTCTATTTTTAAGTATAATTAGTTATACATAATTGGGTTTCATCCATGGATTGATAGTTTTTTTTCAATTACTAATGTCATATTAGTGAATTATCTTTTAATTGTCATTATGGAATGTATGGAAATTGATGTTATGCACTCTTTAGTGTGGCATATATTCCTTATGCATCCATATGGAGTTTTATATGTATTTAATTGATATGTTTAATCATGGTACTTGAGTTGATAATTGTGTAGGCTAATTAGATTATTTATTTTGGTGTTGAGCATACTTGAGTATGCCAACTTAGATTACTATCAAGTTGGAATTCTAAATTGAATTCTAAATATTAAGAGTTATTGAATTATTACTTTTGGATACATATATTTATGCTCATTGATTTTAATATATGAAATAATTTACTTTTGGTATAACATAGAACATGGAACTATTCTTTACTTAGTTTCAATAAGTGTGCATAGAAATGGAGATCTATGGGATGTTTCAATTTGTATATATATATATGACTAATCATACAAATAAGTTATGAGTTGACTAGTTGTTAAGGATGCCTATTAGGAAAGTGTTTCATTTTAATATTTGAAATAAACCACTGGTTTATGGTTGAAAAAAGTAATCCTAAATCATTTACAATGTGAAGTAAATGGTAATGTTTTTTGATATGTTCCATTACTCATATGCTATATAAATGAATTGTCCAAAGATATGTATATTTTGAGTGTCAATTTTATGTGATATTTATGCATATTATCTTCTCATTTTATTTTCTAGAATTTCCTCATTGAGTAAGGCATTTTTATTAGTATGAGATTGGTATGTTTGTTTAGTTCCTAAGGAAAATGGATGCTTGTATGTTCTACAAACTGGTTCATTCTGAAACCATAGTATGCTTGAGTAAATTATATTTGTACATAGGAGAAACACACCATTCTTTCATATTGAATACACTTAGTATCATGTGATTGATGTTGGGAGTTAATCTCTTGCCAAAATCTTTGGTTTTAGGAGAAATTATGTCTCAACTAATGTTATTGTAATAAATTTATGATTTCATATATGTGGCTAGAAAATACTAAAGTGTATGGGAATGTGGTAATGTTTTATATGCCTTCCTTACTAAAAACATATATTGTTAAAACAATAAATAATGTGGAATATATGTGTTGGTTTTTCATGCACTTTGGGGTGTTTGATCTCCCTTTAACTATTATATCACTTTGACCATTGCCAATATGGAATCATTATATCAATTCAATCAATTGGATACCACATGTCTTAACCATTTTACGATGAAGTTGATCACTATGGAAATTTCGATCATTAATTTAGGTGGAGTCATTAATTATTGTTTATGAATGACATGTGAACTTAAACTACTATGTGGGAAATGGTATAGTGACCCTACACCATGAGGAATGAACAACCTTGGTGGGTCAAACTTTTGTAATTTCCCATAGTGATATGTCTTCCCTTTCATCATGATTATGATCTACTTTATGTAAATGATGTTCCCATTAGATACCTAAGGGAACTTAGCATAATCTTCATGTATTCACATTGATATTGGTTGTTATATATATTTAGCATGCTTGGTATTTGCCTGATTGTCAACTAAGACAATGTTTTAATGGTCCCTATGTTGTGGGATTCTTTGACCCAATGATGGAATTGAATGTTAAGTATAACCATTCTTGTTATGCATACGTAAGTATACTAAGTGAGTATCACTTGATTTATAAAGTGAGGTTTGGGTCTGTTATGAATCCAAAGCGTACTCTGATATACAAATTAAAAAAATTAATTTGGGGTTGTTTCATCTGATATCAGAGTAATTTTTATACTCTAGGGAACTCTTAGACTTGTAGAGTTATTATTTGGTGACCATTGAGTTGTCCCAATTAGGCAAAATTATGAAGTAATTCATAAGACACTTAGCCTTTTAGGATGAATGTTAAGGTGCTATGTTGTAATTGTTTGTTCCTATAAAGTTTCATGTATCTCTTAGGAGAAGAGATTCCAAGGAATTTGAATTCCCTCTTATGTCAGTTACTATCACCCCTAGCCTTGGTTGGGGTTAAGCCTTCACAAATCTAGTTTTGTTAGGTAAACTCTCACCTATCAATCATTGAATTTTATGGGTGGGTTAATGGGGGTTAGGTGATATAGGCTTCACTTTTAGAATAAAGGAAATGATGTTTGGTATTTATGGTCATCCTTTATGGGTGATTCTTCCTTTAATACTTGGAACATTATGACCCAGGAAGACTGAAGGTCTAACCTAAACCTAGTGGTCATAATAGGGTGTGAAAAGGATTGAATTTATTGGGTAAGGATTGCCTTGAGTTGATGGTAATCTATGAACTTCTATGGGTGTGCTATCTAGTGTTCATTTTATGGATGGTTTTAGTGGAGTGGAAACATCTCCATGGGTTGAGTTGATTGTAGATAACAAGGATACCCTACCTTTTTTTTTGTTTATAACAAGATTGTTATGCATAAATCTTCTTTCAATGTCATTATGAAACAACTATGGTAAGCAACTTTAGTTTATGGCTTGGATTAGGTGTCACTATGTATGACTAGGGAAGCATTACATCTATTTTATTTAGATAAAAATGCTCAAGAGGCATTGGTTCATATAATGTATTAGACTTTTAATCAAACCAAGGAGGTTTTATTACCTAATATGTTGCTTTGTTTGATGATTATAGTTGTTATGCATCCTATAAATAGGTCAAGTTATGTGGTGCTGAAAATTTGTGCATTTCAGCTAAGTTAGGCTTGATCTTGTTGGCCTCTTTAGAGTAATATTAAGTGAATAAACTGTCTTTATAACTCAAAAAAGGGGTGAAGTTAAATAGATTTAGAAATTTTATTACAATCATGGAATGGTTTTACATCTATGATGTATGTTTTAATCACAGAAATCCTTGACTCTATGTGTATGTTTAATTATCTTGGTTGAGTTATATACCCATGGGGATGTCTATTCAGATTTGAATTCATCTTGATGACTATGAGGATGTCTATTGAGACATTAGATATGTCCTACATCCATGAGGATGTTTATTACAAGTTCTAATTAAACTTACTGATTATGAGAATTATGATTCCCATAGTAGTGACCTCATATTCACCTTGAGCCTTGGCTAAGCTCACCTTTTCCCTATTCATTATTATGTCAAAAAAAGCATCTCCATTGAACCTTCAACATGGTGGATTTAGTCAATTGATTGAATCATGATACAAGCTTATTATTAGAATTTTAAGATAATGGCTAGATGTCCATTGACTACTTCCATAAGTAAGCCATCTGATGAGACTGAGGTATGATATCTAAGGAGGACCAAAGGTATAGATCAAGCTTAGAAGTCCTAGTAGGGTGAGTGTGATTTACTTTTGTGAGCAAGTTAAGAGTTTTGGGGATTGATTATGTGATACCATTGATGTGTATCTGATGTATTTTGCATGGCATCTAACATTAGGTAGACCACTATAGACTCATGGACCCTTGTGCTTCATAAACCTATGTGTTAGATTACTATAATGTGGGAAAATAGCTTGACATAGTTACCTTTATTGAATGTGTATTTATCTTACACTAATCCTTCATTCATGTGCATTGTTATTGTTTATTGTATAAGCCTTTTAGGGTGTGAAAGTGCTTAATCATGTGAAATGTGTGAACTTTTTTTACTATCTAATTGGTTGTCCTAGTGTTCTAGTTATGTTATGTGTGTGATTTTGTGTTGTTAAACTATAAGTTGTGAATCTAATAAATTGTGTTATATAACTCCCTTTTTGGAATCTGAATCTCTTGGTTAGGCTTCTAAGGTATAGTGTCATGATGTATTTTGTGATCTTGCATTGTTATTCTAGTTATGAACATCAATAAAAGTATGAGGTTGAGGGTAAAGAGACACATAACATAATGGTTTAGACTAGGTATGGGCTAAGGAGTGGAGTCTCGCATAAGTTGAAAATACACTCCACCCCTTTACACAAGGCAACCACCTGATTTATTTAAAGTGTGCACCATGAGAGCCACATATTAGTCATGAGACACTCTTACATAATAGTCACCTTATGGTCCAATGTTCACTTTAGCTACCTATCAGAGGTTGTTCTTGAATAGACAGTGTGTAATTTCATTGTGTAAGCCTTGTGAAGCACTATCTAGTCTTACATTGTGGACATTTATGCAATTAACAAAGAGGTACTTGATGAGTTGCATGCATGTGTTGGCATGTGCATGTAGACATACTATGACTGAGCTATTTTTTAATAATACATGATGTATATATATCCTAGTATGAACATATTTCTATATTGTTTGTGCATGACTAAAAATTGTCCTAGTTTTATGTTTAAAATGAGCATTATAAGTCTTGATCAGGCATATTTTGTAATCTTAGGTACGCATCTTTTTTTCTTTTTCTATTTACTATAATGAGGTAAATGTAGAGTGATAGTGGAATTATGATTCCTATAACCATCGTGTGAGCTCATAAAGTTGTTAGAGAGCATGCAGTAAACCTTTGGTTATCATGTAAGGCATGGGTTAGCTTATCCAATTGTTTAGTGTGGATAGTGTGGGATATTGCACTATCCCTTGAATCATATTTCTTAGTTTGGATGTAACCATTCAAAATAGTTTACTATCCTATGGTAGCATTCTATGATGAATGTTGATTAAATTATGCATAAGGCATAATGTATGTTGGTAAAGACACTATTTTAAGTTGTATTATATGTTTAAAATTTTGGTAGGATTGTACAATTTGTAACTATGGTCATAAAAGTTGGAAATTTATTGTGGTATGTTTTCCTCTTGATAAGAGGGATGTCTAGCTAATGTTTGATTTTCTAAAAAAAATTAATCTAAATAGTCAAAAGTTGTTAAATCTACCTATCTTTCATGAGATTTTATCTAAAAGAGGCTTGCTTAAAAGGCAACAAAAGATTTTTATTGGTCTTTATTGAGATGGGAAAATTCATTCCCATGGTTGGTAATGTTGTTTTTCTTATAAAGTCATGCCTATATGGGTCACTAAATTTTTATAGTTTTTTAGAAATATGTTAAAATGGTAGTATACAATTGGTATTTGTGCTAAATAAGAATAGTTTTAGAGATGTTAGACCTTTTACCAAGGTTATGATTATCTATTTTGGCTGTTAATAAATGACCTGTTCATCATGACCATGGATTGCATCTTGAGTTAAGAAGTATATATGGTATTATAATGTTGTAATGACTTATGATATCTCTCTATTATTACTCTAGTGTCATAAATGATACATGAGGTGATAAGACTTTTCTTATGGTTATAATTATGTTTTATTTTGGTAATATTAGATGTATCTCAATAGGATGGAGTGTTACATATTATTGCTTAATGGTTATGTAAGCTGATGGTTTTTCTAATTATTATTATGGTGAGTAGATGAAACCTTTGTATTGAGAGTGATTAATTCCCTACAAATAGTCAGGTCCTCAGTTGATGATATAGTCATTGGGATGGCTCCTCTCTAAGAGGGGGAGGATGTTGAGACCCCTCCCTTTTGCACCTTGACATGACTATTTAAACATTGATATATCATGTGTATAGTTGTTTTCTATACTCCCTTATTCAATTGGATAGTGTTATTTTTTTTTATGTTGTGATGTTTAGCCATAAGTTGATGTATATTTATCATGTTATAATTCTGCATTGGTGATTTATGGATTATTTGATGTAATTGATACTTCATTATAGTTCATTATTGATTTATCATTTTATCAATTTTTGGATCAGATAATGATGATGACTACACTCAATGGTTGTAGGTACTACTTATGAGTTAGGCTAGATGTTGGTGTCAGCTCTTGGGGTAGTGGAGTGATTTTAAGCAATCAAATTAGTTTTGATAGGTAACCTAGTATTTTTTATTATTTTCATACCTTTAGTTAGTTATGCTATTTGTTCATGTAGTCATATTTTATTATTCCTTGTTACTTTTTTATTTATGTGTCCTATCATATTGTTGTTTTTTCCTACATGATTGTTGGGTATTATACCCATCTGCTTATATTTTCTCTCTTCTCTCCTTTGTGTAGTCTTCACCACCCCTATCTCCACTTAACTCACCCTCACTTATCTCAAACTCCCTAAGAGACCTACCTAGACCTACCTCCACATGACACCCCCTTCCATGTGATGTATTTCCTAGGTGACTAGTTAAGTGTCGATGACTTGGTTAATTGCTCATTGGACATTTAGACATTTAATAACCATTAAAATAATATCTATTTTATTATTTAGTGGTTATTATTTAATTTTATGGGTTTATTGTTGATTGGAATTTAAATAGTATATATTTTATTATTTAAATATCTCTTAATTACATTTACTATTTTATTAACTTTTTAACTCAAATTTAAGAAGGTCATTAATGGCCAATATCTAGGGAGTTCTGCATGGAGGTCACATGGGATAAAGGGGTTGATGATTCTGGGAAAAGGGGGATTTTTTTTCTCTTCATTAATGGGGAGTATGACAAATGGAAGAGAGAGTTGGGGTGAGTTGTATGGAGTAAGGAAGAAGTTAGGGGGTTCCCTCTCAACATTAAATGTGAAAATGAAAAGGGACTATGGGGATGGAAGAATAATTATAGGGATGTGGGAAGAAGTGATGCATAGGGGAAGAAGGGAAAAAAATAGGCATAAAATAGAAGAGTGAAGAAGGGGAGAAACACGCAGGGGTAATATAAAAGAATAAATAAATGTAGGGGGTTTTGATTATTATTTTGGCACTAACTTGGTATGTATTTTAAATCCATGGCCAAGTCTTACTATGGAAAAAGGAAGTATAGCCACAAACCATTTTGCTTGTATTTTGGTAAATCATTCTTGCTCTATGCTCTACCTAGTAAGTCTATTCTAACTATGAGCTAGTTATTATCTTATAATGAATAATGTATATTTAATTAAAGTTCATACAATTTGAAATTTCTCTTTTTTATATAAATGGACAATATAAGGATTGATTTTATTAATTGTTTTTCCTACATATTAATTCAGGTTATATCCCTTAACCTAGGAATGTGTTTTTATTAATGGGTTTTGCATTTAATTAAATATGTATATACCATGGCTTGATTTATTAAACCTATTTTTATCTTATTTTTTGTTTTGGGTGGATTATTTACCCCTGTAATGGTGTAGACTAGATGTGGGGCATATTCCTATTACCATGCAATGATCATTGTAATTTTTACAGTCTCTGTGCATTGTTCTTTGGGGACTCAAGCCACAGGTTCTCTTTATAATTTCATTATAAAACATGTTTATAATTTGGGTTGATATACCCCATTCTTATTAGATGATTACCTATATAAGTTGATTCATGTGTAGAAATAAAAATATAAACCCAGGGGAAATAACTATTCCTAAAGTTGATTGGTTAGTTGTATATTTATTTCTCTAATTGAATAAATGATTTGGGATGTAATACATAAATTGGGAATAACTCTATTTTTGACCTTTATATATTAATTTAATATGAGAAATTGGCTTGGGGGTTAGAGTAAATCTTAAGGCAAATTACCAAATGCAATATATATATATATATATATATATATATATATATATATATATAATTTGTTTGGAAATTTGATGTGGGGTTTATGGAATTTTTATGTGGGTAGAGTTTTTTATTGGATGTATATATATTATTTGAATTTAAAAATCAACCTAGGTCCTTCAAATTGTAAAATACTATGTTATATGTTGTTATATGTGTCCTTTTTGAATCACCATTTGGTTAGGAAATTCCCCTTTAGATGGATGTATGTGTATATTGAATAACACATCCTAGATACTTAGATATATGTGGAATTAGGAGCAATTCATGTATATTTATTTTTAATTAAATATATGATTCCATTGGAAAATGTGTTTGTGTGTGTGTGTGTGTGTGTGTGTGTGTGTGTGTGTGTGTGTGTGAGAGAGAGAGAGAGAGAGAGAGAGAGAGAGAGAGAGAGAGAGAGAGAGAGAGAGAGAGAGAGAGAGAGAGAGAGAGAGAGAGAGAGGCTTTGGATGGTCCTTCCTTTGACAAAATTATTAGTCCTAGCCTTTTGAATAAGATCAACTTGTTAAATATTTGATTTTTTTTTGGGTGAATACCTTCTATGTGTTAATTAAAATTATTAAATTTTATTGTGGATTGATTATGACTTTTTTATTTTTGAGTATTTTTAAGTCATGGAAATTGGACAAAACCCTATTAGAATTGTATTTTATAATGAGGTTTTATAGTTTTTATTTTAAACTATTTAAAATGATTTGGATTCCCATTAACTCATTTGACTAGATTTTTAATATTTGGGTATCATATGAGGTCATGAGACCTCATAATGATCCCCCAAATCCCCATCATTGGTCATTAGATTAAAAATAATTTTATTATTTTGAATGCTTATTGATTTAATTACTGCCTTGGGAATGTGGTATGGTCAAGTTGCCTAATTATCATTTTTGGATGATTTTATTTGTTTGTCCTTGACTTGGTTGAGTACAAATATTAAGTTATATGTGGTGTTTTATATTCTACCTTATGATTGCATGGAGTGTACCCTTAATGGATCACCATTCCTAGACTAGACTTGAATAATAAGGCACTATATGGTATGCTTATATGGTTGGGTTATAAATTTGTAGCTAGGAGGCTAATGGGATGACCACATAGTTCAAGGGGATCCAAGATATTTATTCCAAAAGTTATAAAAATGGATTGGTTTTCAATCTGTTACTATATCCTTTAACAACCTAAAATTGATAATGCCCACTTCCAATTTATATGATGATGAGTTGGTTATTCCTATCTCACCTCAAAATGGTGATCATGTCTTTTGTTGGTGTAGGATATTTTAATGTGATGTCCATTGGTTCAGAATCTAACCTGCTCAAAACTTCCTCAATGACTCTATTTGCTGAAACCACCATTTAGATGATAGTTGGCCTCATAGGGTTGGTTGGGAGGGTTTTTCTATCTTGGTTTCTAATAATCCATTCTTGGATGACTTCATGGATAGATTGATGTACTTGGAAATGTTTATTACATTCTAGTTATCTCTTTATTAATACATATGTTTCATTACTCCCATATAACATGACTAGTGGATGCAACTATACTTACTTTCATTGAATTTTTATTTATTTATATTGGCTTTTGGTATGCTAACTCATGATTGGATGTGGATCCATAAAGAATGAGAAGTAAAAGTTTATAGTGTTGAATGTGAGGTAATATGTGGATGTTTACTTTCCATTTTTAAATCTAATCAGTTATACATACTTAGGTCTTATTCTTAGATTGATAGTTGTTTTTCAATTATTAATGTTATATTGGTGAATTGTCTTGTTATCGTCATTATGGAATGTATGGAAATTGATGTTATGAACTCTTTAGTATGGCATATATTCCTTATGTATCCATATGGAATTTTATATGTATTCTCTTGAAATGTTTAATCATGATACTTGACTTGAGATTTGTGTAGACTAGTTAGATTATTTATTTTAGTGTTGAGCATACTTGAGTATGCCAGCTTGGATTAATATCAAGTTGGAATCATAAATTGAATGATAAATATTGAGAGTTATTTAATTATTTATTTTGGATACATATATTTATGCTCATTGCTTTTGATATATGCTAGAATTTACTCATGGTATAACATAGAAAAAAGAACTATTCTTTAGTTGGTTGACATAAGTGTGGATAGAAATGGAGATCTATGGGATGTTTTAGCTTTTATATATATGCCTAATCATATGAATAAGTTATGAGTTGACTAGTTGTTAAGGCTGCCTATTAGGAAAATATTTCATTTTAATATTTGGAATAAACTACCAGTTTATGGTTAAAGAAAGTAATCCTAAATCATTTGTAATATGATACATTCCCTTACTTATATGTTATATGAATGAATTGGATGAAGATATGTATATTTTTGGTGTCACTTTTATGTGTTGGTTATGCATATTATCTTCTTATTTTGTTGGTTATAATTTCCTCATTGAGTAAGGCATTGTTATTGGTATGAGATTGGTATGTGTGTTTAGTTCGTAAGGAAAGTGGATGCTTGTATGTTATACAAAATGGCTCATTTTGAAACCATGTTATGATAGACTAAACTATATTTGCACATAAGATAAACCCACCAATTCTTCATGTTGAATCTACTTAGTGTGATGTGAATTCAAGTTGGGAATCACTCCCTTGCCAAAATCCTTGTTTACAAGAGAAATTATGTCTCAAATATTATTATTGTAATAAATTCCTAATTTCATATATATGGTTGGAAAACACTGGAGTGTATGGGAATTTTGTAATGGTTTATATGCCTTACTTGACTGAAACATCAGTTGTTAAAATAATCAATATTATGGAATATATGTGTTTAGTTGCCTTGTACTTTTGGGTGTTTGATCTCCATTTAACTATTATATCACTTTGGCCATTACCAATATGGAATCATTATATCAATTCAATAAGTTGGCTACCATATATCTTAACCTTTTTATGATGAGGTTGATCACTATGGTGTTTTTGATAATTCATTTAGGTGGAGTCATTCATGCTAATTTTTTAATGATGTGTGAACTTAGACTAGTTGGTAAAAATGGTATAATGAACCTACACCATGAGGAATGAATAACCTCAATGGGTGTCACTCTGGTAATTGCCCACAATGCTATATCTTCCCTTCCATCATGATTGTGATCTAATTTATTTAGATGCTATTCCATTTGTATTACTAAGGTAACTTAGCATAATCCTTATGTATTTACATTGATATTGGTTTCTATATATATTTAGCATGCTTGGTATTTGCCTAATTGTCAACTAAGACAATGTTTTTATGGTCCCTATGTCATGGGCTTATTTAACCCAATGATGGCATTGAATGTTAAGTATAACCCTTCCTATTTTGCATATGAGTGTATTCTAAGTGAGTATCACTTGATTCAACAAGCGAGGTTTGGGTCCATTATACATCCAATGTGTACTTTGATATGCAACTTCAAAAAATAATTGGGGTTGTTTCACTAAGAGAGTCACATTGATATTATTCACATTGACATTAATACTCAAATAATAATAGATTATAGTATCATTAATCAACTACAAAACATAGTACTATTATTAATACCACTACCTTTCAAATCCTATATCACTAAAATATACAAAAAAACATTTAATTATTTCAACAGATCAAATTAACATTGAATAGGTAAAATTAAGTTTAATAACTACAACTATTTGTTATTTATTAACAATGAATTCCAAAAAAAATAAAACTAGAATCCCTAAAATATGATGTGTAATTCTATTAAACTCAAAATTATAAATAAATAATAATGAAATTAGATTCCAATATTTAAAATAATTGATACTATAAGAATCTGCTAACAAGATTTTATTCTAAATATAAACTAGAATATGTCCAAATTTAATTAAATGATTATCTGATACTATATAATGTGACTAATATATATTAACACAAACTAAACACACATAAATAATATTCTTATCAAATTTTTATTATATATCAAACTTGTAGGTATAGACAAATATAAACGTAAACATACCCTATAAAAAGGGAGTCAACAACCCATGATTCTATCCTAGAATCATGTGGTTTTTAGACCTATATAATCAAAAATATATTATAAACTATATTTTTAATATATTAGACTTACAATAAACTTATCATGTTAACCATATGGTAAGTAAAACTAATTAAAAAATAATTAAAATTATCTATCTAATGTAAATACTAATCCCAACACCCATAACAATGTCATTGTGAAGTGAAATTCACAACACTAAGACAAATCTAAGAAATAATTGGGGTGATGCATATTTTCAATTGGGTTTCACATACCAATATTGTTTTATAGTGTAATTCACAACACTAAGAATTTTTTTGAAAATTATATTTGAGTTGTTGCATATTTTGAATTGTGTTTCCCATACTAATGTAGTTACATGGCATAATATACAACACTGGGACAAATTTCAAAAATAATTAGTATTTTAGATATTTTGAGTTAGGCTTCCCCTATCAATGTCATTACATTGCATAGTTTTAAATACTAGGACAAATTTCATAAATAATTAGGGTGTCGCATATTTTGAGTTTGGTATTTTGTACTAATGTTATGGTGCATCACAATTGGCAACACTAGGATTTTTTTTGAAAATATTTAGGGTTATGAATATTTTGAATCAAATTTTATATACTAATGTCATTTCATGGTAAAATTCACAACATTGGGACAAATTTCAAAAATATTTAGGGTGTTACATATTTTGATGCAGGTTTACATTACCAATGTGATTTCATGGCATAATTCACAATATTGGTATTAAATTTTTGAAATATTTAGGTTGTTGCATATTTTTATTTTATTTTATTGTACCAATGTCATTGTGTGGCACAATTCACAATAAGGGAGAAATTTTGAAAATATTTGGGGTGTTGAATATTTTGATCCAAGTTTCTTGTACTAATGTTATTGTATGGTACAATTTAAAATAATGGGATAAATTTAGGAAATATTTTTGGTGTTGCATATTTTGAGTCAAGTTTCCCATATCTATGTCATTGAATGGAATAACTCAAAACACAGAGAAAAATTTAATAAATATTTGGGGTGTTTCATATTTTAAGTAGGGTTTCCCCAACCAATGTCATTGCATGGTATAATTTACAACATTGGGACAAATTTAATAAATATCCAGGGTGTTTCATATTTTGGTTTAGGTTTCCCATACCAATGTCATTATGTGGTGTAGTTCACAACATAGACATATTTATGAAATATTTGGGGTGTTACACATTTTGAGTTAAGTTAACTGTACCAAATTCATTATGTGGTGCAATTCACAACACTGGGACAAACTTAGAAAACATTTAAGGTGTTACATATTTTAATTTGGGTTTCCCATACCAATGTCATTACATGGCATAATTCACAACACTAGGACAAATGTTGAAAATATTTTAGGCATTGCATAGTTTGAGTCAAGTTTTTCATACCAATTTTGTTGTGTAGTTCAATTCATAACACTAGGAAAAAATTTAAAATATTTAGGGTGTTGCATATATTGAGTCAGGTTTCCTATACCAATGTGGTGCAAATTTCATAATTAAGAGAAATTTAAAATACATTTTGGGTGTTACATATTTTGAGTCTAGTTTATCATACCAATGTTATTACATGGTGTAATTTGCAACACTTTGATAAATTTTAGAAATATTTGGGGTCTTGCATATTTCATGTTAGGTTTCCTATAACATTGTCATTACAAATCATAATTCGCAACACTGGGATGAATTTTATAAATATTTGGGATCTTTCATATTTTAAGTTAGGGTTCCTGTACCATTATCATTATGTGTCATAATTCATAAAATTATGATAAAATTTATAAATATTTTGGGTGTTTCATATTTTGATTTAGATTTCTTGTACCAATGGAATTACATGGTGAAACTCATGACACTAGGATATTTTTTATAGATATTTGGGGTGTTACATATTTTGAGATAGTTTTCTTATACCATTTTCATTACACATTGCAATGTGCAACACTAAGATACATTTAATAAATATTTGGGGTGTTTCATATTTACATCAAGTTTCCCATACTATCTCCATTACATGTCATAATTCACAACACTAGGACAAATTTTATAAATATTTGGGGTGTTTCATATTTTGAGTTAGATTTATTTTACCAATGTCATTGTACAATGTAATTCATGACATAGACAAATTTTGAAAATATTTATGATGTTGCATATTTTTAGTAAGGTTTCATGTACCAATTTGATTACATGTCATAATTTGAAACACTAGGATATATTTTAGAAATATTTAGGGTGTTAAATATTTTGAGTCAAGTTACCTTTACCAATGTTGTTATTTAGTGTAATTCATAAAACTAGGATAAATTTCATAAATAATTGTAGTTTTGTATATTTTGAATCAAGTTTCACATACAAATGTCAATCCATAATGTAATTTTCAAAAATGGCACACATTTTAGAAACATTTGGGGAGTTGTGTATTTTGAGTTAGGTTTCCCATAATAATATAGTTGCACTACATAATTCCCAATAGTGGGATTTTTTTTGAAAAAAATTGGGTTTTTATATATATTGATTTGGGTTTTCCATACCAATGTCAGTGTCTAGTGCAATTCCCAACACTGGGACAAATTTGAGAAAATTTTGGGGTATTACATATTTTGAGTTAGTTTTACTATACCAATGTTATTATTACATGGCATAATTTTAAACACTAGGACCAATTTTAGAAATATTTGTGGTGTTTCATATTTTGAGTCAAGTTTATTATACCAATTTCATTACATAGCACAATTCACAACAATAGGACAAGTTTCATAAATATTTGGGATGTTGCATATTTTAAGTTAGGTTTCCTATACCAATGTCATTACATGAAAAAATTACCAACACTAGGATATATTTTATAAAATTTTTTTTGTGTCATAAATTTTGAGTCAAGTTTCCCATACTAATGTTATCGCACATCACAATTCACAACATTGGAAAGAATTTATAAATATTTGGGGTGTTACATATTTTGAGTCAATTTTCTCATACCAATGTAATTACACTACATAATTCACAACCTTCAGACAAATTTTGAAAACATTTTCAATGTTACTTACTTGTAGTAAGGATTGCCTTACCAAGTTAGTGTGCGACATAATTCACAACACTAGGATAAATTTAAAAAATATTTGGAGTGTTTCATATTTTGAGTCAAGTTTCTAATATAAATGTTATTTCAGTCATAATTTATAACACTAGGATGAATTTTAGAGATATTTTGGTGTTGAATATTTTAAATCACATTTAGCATAACAATGTAATTGCATGCCACTATTTGTAAACTTAGGACAAATTTTATATATACTTTGGGTGTTTCATATTTTGAGTTGGGTTTCCTGTACTAATCTCATTTCATGTCACAATTCAAAAAACTAGGAAATATTTTAGATGTTGCATATTTTGAATTAGGTTTCTCATACCATTGTCATTTCATGACATAATTTACAACACTTGGAAAAAAATTGGAAATATTTGGGGTGTTGCATATTTTAAGTCGGATTTCTTGTACTACTGTCAGTGTACATGACAATTCACAACACTTAGATAAATTTTAGTAATTTTTATAGTGTTGCATATTTTGACTTAGGTTTCCCATACCAATGTTATTACACAATGGAATTCACAACACTAGGAAACATTTTAGAAATATATTTCATGTTGAATATTTAGAGTTGGGTTTCCCATACCAATTTTTTTACATGGTGAAATTTGGAACATAGACATTTTTTATTACTATTTGAGGTGTTTTATATTTCGAGATAGGTTTCCTAAACCAATGTCATTTTGTGGCACAACTTGCAACATTGGGAATTTTTTTAGAAATATTTATAGTGTTGAATATTTTGAGTTGGGTTTCATGTACCAATATCATTGAGTAGTGTAAATCATACACTGGGATAAATATTCAATGTGTTTAATATTTTGAGTCGATTTTACAATATAATGTCATTATGAAACACAAATTTTAACACTAGGACAAATTTTTGAAATATTTTGGGTGTTACATATTTTTAATCATGTTTTTGGTACCAATATCACTATGCATCAAAATTATCAACACAAGGAAAAATTTAAGAAATATTTGGGGTATCACATTTGGAGTTAAGTTTATCATATTAATGTCATAATGTGTCATAATTCACAACACTAGGACAAATTTTTAAAAATATCTGAGGTGTTATATATGTTGATTAAATTTCCTATACCAATGTCATTACTCAATGTAATTCACAACACTGGGATAAATTTTGGAAATATTTGGGGTGTTGTATATTTTGAGTGGGTTTTCATGTAGAAATGTCATTACAAAACACATGTCACAACATAGGGACACATTTTTAAAATAGTTGGGGTGTTACATATTTTGAGTTGGGTTTCCCATACCAATGTCATTACATGATGCAATTTATAATATTAGGAAAAAATTCATAAATATTTGAGGTTTTGTATATTTTGAGTCATGTTTCCCATACCAATGTCATTGTGATATGTCATTATCAACACTAGAAAAAAAATTATAAATATTTGGGGTGTTACATATTTTGAGTCAAATTTTTGGTACCAATGTTGTTGTATTACACAATTTAAAACATTAGGATAAATTTTAGAAATATTTTGTGTGTTGTATATTTTGAGTTAGGTTACCCATACCAATGTCATTTCCCAACACAATTCACAACAATGGGACAAATTTTATAAATACTTGGGGTGTTTCATATTTAAAGTCAAGTTTTTATACCCATTCAATATGAATCACAACCTACAACACTAGGATAAATTTTAGAAATATTTTTTGTGTTTCATATTTTGAGTTTATTTTATGATACCAATGTCATTATGTGTCATAATTCATTATACTAGTAATTTTTTTTGGATATTTGAGGTGTTGCATATTTTGAGTCATTTTTCTCATACCAATGTCGTTCACATTATAATTTATAACACTGGGACAATTTTTCAAAATATTTAGGATGTTGCATATTTTAAGTTAGTTATATGTACCATTGTCATTATTCATAATAATTCATAACACTAGTACAAATTTTATAAATATTTTAGGTGTTTCATATTTTGCATCAGAATTCCTATACTAATGTCACTATATGATGCAATTTGTAATAATGACAATTTTTTTAGAAATATATTTAATGTTTAATATTTTGAGTCAAGTTTATTATACCAATATCATTTCATGGTGCAATTACCAAAACTCATAAAAATTCATGAAATATTTGGGGTCTTGCATATTTTGATTTAGTTTTTTCGTACCAATGTCATTACGTGGTGTAATTCACAACATTAGGACAAAATTTAGAAGTATATGAGATATTCATATTTTTAGTTAGGTTTCCTAAACTGATGTAGTTTTGTTACACAATTCCCAACATTAGAAGAAATTTTAGAAATATTTTGAAAGAATATTTTGAGTAAGGTTTCCCATATCATTGTCTTTACATGGTGAAATTTGTAACACTAAGACAAATTTCAAAAATATTCAATAGTCAAGCTTCCTATACTAATGTCATTGTGTGGCCCAATTTACAACATTTAGACAAATTTTGGAAATAGTTGGGGTGTTGCATATTTTGATTTAGGTTTCCCATACCAATGTCATTGCATGGTGAAATTAACAATAATGGGATAAGTTTTAAAAATATTTGGGATTTGTATATTTTGAGTTAGGTTTTTCATAATAATGTTGTTTCTAAGTATAATTCATAAAACTAGGACAAATTTTATAAATATTTTTGGGTGTTGCATATATTGAACTAGGTTTATCATATGAATGTCATTTCACATCACAATTCAAAACAATGAGATAAATTTTAGAAATATTTGGGGTGTTTCATATTTTGAGTCAATTTTACTATACTATTGTCATTGCACCATATAATTTGCAACAATGGGATAAATTTTAGAAATATTTGGGATGTTAAATATTTTTAGTTAGAATTGCCTTACCAAAGTTGTTTCATGACATAATTCATAATATTGGGATAAATTTCAAAAATATTTAGTGTGTTGTAAACTTTGATTCAAGTTTTTTGTATGAATGTCATTACGTGGTGTAATTCTCAACACTAGGACAAATTTCAGAAATATTTTAGGTGTTGCATATTTTGAGTCACATTTCCCATAATAATGCCTTACATGATGTGATTCACAAAATTGGGACAAAATTTATAAATATTTGGGGTGTTGCATATTTTGAGTTGGGTTTCCCATACCAATGTTTTTGGGTGTCATAATTTTCAACACTAGCAAAAAATTCAAAAATATTTGGGATATTGCATATTTTGAGTCAGGTTTCACCTAATGATGTCATTATATGGTGAAATTCACAACACTAGGAGAAATTTAGGAAATATTAGGGATGTTTTATCTTTTGAGTTATGTTTCTTGTACCAATGTCAATGTGTGTCACAATTCACATCATACACAAAATTTATAAATATTTGGGGTGTTACATATTTTGAGTCAAGTTTAATGTACCAATGTTATTTCATGATGTAATTCACAACACTAGTAAAAATTTCAAAAATATTTTGGGTGTTGCATATTTTAAGTTGGGTTTCCCATTCCAATGTCATTGTGCATTGTAATTCACAATGTTGGGACAAATTTTAGATATATGTTGGGTGTTGCATATTTTGAGTTAGATTTCAAATACCAATGTTGTTATATGATGTAACTCACAACACTATGAAATTTGTATATATTTGAGGTGTTTCATAATTTTTAGTTAGGTTTCTTGGACCAATATTATTTCATAATGAAATTCATAACACTAGGACAAATTTCATAAATATTTGGGGTGTTGGATATTTTGAGTTAGGTTTCCTATACCAATGAAGTTTTGTGGTGTAATTCATAACACTAGGATAAATTTCATTAATATTTAGGGTGTTTCATATTTTGAGTCAGGTTTTCTATACCAACTATTTCATTTATATAGTGTAATTCACAACACTAGGATAAATTTCAAAAATATTTGGTATGTTACATATTTTGAATCAGGGTTCCACTACCTATGTCACTACGCATTAAAATTCAAAACATTTGGAATAAATTTCATAAATATTTATTGTGTCACATATTTTGAGCCAAGTTTCTCATACCCTTATTATTGCACATCATAATTTAAAACACTAGGAAAAAATATAGAAATATTTGGGGTAATGCATATTTTGAGTCAAATTTCATATACCAATATCTTTGGGTAGTATAATTCATAACAATAGTATAAATTTAAAAATAAATGAATTGTTTAATATTTTGAGTGGGTTTCACATACTAATGTCATTATATAATGTATTTTGTAACACATGGTCAAATTTTAAAAATATTTGTGGTGTTTCATATTTTGAATTGGGTTTTCCATAATAATGTCATTATATGGTGTAATTCACAACACTAGGATAAATTTGATGAATGTTTGGGGTGTTTCATATTTTGATCCATGTTTCTCATACCAATGTCATTTTATTGTGTCATTTGCAACACTAGGAAATTTTTTGAAAATATTTATGGTGTTGCCTATTATGAGTCAAGTTTCCTGCACTAATGTCATTGTGCAATGCAATTTGTAACATATAATTTTTTTAGAAATATTTTTGATCTTATATATTTTGATTTGGGTCACCTACACCATTATTATTGCATGACATAATTCATAAACTAGGAAAAGTTTTAGAAATATGTGGGGTGTTGCATATTTGGAGTTAGGTTTCCCATACCAATGTCATTGTACATCACACTTTACAAAACTAGGATAAATTTTAGATATATTTTGGGTGCTACATATTTTGAGTTAGGTTTCCAATACCAATGTCGTTATGTGTCACAATTTAAAATATTAGAATAAATTTAATAAATATTTAGGGTGTTGGAGATTTTAAGTTAGGTTTCATATACTAATATTATTATGTGAAACAATTTACAAAAAAGGGAAAATTTTCTTAAATATTTGGGGTGTTGCATATTTTGAGTTAGGTTTCCTATACCAATGTCAATGCATGGAAAAATTAATAAAACTAGGAAAAATTTCATAAATATTTGAATTGTAATTTTGAGTGAGTTTTCTTATAATAATGTTGTTGCATATCATAATTTATAGCACTAGGACATATTATATAAATATTTGGGTGTTGTATATTTTGATTCAAGTTTCCAACACTAATTTTATGTACCATGGTTTAAAACACTAAGATAATTTTCTAAAATATTTTGTGTGTTGCATATTTTGAGTCAGTTTTCGCATAGTAATGTCATTGCAAAGTGAAATTTGTAACATTGGGACAAATTTTAGAAATATTTTGGGTGTTGCATATTTTGAGTCAAGTTTCATGTACCAATGTCATTACATGGTACAATTTCCAATACTGGGAAATAATCATAAATATTTAAGGCATTATATATTTTGAGCCATGTTTCACGTACCAATGTTAGTGTGTGTTGTAATTCACAACAATGTGTCAAATTTTGGAAATATTTGGTGTATTATATATATTTTGATTTAGGTTTCCGATACCAATGTTGATGTGCATCATAATTTTAAAAATTGAAACAAATTTTATAAATATTTGGTATGTTGTATATTTTGATTTAGGTTTCTTATACCAATAACATTACATGATGTAATTCACAACAGGGTCAAATTTTTAAAATATTTGGGGTTTTGCATATTTTGAGTTAGATTCCCATATCAATGTCATTTTTGGTAGAAATCTCAAAAATGGGACAATTTTCATAAATATTTGAAGTGTTTCATATTTTGAGTCAAGTTTCTTATACTAAAGTCATTTCATAACCTAATTCATAACACTAAAATAAAATTTGAAAATATTTGGGGTTTTGCATATTTTGAGTTGGGTTCACCATACCAATGTCATTCCATGGTGCAATTCATAACATTGGGATAAATTTTGGAAATATTTGGGGTTTTGTATATTTTGAGTCAAGTTTCCTATATTAGCATCATTACATAGCATGGTTCACAAGAGTGGATAGATTTTTAAAATATCTAGGTTTTTTCATAATTTTAGTTGGGTTTCCCTTACTAATGTTGTGTGTTAATTCATAACACTGGGATAAATTTAAGAAATATTTGGGGTGTCTCATATTTTGAGTCAAGTTTGTCATACCAATTTCATTATGCATCATCATTTACAACATTATGACAAATTTTGGAAATATTTTAGGTGTTTCATATTTAGAGTCAGGTTTCCCATACCAATTCCATTATGCATCATAATTTAAAACATTGGGATAAATTCTAAAAATATATGGGGTGTTGTATATTTTGAATTAAGTTTCCTACACCAATGTTTTTGTGTGGTGTAATTTAAAACACTGGGACAAATTTCATAAATATTTGTGGTGTTGTATATTTTTAGTTGAGTTTCCCATATCAATTTCATTGCATAGTGATTTAACCTTTTTAGGGTTTAAATATGTAAATACTATGTTTAGATTAAAGGGTTGAGATGTCTAAATCAATCAAACAAATATGCAATAATTATGTACTAATTTGTTATAACATTTTACCTTATTTGACTTTCTAAAAAAAATTATAAATAGACTTAAATAAAGACTTCTCTAAAAACTAGCTATCAAAGATGATCTAGGTTCTGAAAGTTGAGATCTAAGTAATTTTAAGTGTCATCAACAAGATTTTGGTGTTCATATGCTCACTAGACACTATAAGCCATTATGGATAGTATCACCATGCTTGTGCAGTATCCTTTAGGTGGTGATAGTGTCCCATTTGATAGACTATTCCTATTTTCTAGGATCATTTAAGCATGTGTTTATAGGTCTTATTCCTACATGCACAAAAATTGGAGCTTTCTGTTATGCATGTAAAACCTGATTTAGTGTGCAAACCCTAATCCTCTTTAGAAGTATGGCATGATCAATAATTTTTTATGTGTTATTAGGATGGACTAGAAATCCTCAACACCTTCATATGAAGAGAGTTTCCTACATACCAATACTCTAAAAAGGGATCAAGTCCAATGTAGTTCTCCCACCTAGTGGTTAATTCAAGTGAAAGTGAATGCCCAAATGAGTGTGGGATTGGATGCCTTGAATGTCATTGAGCATAGAAATGTTTGAAGACTAGGCTTAGGGATGTTTTATATGGTATTATGTAGAATTATGGTAGAATAGGGATCAAATACCATTATTTTTCTCAACTTTATCTTTGGTTTGAATAGTTTTTGCATCTATTTTCCATCTAGTCAATAGAGGTAAATTAGAGTTATATTTATTGAATTACGTTACTTATGTGGATAATAAAATATGATTAGGATAACCTTAGGAGGGGAACATGTTTAAAAAAATAACCATTAGGAAGATATAGGGATAAAGATAGTAATGCCAAGTTGGGAACACTAGCAATATGTGGTTGTAGTGTCCAAAATGTAGCACTAATGTCCTCTTTGTAGACAACTAAGCAATTTGGATTAGGATCTGAGATGATAGTTCTAAGTCTATGTTTTGATTTCTTGTAGGTGATTGTGGTCTTTTGAATGATTATAAAATTAAGTCTAATGCTCAAGGATAGGTCTATGGATATCTTAGGAATAGGTTAACTCAAGAAACACTCATAGCATCCATTTACCACTTTTAGGTGATTACATTTGTCCCCTTTATGATAATAATGCAACAAAGCAAAATGAGTAGTATAAAGGAAATATAATCATACTTAGACTTACCTTGCATGTTAATCCCACGTAGCTAAGTTTGATTATGAAAATATGGGTCTACATATATAGAACATGATTCGAAATAATGCACTACATTAAAACATACAAAAATCAGTCCTTAATTATGAGATAATCAAAATAAAAAGACTATGATAAATAAATATAACTAAATAAAGTTGATTAAAGTTAAGTAAAGAGAGAGGAAAGGAATAAATACACCTCATTGGGTATGTAAACCAGTGCATGAAATTGGTGAAAAACTATGTGTGTGAGTTTACATAGTGATCATATCATTGAATAGCTTGAACTGAGGTGATAGCTTGCTCAATCATCATATGGGTAGCTCAAGAACTTAATCCAATTTTGATTCCATCATATCTCACCCCTACTTAGTGGATCTTGATCTCTATAAATAACTTGTAATACTATAAGTGTGTCTAATCCTCTCATATAGGTGGCTCAAGGACTCAAGTAGGTCACAACTCCATCATTTACCACATGTGTGAATTAGATGCATAAATAACTATACTAGGAAAACTGATGAAAGTATCTAAATGAGTAAACCTAGCTATGTATTTAGTTCCACAACCATTCAGATATATTAGGTAGCTTTGGGCCATTTAATAATGCCAACCACTACAGATGGAGTAAGGCATGAATATGGTGACAACATGAAATGTGATAAAAATTAAATATAATGTATCAAATGATATGGAGTATACCATTCCATCTGATCAACCTATTTAAATTTGACTATATGGAAACCAATGTGACATACACATGCCCCTAATATGGTATCTAAGTATATAGAATATAAAATAAGTATGTAATAGCTAAATTTATGTAACTTAACTAAATGTGGGAATGATCATGCCACACATTATGCCCATAAATTTGAGTAACTGTTATGAATCTGAGATGAAATGGATGAATCTAATCTAAATCTACACATAACTAGTAAACATGTGATTGTATTTGTGTAAAAATGTATTGTACCTATTGTACTAGTTTGAATGATGTAAACTACCTTGAAGTTGGGGCTACTAAACAGTAACACCCTATAGTTGATATTATTTCCCTCTAGCACTAGTGTCCTAATTTGGGCACTAATGTCTGCCTAGTTTAATTTTTGAGTGATCTAAGCTAAATTCTAAATCTATGTTATATTTTATGTCTACCCTAAGTATAATGTTTAAAACTAATCCTATGTGTTGAAATATATCTATGAATAGAAAAATATGATTCTAATATCTATGACAAACTCCTATGAATTCCCCATCTTTTGAGGGTAGTTATGAAACTTGTGTAAGAATTGCCATCTAAATAAATAGCTCTATAAAATGTGTTTTCAAGAACATGTGCATGATATTCCAATATAATTTAAAAACATAACATCAGAATGTAAATGTATCTAATATTAATTAAATTATGTAGGATGTATGTTGTAATATAACATTGCACAAGGGTGTTAAGATAGATGTAATTAATGTATATAGTATAAAAATTTGAGTAACTACCTAGAGGAATGGGACATGATGTCCATAATAGCACCCAAGTAGGAAGATTAGATGCATGAGATCCCTCATAACATAAAAAACTAGTGTGTGTGTGTGTGTGTGTGTGTGTGTGTGTGTGTGTGTGTGTAACAATAAAATACAAGTGTCATGGTTTAGAATCATGCAAGGAAGCATACATACAAACACATGAGGCACATAAGAGGTAGGCCAAGAGGAAAAATATAAGGGACATGGGAAAATGTCACTAAATATGAGAATGAAGACATACAAGGACATGTTCAAATGTCCACATATGTAAGCAACAAGCATTTTGGCTTAGATCCACATAAAAGGACATGTTCAAATGTACACATATAGAAACAATAAATTACATACAAGGGACATGGGTAAATGTCACTAAATCTAAGAATGAAGATGTAAAAGGACATGTTCAAATGTCCACATATATAGAAAACAAAATTTTTGGCTTAGATCCACATAGAAGGACATGTTAAAATATACACATGCAAGAAAGCAAACACAAGGGACATGGGCACATGCCCAGTGCATAAAAATAGAGAAGTGGCATATATCCAAAGAATAATGGTATATTTAAATGCCATTAAATATGGAATAATTATAGGAACATAGTCAAGTCTAATCTAGGAACTAGAAATGAAATCATGTATAATTGTGTAGTAAAAATCTATGTAAATGTTAGGATGCATATATACTGAGTCTAACTAGTGATAATCAGTAAAAAATCTGAGTAGTGAGGAGTAATGATAAATATCAAGATAAATCAATTCATAAACTAGAATGTGTAGTTTGTAAAGATAGAACCTATTTATATCAACTATGTAGGATATACATCCAATGGGTATATGTATCAAATGTATAAACTTAGATCTATATAAATTCGTCTAACAGGTAAATGATAACTAGTTTAAATTAGTGTAAGGGACTAGAGTTTTGTCTTGTATCTAAAAGAACTCAAAAATAACATGTGAGGTGTATGTGTAAGATAAAACTGACTATACTAGGATAGCTATCAATATGAAATATTTGAAAAGTACTAGAAATGTAAACATAGCAATGCATACAATTTGTACAATTTTGTGTTTTTGAAATATTTGAATGTTTTTGTATTTGGATATGTTATAGTGTATTTGTGTTTTTTAAGTATAAGCTATGTAAAATAATATGAAAAAAACTATAAATAAGAAACAAAAGAGAGAAGGAATTATGTACAAGGGTAGGAACCATACTAACTAATGAGTCTCATGGGAGACTCACTATCACCATGGCTTATGTTGAAGATAGGAATGATAAGATCTCATGAAATGTGATTGTTATGTTATAATTGAATATTATTTTAGTAATAATATGAACATTATCCATCATCAACATCATAATAACATAGAATTTTGTAAGGAATTTCCTCATACTTTGGAGTTGACCTTTATGAGTTGTGTTTTTTGTATATCGATTGTGATTTTTTCCTTTGAACTGTGCTTATTGTAGACATACAATGTTGTGGAGGCTCTTTTACAAGGAAGTCATGTTTGAGAATGCTTATTAGTTGAGAATGATTTTGAATTTGTAACTTAGGATCTTTCTATTTTTATAATAGTTCATATGTATCTAAATGTTTTGCCTTGATAAATTGTATCTGTGATTGATGTGCCTTAGGATGATAATCATATGATTGTATATAATATTAACTAAACCCATACCATATTGAATGTTTAGCATCAATTTTAATAGGCGCATTGTCTTCATTTATCTATTCTTCTTGTACTATTTCTTGCTATGATTTTGATTTTGGAACCTTTTGTTGGTCTGAGTTATGATTTAGTAACCATTTTTATAGTATTTCTAAATTTGACCCTTTTTGAATTGGTATATATGTTAGTGTATGTTATGTGGATGAAATGTCATTATGTGAGTCATCTATATCCATTATCTATTTTATTTTCATTTTCAATTCTAAACATGAATCAATGTGGTGCCCATGTATTTTATGATATGTACAAAAATATTTGGATCTCTTCATTGGGTGTAGAGGAGGTAGGTTGATCAACTTAGATTTAATCATGTCCATTAGTATCTCACTTGAATACTTATTTCACCTTTAAATATTTTTAGGATCACTATTTTTATATGTACTTTGTTGTGATTTCATGTTTTGATATGCAACATTATTTTCCACAAATTGACTAGTTGAATATGTATAAACATGATTTACACTATTGTGCCCTATAGGCCTTTGTCTTATAATTTTTTTTCCAATGTTATAATATTTTCATGTAGTAGTTGATTTTGATTTTTTAAACCTGCAATTAGCTTTCTCATACTGATAAGTTGATCACATAGAGTTATAAAAGTGTAAACCTTAGTTGTTTATGTTTGAACGTGTAGGCACACATCCTCTAGGGAAGAGGTATGAATAATACAATTAGGGGAATTAGTGATAGTTTTATAATCTAATTCATATTTTGGATCAATGATAACATGGACCTAGTTAGAGGGAAATTAATTATCATCCTCATGGAGATGAGGAGGAGAAGGAGTTTATTTCATATTCATAACATATGACATTAAAACTTTGAACATAGTTATTAGTTTATGTGTTAAATCCTCTATGTGTGTATGGGTTTTCTTGTTAATAGAATTTAATCTAGGAGAATGATATCATGCTATGAGATATGAAATAAATTTCAATTTATATAAAGTATCATCTATACATGTGTTTATGTATTTTTTGAGTTCATTCTGAATAAAAGGAAACAAGCATGTAAATGAAAGTATTAAAATTTGCAACAAAAAGTGATTAATTTATTCTATCATTATGATCATGATGATATGGATTAGAATATAGATGAATGTGAAGTATAATTTTTGGAAATAAAATAAAGTATAAATAGAAAAGGATACAAACCCTAAGTGTGTATAGGGTTAGGATTTCTTGAATTTAGGGTTTCTTTGCAACTATTTTAATTATACGTAAAATAAATTAAAACCCTAATAGAAAATTTATTTAGTTTAGATAGGTTGTCTAAAACAAATAAGAAAAATAAAACTATGTATCCTTAAATTTTTACACAAAAATTTGGAATTAATGCAATTTATGGTTTGGAACAATATTTGAGTAAGTTAGGTTCACCAAATGATTTAACATTTTAGAGGTTTACAATGAAAATCCTATGATTATATTAAAGGGATGAGATGTCTAAATTAGTCAAATAAATATGGAAATAATTAAGTATTGATTTGTTATAGTATTTAACCTTATTTGACTTTATAAAAGTAGAAATAAATGGGTTTGAATAAAGACTTATTTGAAAACTAACTATCATAAATGATCTGGGTTCTAAAAGTTGAGATCTGAGTAGTTCTAAGTGTTGTCAACATGATTTTGGTGTTTGTATGCTCACTAGATAGTATCGACTAGTATGGTAAATATTGTCATTTTTGTGTAGTGTCCTTTAGGTGGTAGTAGTGTCCCATTTATGAGACTATTCCTATTTTATGGGAGCACCTGCACCTATGTTTGTAGGTTTTGTTCGTGCATGCACCAAACTTAGAGCTATGTGTTGTGCCTAGAAAACTTGATTTAGTGTGAAAAACCTAATCTTCCTTGCAATTATGGAAAGAATAATAATTTTTTTGTGTTAGTATGATGGAATGGACATCATTAACATTGAGTTGTGAAGAGAGTTACCTAAATAGAAATACTATAAAGAAGGATCAATCCTGATGTAGTTCTCCCACCTAGTGTTTGATGCAAGTTCAAGTGTATGCTAAAATGAGAGTGGGATTGAATGAATTTAATGTGCTTGAGATTTAAAATGTTTGAAAACTAGGATTAGGGATATGTTATATGGTAAAATTCATAAGTAGGTAAGAATAGGGATAAAATACATTGATTTTTCTCAACTTTATCTTTGGTTTGAATAAATTTTGCATCTATTTTCTATATAGTAAATAGAGGTGAATTAGACTTGTATTTATGGAGTTTTTTTTATTTTGTAGATAAGAAAATATGCTTAGGTTGACCTAAGGAGGGGAACATATTTGAAAAAGTATCTATTGGGAAGAGTTAGGGCTAAGGATAGTACTACCTAGTTAGGGACACTAGCACTATGTGGTTTTAGTGTCCCAAATGTGGTGCTAATGTCCTCTTTACAAAATATTAAGAAATTTGGATTGGGTTTTGAGATGACAATTCTAAGACTATGTTTTGACTAGATTTAGGTGAGTGTGGTTTGTTAAATGTCTACAAAAATAAATCTAATTATAAAGGATAGGTCTATGACTACCCTAGGGATATGATAACTCAAATGAAACTCTTATCATCTAATTACCACTTTTAGGTGATTACACATAGCATAATTCACAACACATGGATAGATTTTGTAAATATTTTGGGTGTTGCACATTTTGAGTTGAGTTTTACATACCAATTTTGTGTAGCATAGTTCTCAACACTGGGATAAATTTAATAAAATTTTGGGTGTTAAATATGTTGTGTGGTATAATTCACAACACTAAAAAAATGCAAATGCATTCATTTACCTTTGAAACTAAATGAATCACACATTCCTAAACAAGGATAAATACATAAAACAAATAGATAAACAAATTAATAAATGATATAAGAAATTTGAGGTACAAGTGATACTATACCTCAACCAAAATACTAACATAAATGATAAGACCATATTTTAGTCTACATCTAAGTCATAAAACAACTGTACTACTAGAACTTACATTTATAAAATAATGCCCAAAGAGTGTTCAACAATTATAAGATCGAGAGATACCATCTCAATGTCAAATGCTTCAAAAGAAAAATAATTATTCTAAATCATTATATTCAAAATTGATAAATATATTAACCAGGTAAAACATATATCACCTACTAATCTCCCTTATTCAAAATGCTTACCAAAATATTATGATAATGCCACATGTTTACACCTAGATTCGTAAATTACTACCTAGAACTAAGCATTATATAATGCAAGCAGTGTCCCATCAAATGTATATAATGTCATCCATACTGAAGGTACTAATGTGTCTTAAAATAATCATCCTTTCACATGTGTATCCCCTCAACTTTATGGGGTAGATCCCAATTTAGCTAATATGCATTCATTTCAAAGAAAGGGGACTTAATTATTTCTACGAGTCTTTGGCAGGTATTCCTACCCATTTGAGTCCTAGTCATTTCTACAACATCAAAAAATTCAAATCTCCCACTCTATCTATGTGCTTACAACACCCATGGGTGGTGATAGTGACCACTTAGAACCCACATCATTCAAGTAGGTTTGAATTTGAAAAAAAGTTTGGAAGAAGCTCAAGAAGGGGGGACTAATAAAATTTATGGAATGCATCACTCATAATAACATCATGGTTACCCAAGACTTCATGGTAGCTTGGACAAAGCAAAAGTTCACCATGTAAGGCATCGCCATAAAAATCTCATAGGAATTCATCAGTGACACCATTGTAATGTCTTACACATGTGCCAAGGAGTTCAATGACCAATCAAAAAAGCAAGAATCCCTGTAATGGTTCTTTATAATGAATGATTTTATGTAGACTAACAAGAAAGGATTCCCATGCGATGACCTCCCATGTTACTAGCATGATATCTTCCTTTAGATCATGTGTTACATGACTCTATATGGTGAGCATAATTTAATATTTTCCCACCATTTCTTACTTCTAAATCACCCCATTATGTTTAAAATTAGTCTTTCATATTTCTTACTCATGTCCTTAGAAAGTATCATTCTGCTTCACCAAGTAAATGATACAAATCCAATTCTACATCAAGGTTTAATATTCCTACTTGTTAAACATGGTTAGGACCTTTTAGAATAGAAAGTCCCCCTAGGGGATCCTCTTTTAAGGAGGACTCTTTGATGGAGGACCCTATTGAGATATCCTACCTACACTTTGAATGCTCCCCCTAGAATAGTTTATCTCACTCCCCCCTAAAAGCCTCCCTCTCAAACTGATATTTATCCCCAAACTTAAACCCATTGAAATTGGGACACCTACAAATTTAGCTTGGAGAGGAAAGGTGATAGTAATAGAGGAGTTGGAAAGGAAAAAATAGTTACTTTAAAATTTAAACTCAAGGTTATAATAGGTAGGGTTTGTCTTGGCTAAACTTATCCAAGATTGTAATGAACTTCATAGGTTGGTTGAGGCTACTATCCATACTTTTTTCCACTCTCCTCATCCCCCATAATCCCCTATCCTGAAATATCCCAAGGTCTTAAAATCCCCTTAGGTTCCCCCAAGGGGTCCCCCTAAATAAACTCATTTGCAGGTAAAAGGTAGGAAGTTCCCCAAAATGATCTTCTTTGGGGAAGTGGAAGAAGTCCTCAGGAACCATACTTGGGGAAAATTATCTAAAGACAAATGTACCATCTTAGTGAAGGACACTACTATTACTGATGATCTTTAGGAGGAACCTTCCTCCTAGTTTTGTTTTGGTTTTCTTCATTTTGTTATCATTCTAAGTACTAGTTTTTTATATTTTATCCTCTCAACCCTAGTTGGCATGTTAGAACTTTTTTAATGCACTTCCATAGTTCTAGGTCCTTGTAAATCTTGTCTTTTACTATATCAAATAAAAAACAACACTAAAAAATTTTCATATATATTTGAGGTGTTGCATATTTTGAATAAGGTCTCCCATAGAAATGTCATTATGAATTACAATTTGAAATGGTAGGAAAAATTTCATAAATATTTTGGGTGTTGCATATTTTGAGTTAAGATTACCATAATAATCTCATTATGTGGCACTTCACAACATTGGGAAAAATTTTGGACATATTTCTAGTGTTTCATATTTTGAGTTAGGTTTCCCATACCATTATCATTGTGCAACATAATTCACAACACTAGGACAAATTTAGTAAATATTTGGGGTGTTACATATTTTTAGTTAGGCTTCTTGTACTAATGTTATTATGTGACACAATTCATAACACTAGGGAAAATTTTAAAATATTTGGGGTGTTGCATATTTTGAGTTAGGTTTCCCATACCAATGTCAGTTTGTGTCATAATTTATAACAATGAAAAATTTAGTAAATATTTTGGGTATTTTATATTTTGATTTAGGTTTCTAGACCAAAGTTAGTGCACATCATAACTTGAGATAATATGAAAAAATTTAAAAATATTTTTGGTGTTACATATTTTGAATTAGGTCTACCATACCAATGTCATCATGTATCACACTTTGTAACACTAGAACCAAATTTGAAAATATTTAGGGTGTTACATGTTTTGAGTCAGATTTATCATACCAATGTCATTGTGCAGTGCAATTTACAACATTAGGACACATTTTGGAAATGCTTTGGGTTTTTCATGTTTTGATTTAGGTTTCCCATATCAATGTTGATGTCTGGGATAATTCACAAAAATGGGACAAATTTCATAAATATTTTTGATGTTGCATATTTTGAGTCAATTTTGCCATACCAGTATCATTACATAATGTAATTTTAAACACTAGGATAAATTTTATAAATGTTTGGGGTGTTGCATATTTTGAGTCAAATTTTTAATACCAATGTCATATTGTGAAATTTGTAATACTAGGACACATTTTATAAATATTCGGTGTGTTGCATATTTTGAGTTGGGTTTCATATACCAATGTCATTGCATAGTGCAATTCATAACACTAGGGAAAAAAAGTAAATATTTAGGTTGTTGCATATTTTGAGTTGGGTTTCCTATAACAATGTCATTTTGCCTCAATTCATAGCATTGAGATAAATTTTGTAAATATTTGTGGTGTTTCATATTTTGAGTTAGGTTTATAGTAAAAATATCATTTCTTGATGTAATTTGCAACATTGGGACAAATTTTTAAAATATTTTAGGTGTTACATATTTTGAGTCAGGTTTCTCATACCAATGTTGTTTCATGGTACAATTCACAAGATTTAGACAAATTTTATAAATATTTTAGGTGTTGTATATTTTTATTTGGATTTGTCATACTAGTTTCATCACACTTATTAATTTAAAACACTAGGACAAATTTTAGAAATATTTTGGGTTTTACAAATTTTGAATTAGGTTTCCCATACCAATGTCACTACGTGGTGTGACATGCAACTGTAATATAATTTTTATGACTATTTGGGGTGTTGGATATTTTGAGTTAGGTTTCCTATACCAATGTTCTTGCATGAAATAATTTATAAAACTAGAATAAATGTTACAACCCCACTAGGTTTTACTATAATAAGGTAATTTTTTAAAAATCATTTACATATATTTAATAACAGATTTCCTCACACTAAAATAAATAACTATAGAGATATTTAACTAAATACATTAATTTTAAGCTATAAATAATCGAGGTCTCTAGATAATATTTTTGACGTAGTGGATTGCACCCAGTGGCAAGACGCCTAGCTCCCGCCCTTCCACACACAACAATGGAAACTCCCCTCTCGCTTGTGGGACTGGCAAAGCTAGAGGGGAGAGTCTCTAGATAAGGGCTATCTCCATCTAATGTATCATTTAGGCCCTAGTTTCTCCTACTGCTAACAAATAAAATGAAAAAAAGGGGGGGAATGAAAAGGGAGAGAGAGATGCTGAAAATAAAACCTAACCTAAAAAGGGAAAAGAGGTGATACACCTAAAAATGTGACCCACCTAACCTGAATATACATTTTTCACCAAAAAGAAGCACCTATACACTTCATCTGACATGAGAGAACCTTCTGCATTAGTGGGTCAGGGCTCTATGGAGATACATGGAGGAAATAACTACTAAAGGCATTTTGAGATACACTGCAATAGCCTATCCACTTCACCTATACTCCTCTAGGGACACTTCTGACAGACCTGTAGAAAGGAAACTCACAAAAAATGCACTAGACATGCTAAAATCATTCTACAAAAGCATTAAGAAAATGACTTAACATAGAATCAAATGCATAAACACATACTAAAGATGCAAAACTCAGAATGGAGGTAAAAATGCTAAGTTTTGATTGAAGGTAAAATTTGGTAGCTCTGCCTTACAAGCATGAGAGATTTTTGGGTAGAGTTTTGACTTAAGGCTAAGAGTCAATCCCTTCTCAAAATAGAAGTTTACAATTTATAGAAAGAGAAAAGAGAAACTTGGCACTTCCTAGAAAATATTTTTGCACTCTTTTCTGTAAGTGGCCCATGTGTGTTGAACACATCAGGAAGAGGAAGATCACTGCTACTGATGTCATTTCTCAGAAAAGGCCTATTAGAACCATGTTGTACAATCACCAAAATTGACTTTGGCAGTCAAACATTAATGAAACAACATGGATGCACCTCTATAGTCTATAAATAAACTATAGTTTCTCCCCTCATCAATGCCAATTGCAAAAAAATAGGTCGTGCCGCTCATCTTCAATAACTCACCTTCCCTTCACCACTTGAATGCTTTGTCATTTCTACTCTTTTAGCCCTTAGGGGTGATATTTTGGTAGATCACTACATTCCTCTAGCTCCTTTCATGCTTGGTGCTCAAATAATTCAAAAACAAATGAATATTTCACTGTATTAAATTTGACGTTTTCACGGCCGTCACCTAACGAATAATTTGCTTGCTTAAATTTGACAACTTTTGGGACATTACCGTCCACAAAAAAAGTCATCAGGTCCCTTTCTACAACTTTTTCGATTTGGGTTTTATGTTTCAGGCTTTTTCCCATGACAAAAAGTTCACAAGAATTGGCCGCTCTTTGTCCTTTTCTTTGGGCTCTTTGAAACTCTCTCTACCCTCCGTAAGGGCTTCTAGACTTTAAACTGCCCTCTGCAAGGGCTTGTAGACCTTTAGCTATGTCCTTAGGATTTTTGGTTTGCTTACCCTCTACAAGGGCATTTGGATCTTAAACTTCCCTCTTCAAGGGCATTTAAACGTTGAACTACCCTTTGGCTGTAGGGCACACCCTTGAACCAAGCCATTGAACCAAGCCATTGAACCAAAATTGGTTCAACAGTTCAATTAGTTCAATGGTTCCACCACTGCACACCGATGACAAGTGAACTTTGCCTTTGAACCAATTCATTGAACCACCTATTGAACTAAAGCATTTAAACCAAAGTGTTGAACTTAAGCATTGAACCAAACAGCTAAACCAATCCGTTAAATTGGTTCAACAATTCAATGTTGCATGCCGATGCCAAGTGAACCAACGCTGATGAACTTGAAGCCACTGAACCAACTGAGTGAACCAAATGATTGAACCATCTAACTGAACTAACTCTTTGAACCTAGTGAATGAACTAATTGGTTGAATTGGTTCAATGGTTCAAAGCTATGCACTGATGAACCCACTGATTACATTTAAACCGATTGAACCAGGCATCAAACCAATTGAGTGAACTAAGCTGAAGTGTTGAAATAAGTGGTTGAACCAATTCAATGGTTCAACATTGCGTGCTAAGCCCATTAAAATTGAGCAATGAAACAAAGCTCGATGGACTTGAACATTGAACCAAGGCCTGAAAATGAAGTGATGAACTTAAACGTTAAACCAAGGCCTTGAACTGGTTCAATGGTTCAACCATGCCAACTTTTCTTGTGATTTTATTTAGACCAGATCCTGAAGAAGCCTTGTAAAACCTAACACTCTCTCTGGACCTAATTCTCCATGTGCCAAAGACTAACTTGCAGAGTTTGTAGAAATCTAAAACCTGTAGAGTCTATAAAAATCTAAAACCTATAGAGTCCATAGATTTAGACCTATAGAGTCCATAAATTTAGACCTGTAGAGTCTATAAAAATTGTGTAGAGTCCATAAAAATGAATAGATTCATGAAAAATCAGAAAATGAAATGGCCTATAATAGCAGGGACAGAAGGGGACCGATTTTTGGCATGTTGGGCAAAAAATGGTCAACAAATTGGTGACTCCTAAGGGAAACATGCATGTTATGCTTAAAGACCAGTTGCTTTGCAGTCCATTGGGAACAGAGTCAAATGCAGTTTTGAATAAATTTATCAATATCCCCAAAAGATCTAAGAATCAAACACAGAGCTTTTTACCCCACACACAAAGGGAAACACACAAGGCTAAAAACACTACTGTGCAAAAGAGCACTTAGGGAAAATAGGAAAAGAAACTGAAAACAAGCTACTATATATAGCTAACTAGGAAAAATTTGCCTCCCTCCTGGGTCAAAGGGAAAATTTATTAAGTCCACTCCCTGGCAAGAAGACTTATGGTGCCACACAAGTTGCTAAATGAAAAAGTAAGCTGGTGACCTGCTCCTCTTACCTGCCACCTAAGTTGGCTTATATCTGAGTGGATCAGAATCGAACATGCTTTCAACATATGTGTACTCTACTTGTCCTTAGAAGCTTGTTGAATGCTAGTCCCTCATATTGGTGCTCTTCACCAATAAATCAATTGTTGTTAGCTTATCACCATTAGCCCTTTGACATGTATAGCTCCCTTCCAGTGCATCATGGTCTGACCCATTTCCTTCTACTTCATTACAGACTCTGTCAGACTCATCCTCTACTTCCTTTTGGCCTTCTTGAAGAAGGGTGACTATGGTGATGTCTAAAATGGACTCATAAAATGATTTATCATCCCACAGAACATTTCTCTTTGTTTGAAGCTTTCTTCTTCAAGGCCTTCCTCCAAGAAGATAGACCTCTCCTTTCCCTCCTCAAAGATCAGGACCTCTAGATGTTCAAAGGTATTCTCCTAATCCTCGTCCAACTCAAGATCCTTAGCATATTCATCCTCCTCATCAAATCAACAAGGAATTTCATCAAACAAAGGAGGAGAGAGCTTACCATGCTTATGTTCCTCTTCATATTGCTAGAACATCTATATGTATGTAAGACATGCATCTTCTCTATTGCTGATGATGTCTTTATAGGGAGCCTCCATGATGATTTTGCCTTCGTTGTCACTCATGATAGCCCCTTGGGAAACTATATCTTAGATCTTCTACTCCTCACTTGCCTCCTATAGAATATGTTCTTCCTTGAGAAGGGGTGAACTGGGAAAACCATGTGGAAGAGGAGGCAGTCCTTGAGCTAGAATCAAATGATTCTCCTCCTTCCACTTGGCCAGCACTTCATCAATATCAAGTGTAGCCTAATATCTCTCTTGGAAATGTGTAGGTGGGGTGTGTTCAGACATGGAATGTGCCATTGGGTCTGACCCGTCCATCACACACTGGTTGAGGAATCTCTCTCTAGATTCCAACTCTACAATTCTCCTAACTAGATCCTCTTGGAAGAGCCTTTCCTAGAAGTCACCAACATCATCAAGAGCAGGAGTAGCCTCAGCTTCTTCAAGGTTTTGAGAAAAATCTTGCTTCTTCTCCTTCCTGCCCCATGATTCTACTATTTTTCCCCAATTTAGGGTCTCAAAATGGGAATTTTTCTCCTATAAACAGGTAATAACTTTGTTTTCTCCAGTGTCTTAGGGCTCCTCCACAAGGTCTGGAAGTTCAAACTCTCTTTCAAGAAGCAGTCTCATCCTAGCCTCTAAATCTGAATCTTCTTGGCTATATTATCCTGAAAGAGTCTTTCTTGGAGGTTTCCAACATCATTCTCTTCAAGGCTCTGGGCTGGTTCCTGGCATTCCTTCCTCCAACTTAGAATCTGCACATCATGTTAAAAAACTTGGGGAGGTTAAGGAATGCTAGGAAGAGACTGGTGATGCACCGTAAGAATCTCTAGAAGGATGTGTTGGCTCATAATATTGCCCCTAATGGAATATTGACAATATAAAGAATTGAGAAGATTGATCTCCATGGGGGGTTGCTCTAATGCCCTTTGATGTTGGAAAGCTAGGCACATAGAATTGAGAGCAGATGCATTAGATGAGTTAGAGTGAGCAAGTGCTATTTGATAGAAAGGATTTGGTGTGAAAGAGGGGGCTTTCTTTAGAATAGGAGGGGGCACACAAGGATGACTGCCTTGAATAGATAGATTTCTCCATTTTGCTACCTCCTCTTCCATGGATTGCAAGGCCTTTGCTTGCCTAAACAAACACTCCTCTTTATACATCAGCTCATGTTGATATCGGTACTACTCCTCCAGTCTGTCAATCTCCATCATCTACTTCTCAAATTCTAGGGCCATTTCCCTTATTGTTAAAAGGAAATTAGGAGGGTTGCTTGAGGTCATTGCATAAATATTTGGAGATTGATCATAGTAATATGAAGGAATACAAGGTCCATGATTTTGTGAAAATGGATTATACATACAAAGGTGATTTCTTAATGGCACCAAGATGCTTAACCAGTTAATTCAACTCAGAGTTTCCATTGGTGTTGATGCATAAGCCTCCCAAGGCTGGTCAATTAAAGAACACACCAAAAATTCTTCAACTCTTTGGACACAACTTGTCCTAGTTGGTCCCACTGGGTGTGCCAAGAACTTTTGACATAGTGGATTTCACCTAGGGGTAGGATTCCTAGCTCCCACCCTTCCACATGCAACAATGGAAACTCCCCTCTCGCTTGTGGGACCGGTGAAGCTAGAGGGGAGAGTCTCTAGATAAAGGCTAGCTCCCTCTAATGTATCATTTAAGCTCTAGTTTCTCAAACTGATAACAACTAAAATGAAAAAAAAGGGGGGAAATGAAAATGGAGAGAGAGATGCTAAAAAAAAGAACCTAACCTAAAAAGGGAAAAGAGGTGATACACCAAAAAATGTGACCCACCCAACCAAAACATACACTTTTCACCAAAAATAAGTGCCTATACACTTCATCTGACATGAAAGAACCTTCTGCATTAGTGAGTTAGGGGTCTATGGAGATATAGGGAGGAAATAACTACTAGAAGTGTTGTGAGATGCACTGCAGTAGCCTATCCACTTCACCTATACTCCTTTAGGGGCACTTCTGACATACCTATAGAAAAGAAACTCACAAAAATGCACCAAACATGCTAAAATCATTCTACAAAAGAATTAATAAAATTACTTAACATAGAATCAAATGCATAGACACATACTAAAGATACAAAACTCAGAATGGAGGTAAAAATGCTAAGTTCTGATTGAAGGTAAAATCTGGCAGCTCTGCCTTACAAGCTTGAGAGATTTTTGGGTAGAGTTTTGCCTTAAGGCTGAGAGTCGATCCCTTCTTAAAAGAGATGTTTACAATTTATAGAAAGAGAAAAGAGAAACTTGGCACTTCCTAGGAAAGATTTTGGCACTCTTTTTTACAAGTGGCCCATGTGCACTGAACACATCGGGAAGAGGAAGATCACTGCTACTGATGTCATTTCTCAAAAATGGACTATTAGAACCATGTACAATCGCCAAAATTGACTTTGGCATTCAAATATTAATGAAACAACATAGCCATGCCTCTACAATTTGTAAATAGACTATAGTTTGTCCCCTCATCAATGCTAACTATAGAAAAATAGGTCATGCCGCTCATCTTCAATAACTCACCTTCCCTTTGCCACTTAAATGCTTTGTCATTTTTGCTCTTTCAGCCCTCAGGGGTGATCTTCTAGTGGGTCACTACATTCCTCTACCTCCTTTCATGCTTGGAACTCAAACAGTTCAAAAACAAATGAATATTTCACTGTATTAAATTTGACATTTTCACGGCCATCACCCAATGGCTAGTTCACTTGCTTAAATTTGATGGCTTTTGGGACATCATCGTCCTCAAAAAAAGTCATATGGTTCCTTTCTATGGCTTTTGTGCTTCAGGTTTTCTATTTTGGGCTTTTTCCCATGGACAAAAAGTCTATGAGAATTGGCCGCTCTTTATCCTTTTCTTCAGGATCTTTGAAACTCTCTGTGCCCTCTGCAAGGGCTTCTAGACTTTAAACTGGCCTCTTGAAGGGCTTCCAGACCTTCGGTTGTGTCCTTCAAATTTTTGGTCTTCTTACCCTCCATAAGGGCATTTGGATCTTGAACTACCCTCCACAAGGGAATTTAAACCTTGAATTGCCCTTCAGCTGTAGAGCACACCCTTGAACCAAGCTATTGAACCAACCCGTTGTACCAAAATTGGTTCAACGGTTCAATTGGTTCAATGGTTCAACCACTACATGCCGATGACAAGTGAACTTTACCTTTGAACTGATTTGTTAAACCTTCTTATTAAACCACCTATTGAACCAAAGCATTTGAACCAAATCATTGAAATTAAGCATTGAACAAAATGGTTGAACTAATTCGTTGAACCAGTTCAATGGTTCAACACTGCGTGCTGATGCCAAGTGAACCAAGGGTGATGAACTTGAAGTTGCTAAACCAACTAAGTTAACTAGATGATTGAACCAATGCTTTGAACCTACCAAATGAACCAATTGGTTGAACCAGTTTAACGGTACAAAGCTGTGCACTGATGAACCCACCAATTGCATTTGAACCAATTAAACTAGGTGTCAAACCAATTGAGTGAACCAAGCCAAAGTTTTGAACTAAGTGGTTGAATTGGTTCAATAGTTCAATGTTACGTGCTGAGCCCGTTGAACTTGAGTGATGAAACAAAGCTCGATGGACTTAAACGTTGAACCAAGGCTTGAAAATGAAGCAATGAACTTAAACGTTGAACCAAGGCCTTGAACTAGTTTAACAGTTCAACCATGCCAACTTTTCTTATGATTTTCTTTAGACCAAAGCCTGAAGAAGCCTTGTAAAACCTAGCACTCTCTCTGGAACTAATTCTCTATGCACCAAAGACTAACCTGTAGAGTCTGTAGAAATCTAAAACCTATAGAGTCTATAGAAATCTAAAACCTATAGAGTCCATAGATTTAGACTTGTAGAGTCCATAGATTTAGACCTATAGATTCTGTATAAATGAACAGATTCATGCAAAATCAAAAAATGAAATGGCCTACAATAGCAGGGATAGAAGGGGACCAATTTTTGGGCTGTTGGGCAAAAAATGGTCAACAAATATATTTATCAAAAGTTAAAGATCAAGTACAATGATGATATAAATACAAATACCACATTTATTTCATAAAAGTATATTTACAATTTTAGCCATACTTAATACAAAGTTACAGCCAACTATTATAGTGCTAAAATATATAAAATATTATAATTTTAGCATATTACATGTCTTAATAATAATGTATAATGATACAATGATCTAAAAAGCATGCGAGTCTCAAGGAAATTGAATCATCCATAAGTAATCATGAATGTAGTAACTAGTGAAGTACTATTGAGGGGAGGGAGAGCATCAGCTAAGTGATTTTTCACACTGGCCATAGACCATTGATACCTCACACAATCTCCCAACTAGGTAATGACCCTCCATGGATGGGTAGATAATGATGGTGTAAGAATCAAGAGTGATAAGTAGAACTTGTGTGATGTATGATAGCTATTACATGCATTATATCATAAAGAAACCCATTATAACATGATATCATACTAAACATGTAAAATAAATCAAATAGATGAAATGATAATATTTAACCATAAACACTACTTTGTCCAAAGATTTCATATAATTATTTGATCTCAAGGATCAGTCAATTTCATACACAACACTCAATAAAATTACACTATCTTTTTGTATTAGTGACACTATGTAAGTAAGTGAAGTCCATCTCACTTCTTATATAGGGTCATTAATACTAGATTGGTTCATATATAATAATATTAAAACCAATACATCACATAATGAATTTTCCCCACTAGTATAAATAATATGTGTTAAATAAGGAAATCTCAAATACATTCATTTAATCCATCAAATGTAATGTAATGAATCTAAACATCTAATTTATTTATATCAAAATAAAATCATATATTTAACTATATTTCAAATAGTCATCAAGAAAATCACACCATCTAGGTAAGATATATATCAAGAAAACAAGTTACTAAAATATTGACTTAAAACTCTAGCATTGTGTTATTTATCCATATAACATCAATTACCACCTTAATACTTTATATCCATATACCAAAAGTACATTTATAAGATTATTCTAAAACTAACAAAACCAATATGATTTGTATTCAATCTCTAATACCACATAATTAGATGTTCCTTTCAACAATCCAAACACATATTTAAATTTAGCCTAGATAACAAAAGTACCCAAATTTCTTGGTTATGTCATGTAATGTTCTTAAGAATTATGTAGAATATGTATATCTATATATGGTATAAATGACTTAGATTTGTATTAATCAGCAAATCACTAGTATCCCATGTATTTATTTACACATTCTATCTCTTAGCTAAATATTATACGTATTTAATCAACATGCACTATATGTATTTATATGTATGTATGTATGTATATACATATATAGAAATACATAAATAAATATATATATATATATATGTATATATGTGTATATATATATATATATACATATATATATATGTATATATGTATATATATATGTATATATATATAAATGTATATATATGTATATGTATATGTATATGTATATATGTATATATATATATATATACATACATATATATATATATACATACATATATATATATATACATATATATATATACATACATATATATATATATACATATATATATATGTATGTATATATATATATATATATATATATATATATATATATATATATATATATCTAAAGGAAGTAGCAAGGACACTCACAGATTTCCAATTATAGGTTTAAAAAACATAATCATATGCAATAATTTTAGTAAGACTATATAATTACAATACACAACCATATCAACATGATCATCAATAATTTCAAAAGTAGAAATCAATATCACATCTAAAAGCAACTACAAGCTATCAAAGTTAAACACTAATAAAAAAACATATTATACTATTATGGTGTGTGCAGGTTCTTAATTCTCATTTTTTCATCCCCTAATGCTTTTATCTACATCACCTTCTCTGACGATGCCCTCCCTTCATCATAGTTTGAGGGATGGATTTATCATGTATCCACCTCAAAATAGTAAAGGTAGATAGATTGAATTAATATAAAATCCATAATATGTTATTGTAATGATATAAACAAACATGATCATCATGTACATAGCATACAAGTATAGATAACTCAATAAGTTAATGAAAATGAAAATAAGTAATATATAACTATCCATACATCAATATATAATATATAGCTTAACCAAAATAGTAATTAACCAAACAATAACCATAAAATCCATTAATTAATAGGTAATTAATAGGTTATTAAGTCTAGAGAGGAATCAAGATGTAACATCAAATTTATGAAATAGTCTAGGTGTTGCATATTTTGAGTCAATTTTCCAATACCAATGTCATTACACATCACAATTTGAAAAAATGGGATGAATTTTATAAATGTTTAGGGTGTTACATATTTGAGTCATATTTCTTGTACCAATGTCATTGTGCATCAAAAATAGTAATAGTGGGACAAATTTTATAAATATTTTGGGTGTTCCATATTTTAAGTCGGGTTTCCTGTATCAATGTTATTATGTGTCATAATTCAGAACACTGGTAAAAATTTTATAAATATTTTGGGTGTTAAATACTTTTAGTTAGATTTATTGTACCAATGTCATTACACAACATAATTTTAATTATTGGGACAAGTTTTAGATATGTTTGGGGTTTATATATTCAGAGTTAGGCTTACTATATCAATGTCATTATCTTATGCATTTTGTAACACTAGGAAAAATTTCAAAAATATATGGGATGTTACATATTTTGAGTCAAGTTTCCCATACTAATGATGTTGTGTATCATAATTTTCAACACTAGGACAAATTTAAGGTATATTTAGGGTGTTATATATTTTGAGTAAAGTTTCTCATACCAATTCATTACACATAGAAATTCTCAACATTAAGATGAATTTTATAATTTTTTTGGGTGTTGAATATTTTGAGTTGGGTTTCCTACACCAATGTTATTGAACATCATAATTTGTAACAATGGTATAAATATAGGAAATATTTTGGGTGTTGCATATTTAGAGTCGGGTTTCCCATACCAATGTCATTATGTGATACAGTTTGTAACACTATGATAGATTTTATATATATTTGAGATGTTCCATATTTTGTGTTGGGTCCTATTGATGCTTCTAATTGCTCCATAGAGTGTTCCATAGTGTTGATGAACACTTATAATTTTATGATTATAAGAATATAAGGCATGAGTTGAAGTTTGTGACATGTAATGTGTCTATGGTGGAATAGTCAACAAAGTAAGAGAGTTACCCACAAAATTTATTTGATGTGGTGGTTAAGAGTCACTAGGGTCTAAGTTTTTATAGTCTTCCTGGTTAATATTTCTAACTCTAAGCTAATATAAGTGAATATTTACAATGATATTTAAACTAAAGTGAGAATTGATAAAAAAGAAGCAAAAGGTAGGGTAAATCATTGAATATCTTCTTGATGAATGGGTTTCTCCGCTGCTACCTGGCCTTAGATTAGGCTGAGTCCTATAAATGGCTCCACTCTTTAGAGAGTGACTTCTTTAGTTTTAATAGTTACTTTATTTGTAGTAACCTTCTCTAGTGTAGTTGTATCAGGGTTAAATTGTACCTTGGGCTCTACTTATAAAAGCTTTGAAGCCTCTAGTGTTTTGAGACCAACCCCACTTAATTTCCTTGATTCTTCTATTTTCTTATTTCTCTACATAACATCCTCAATCATTATCCTCTCCTCTTTCTCCTTCATGATCTCTAAGATCAAAGGTTGGACTTCATCATTAACCTCAACATTGGTAGTGCTAGTCAAATCCCATGAATGCGTCTGAGAGGGTATCTTTTGTAACTTCCCATAGAAGAACCAATCAAGGATGATAGGTCCATGTATTGGAAATTCATCACTAAACAAGTTCACCTCACTTATTGGGTGAATCCACTTGGGTTTTGTGGAGGATTTAGGAACCAAATCCATATCTATTTCCCTATTTATTTTGGTCATAGGGACCAAATCTAAGGCAACTCTTTTGCCTTTGTCTGCCTCTTCAACTTGAGGGCATTTAATTAGTGCTACCTCAACTATGGATACTTCATATCCATTTCCTTCCTTGTTTGACCCATATGTATCTACAAGTCTCTTGAAGACTTACTCCACTATTTCATAAGCTTCCAATAAAACCATATCAAGGTATTCCATAGGAGAAGGAGGTCTTTAAGGTAGAGCTAAGGTAGAGGGTCCCTCACCTAGCCTATGCTCCATTTTTTGTTTATTAGGTCCTTTAATTTTGGTCACTTACTCTTGAAGTAGTTTCTATTGCTAAGGTGGAACTTGAGGAACTTATGGTGGACCCAAGGTGGAAGGTAAGAGGTGGTATTGCAAGGGATTCATTTTCCATCTTTCTCCTAATGGTTTTTATTCCCTCTATAATTTTTGCTTTAATTTGAATCCATGCCCCTTAAACGTGGCCAACACTTCCTCAAATTTGTTTGCCTTTGTGTATAAGTGGTCATATGGACCCAATTGGTGTTCACAAGGTACCTTATGTAGTTGTTTAGATTGTATATGGGGGAACACATTGCCCTTTGGATCTCATGTCTTGAGGTCATCCAATTGGAAGTAGAGTGTCTCTTTATTCCTTGCTAAGTTCTCAAGTTACTTCCATCCATGAGTCATTAGATTCTCAATAAAATATAGGAAGAGATGTAAGATGCCTTCCTTCTTCTCTTTTCATACATGGTCTATACATTGAAGGAGTTCATGATCTATCTCCTACTCGGCCAGCTTGAATTGGACATGCACTGATAACTTGAAGGGCTGGGTTTAGCAAAATTTAATTTTGATGATTGTATAATTAGGATAGAGCCATATGTCACCAATGGGATCTAAAAATTTCCTAATGAGGGGGTGAACCTTGGGAATTAGAATTATATTAATTATCCCAACTAGAGTAGGATATATACAATCACAAATGAATTGCATGTGGTCTCTATACTTGAATATGTGCAATTTGGAGTAATGGTAAGAAATGGTAATCTTGTTGTGAGGGGACCAATTATTGATGGCAAGGAAGTAGGTTAAGTCCATGAAGGCATATAAAAAGTAAGACACCATAATGAATATCTAACTTATTTTCCTTTTAATTCCATTAAACTATCTTTGCAGGTGGATACTTATCATTTCTCCAATAGGTGGAGTCAACTTCTCTTCTATCATGAAATAGACATAGGTGACCCACTTGGGGTCAACATAGGATGTGATTTATACTCTATAATCCCTATTCAACAAAGTCATGATGATTTTTATCCCTACCCTAAATTGTACAACTAAGATTTTACCATCATGGTTTATCATTATATGATTTCCTCTATCCAGCCATGGTCTTAAGATATTATCTAAGTCATTCTTAGTGGTCCATTCCTTGATTTTAGGGATATCTATATGAGTCTTGATAATATTATATTATCCTTCAAAATCTACTAGATCTATATAAGCAACCCTCTTTGATGTACCCTCCTTATTTATCTAATCTCCATCTACTCTACAATCAATGAACATAAGAGTTAGGATATTGATACAATGGAGTACTTATAGTTTGGTAGCTATGAGGTAAAGTCCAGACATCTATATTTCCATGATATCTTCATGCCTCCTCTAAACTACAATAATTCATTGCTTGATGCGAGTTGATTATTGTATAAGGTGAATCACAAAGAATATTTTAGACCAATTTTTCAAACCATTTTTTAAGGCTCCTACATCTAGTTTAGTGTATTTGTAACATTTTCCTTCATTTTAAATTGATAATTAAACCTCTACCTCATATCATCATTATTATCTTGTTGCATCCATAATTCCTCAACATGTTTGATTGATCTTTGACTGTAGGATTTGCCTAAGTATTTTTATCTCTTTTCAAGGTGATTTCAACTCTTTTGAATGTAATTGTGGCTCAATTGAACAAGGAATAGGGTTTTATGTTGGTGAGGTAGTTTTTTTCCTAATTTAATGGTAGAGGTGGTGAATTCATAAATTCACTCATGTTACTCCCATGAAATTCCTTTTAGAAGCTAGTTGTTAGTCTTTGAATTTCCTTCATTTCACATCATTTTATTAGATATGTGAGTGATCATGGTCTATTGATCTCAATCTATGAAGTCTTTTCTAATTGGTCACCTTTGTTATGTTCTATCCTCATTGAAAAGTCTTCAACCATTTCACACCATTATATCAAATCCTATGATGAAGCATAGAATGTTAGATCTAAAAATATGCACATGAGTTAAAAAGCTTCAAGCTTAATAAAAACTTAGCTTAAAATTGATTATAATAAGTTTTCATGTTAAAAATCAATGAGGCCTTTTAAAGGGTTGAGAGATATATCCCTTCACTAGGTTTTAAAGTTGAGACTATGTTAAATTTGATGGCCTCATGAGTGTCGAAAATGTTCTCATGGACGTCGAATGATAGGCACAAGGCTATAAAATTTAAGCTCATCTAATGTACTTAGACTATCTTAAATTTGACATCCTTACAAATGTCAAAAGACATTCCCATGAATGTCAAATAATGGGCATGAGGCTATCAAATTTAAGCTCATCTAATATACTTAGACTATCTTAAATTTGACATCCTCATGAACATCAAAATCATTCTCTTGAATTCCAAACTATGGGAAAGAGGTTATCAAATTTAAGCTCATATAATATACTTAGACTATCTTAAATTTGACATCCTCATGAATGTCAAAAAATGTTGTCATGAATGTCAAATGATGGGTGCAAGATAGTCAAATTTAATCTCATCTAATGTACTTAGACTATTTTAAATTTTATGTCCTCATTAATGCCAAAAATTTTCTTGTGAACATCGAATGATGGGCATGATATTGTCAAATTTAAGCTCATCTAATGTACATAGAGGGCTTAAGCTTAAGCTTCATGTTCATGTTGTGTTGAAAACCACATTGTTCTTTAAGTTGAAAGCATGATCCTTGGTCCATGTGACCAAGTATTTTGGCTCCAAGATCATTTAAGTCCTTTTCGATTTGTTGCTTAGACTTTTATTAGGTTGAAAGACTTTAACTAGTTCACATTGCTAAAGCACATGAATTAATGATCTCAGATGCACAAACTGTCAGATCTATGAAGATGCACATGAATTAATGATCTCTAATATTTCATATGAATTAGGTCAAAATTATGCTTCCTAAGTCTATTTATGTTAAAAATCACATGGGGTTACCCTAAGGGTCAATAAATATGTCCCTTTGCTAGGCCTCAAAGTTATACTACATTGAAAAGTCTTCAATGATTTTGCACTGTCAAATTGGATCTTTGATCAAGCATGGGCCATTAATTTCAATCCATGTACTTGTAAATGATTTTTCCTTACAAAGAGAAAATATTAGGGCTAGGCATAAAACAAGGAACCTAGAAAGACTTTATGTAGTTTCCCTTAAACATTTTTTAAAGGCTCACTTTCTTGAGAAAGTGTCTTAACCAATTCTTCCAAAGTGTAGGTTTCAAAAAAGATGAATATTTAATTTGTTTCAAAAAAATTTACACAATAAATAGTGATCAAAACAATTTCTCAGAAGGGCACTTTTTACTAAAGTGGATCGAGACAACTTTCTCGAAGGGACACTTCAATAAATTCTGAAGGGCACTTTCTACCAAAGTGAACTGAAACAACTTTCTTGAAGGGACACTTCAAGAAACTCTACAGGGTCACTTCAATAAAGTGCATCAAATTTAGGTTTTTAAAGGGTATTTTGGGGTTTAGGTGGGCCCATTTTCTTGCATTTGATTTTGACCATCTGATTAGATTGATAAAGAAGACACCAAAGTAGGAGGGGTTAATAAACCCAAACAAGTTTTCCCTCCAAATTTTGATTTCAAAAGTTAGGGTTTTATATAAGGGAAAATTATCCTGTTTTAAGTTACCTACAATTCAATATTCAAAGGAAAAACATTAGCAAATTTACTCCAAAAACATAATCATTATCATTAAACATGTATAAAGAATATCCCTTTCAAGTGGATGATATTCAAATTTTAAAAAGTATAACCTCTTCAAGCAAGATTTCAAGGTTTAGATGTTTTTAAACATTCATAAGGGTCTCCCATTTTCAAAATCAATAAATTAATGGCGGTATGTTGATCCAACAAATGGTGACTCACAGGTGAAACATAGCAATATTTTAGAACCTAAGGCTCTGGTTTGGACCAATACATAAGTCTTTCATCCATTGGGTCCATAACATTGTCTAAATCAAACCTTTATTGTTATAAACCTCACATGTGTAAAATTTAAAATCAAAATGCTAAAACATAGACACACAATGTGTGCTTTGATTCCACTTACTATTTGTCATGGAACTTTGGAATACAACATCGAGGTCATACCTTTGATCATAATACTTAACTTGTAGCATTTCAGATATTCATTGAGAATAGCTACCTTTAATTTAGGGAAGGCTTGGACATTGCTCTAATTCTAACCAGGCATCCATAACCCTACAAAAGATACCTTTGGTCCCACTCAAATCCTTGCTCCACTACTAGCTAGGCATCCATAGCCTTGGTGGAGGTTACCGTAATCACCTTTGCTTATTGTCCATAGATTTTACAATAAGTTTCTTCTTTTTTGTATTTTCTAGGTCTTTTTGTAAAGGCTGGGAACTAATATAGCTTGGTTTTAAGGATTTGGTCAAGTGCTTGATTCTTTGGGTAATCACTTTTAGTTATAACCTCTATCCTAGACAAGGATGTGTTTTAAGTACTAACATGAAATGTGCCTCAACAACCTAAGTTTTCTTCTAACACATGATTCTTATTTCAACCAAACCTTGATTTAAGATTATGCGTAATACTTTTCATGATAATTAACTTCTATATCAATCTACACCATTGCCTTTGATTTACATCATGGTGCTTTGTGACAACCTATGTTCATCATTGAAAGATTCATATCCCTACTTCAAAGCACTATAATTTTAAGCAATCTCATGAAAACTTGAGAAATTACTATCTATAAAACTTATTAAAAAAAATATATCACAAACAAGAAAAAACAAACAAAACACAAAGAAAACACACAACAAAAATAAATAAGTAAGAAATAAACAAATATGTACAAGCAAATAAAGAAAATAAACTAACTAGTATACCCACTCTAATCTAACTATCTTACAGTTTTTACACCATGAAGACTCCTAGTGGAGAAATAGCAAATTAATGCTTGAGATACTTCCCTTTAGTGGGTAAGGTGAACTCTGCTCCTTAGAGGTCTTTCATCTTAAATGTGTTATTTCCCAATGTCTCTATAATTTGATATGGCCCAATCCACAAAGATGTGAATTTTCCATGCTTCCCTTTTGGATTTGAAGCTTTATCCTAGAGGAGGATTAAGTCTCCTTGCCTAAACACTTTGATTTTGGATCCTTTTTAAAACCACCTTTTCACTATTATTTGATGCATGATAAAGTTAGTAAATTATTTGTCTCTAGCATCTTCCATCTAAATAATATCTAGCAAACTTGAGCTACCAACTTCTTGATTTTCTTCCATGTAATCTTGCATGAAGCTAAATATGGGAAACTTAAGGGTGATAGGGAAGATAGGTTATTTTCCATACACCAATAATAATGGTGAATCCTTGAGATCCTACTTTATTTTGATTCTATCTATCCATAATGCAAACATAAGGAGCTTATGCCATGTTCTTGGTTTATCTTCCATGAACTTCTTGATAGCCTTCATCAAATTCTTATTTTTAGATTTGATAATTCCATTCCCTTGGGGATAATAATTAGATTCAAACTTTAGATTGATTTAATTTTCATACACCCATTCAATCATCTCAATAAAAGTGAAGGTAAATCCATTATCACAAGCCAAGGAGACTGGGGTTCTAAATCTTGTGCAAATGTTTTCTTCCATGAAGTTAATTATCTCTTATATCCTAAAATGTTTGGTGGAAACAACTTCACTCCATCTTATAAAATAGTTAGTAATAGTAATGAAAAATTTATGGCCATCAAAATAGTTGGGGTTGATCACCCCTACAAAGTCTAACCCCCATTGTGCAAAGGGTTTATCAACTATCACATGTTGCAAAGGCATGGCTGCCTTTGGCTCTTCTGTGTTGAATATCTATCATGCATGGCACTCCCTCACATGATTTTGAGCATATTTGAAGAGGGAAGGCCAATAATACCTAGCTCTAAGGATATTTTGAGCTATGGTTCTCCCTGAAAGGTGTTTACTTCCTAGCTTCTCATAAAAGGTATTCATGATCTGAGCTACTTCTTCTTTTGATACACATATTAAATAAATTCCCTCAAAGTTCATTTTGTACAAGAATCCATTATTAATGAGGTAATGAGCTAATTTGATCCTCAAGGCTCTCTTTTTCTCTCTTGTAATTCCTAGGGGACAAATACCATTGATATGCAGGTGGATGATAGAGTCATACCACTCACTAGGTTGGAAGTTTTGTTGGTTGACTTGCATGACATGGAGATTGGGGTTAACATTAGCAATCATTTAAACTAATCCTCACATCTTACCAACTTATAAATATTAATTTCAATATCATATTCCTAGAGAATGGACATCCACTTACCTCTTCTTTCTCCAAGCTCATTTTGACTGATCATGAGTTTTATAGTTGGGTCTAACAAGATAGCATGTAAATTATTCCTAAGGATATAATGCCTAAATTTCTTAACCAAATTTACCAATGCATAAGCTTTCTTGTCAATCATATAATAGTTTACTTAATCATTTTTGAAATTTGTGCTCATGAAAGCTATGGGATGATCATTCCCATCAACCTTTTAAGTTAGTACTACAGCCATAGTATGCTCATAAGAGAATGAATATAGATAAAAATATTTTGAGAAGTCAGGACTTATGAGTACTAGAGATTTTGTGATTTAATTCTTAATATCAATAAAAGCCTTATTGGATTCATCATTCCAAGAGATCTTGGCATCCTTCTATACCATATCATTTAAAGGTTTGACAATTTCAGCAAAGCTTGAGATGAACTTTCTGTTTCTATGCAAAATTGCTTTCTACATTCAAAGAAGAAATAAGAAACTAAAAGAAATGGTCAAAGCTAGAAGATACCTGATAAAGTCATGCACACCAAAATCAGACATTGGAAGATTCTCCTCTTTAGCTATGGAGGAATGACACCTGAGAAGAAAAGAGACTGAAACACAGAAAAACGTTAGTCAAAGATATGGTGGGCTGTCAGGCAAACGCCCGATCCCAAAAATACGAAGACTTCCTAGAAGGATATCAACCCACTGATAAAAAAGTAGAATATTGGACTAAAGTAGATATAATGAAAGATAAAATGATAGAAATAAGGGATAGAAAATAAAATGCATACCTGATAATGAAGTAAACTAATCTGTACAGTTGCCGATGTCAGTCTCTGTAGTGCCGACATCGGTTAGGAAAGTGCCGACGTCGGTTAAAGTGCTGGCGTCGGTCGGGGTAGTGACCGGCATTGGTCAGGGCAAGTTCTGGACAAAATCTAGGCGAGTTGCAGAAGGTCTGATAGAGTCAGGATAAGGTCTTGGTCAGGATCGGGACAGGGTCTGGGGGTTTAGTCAAAGTAAGGTCAAGTTTGGACAGGGTCTGGGGTTTTTGGTCGAGTCTAGACAGAGTTATAGATTTGGATAGTGGGCAGAGATGTAAAGAAGGGACTCAGGGTTTAGGTCTACGGTCTGAAGATCTGGGGTGATAGAAATAGAAATAACAAACAAATAATAACTAGAAAGAAATAAAAACAAACAAAGGAAATACTTACCTGTCAGAAGATATGATAAAATCCATGATTGAAGTCGTCGAAGCGTTGCCGTAAGTTGATCGAAGTGAATGCGGATTGGTTGAATGCTGGAGTTGGTTGATTGCTAGAGCTGATTGGTTGCAAGAGTCTGTGAATGTCAGAGTTTGGGATCGATTGATTGATTAGCCTTCGGGATTGATCGGCGGACACTGATGAAGGCGAGGGACGGTTCAAGAGATGGTTTGATAACTGATCGGGGAACCGATTGGGAACTGACTGATAACTAAAAATGGGTAACGGTAAGGTGACCGACGTCGGTAGGATTGCCGATGTCAGCCGATAAGTGACCGATGTTGGCGATGTCAGCTGGGTAACGACCGTCATCAGCAGATGCACAATGGGGATAGAGTCTAGCTTTAGCTCTGTACTCATTTTTACATGTTGCCAAGGTCAAGGCTAGTGGGAAAAGTGGTCGACAAGAGTTAAATAGGTGAAGAAGAATAAAACGGGGAATGACTAGGGGAGTCAACATGATTTTGGTGTCTACATTTGCCCCTTTTTGTCTTGTTGGTTGTTCTGGGTGAACTGCAAGACAAAAATAGGAGTGATTGCCCCAGGTGAGGGATAAGGTTGATTTCATCTTGTTAGTTGTTCGAATGAACTGCAAGACAAAAACAGGAAGTGGATTACCCTAATTATGGATGAGGTATTCCCCCTTAAAGCAGGAGTCGAGGGAAGGGAACTGGGAATCGGGTGCTGATTTGACAAAGAGTGGATGAAAAAGGAGTGAGGGTGAACGCTGCAAAAGGCGTGATTGTGTGCATATCACTACACGAGATGGTTAGGTCAAAGTGTCACAGGTCAAGGGTCAAGGAGTGCCAAAATTAAAGTAACCAGGCCCCAGCATTTAGTCGTCTGCTGATCGGGTTATTTAATTGAAGCTGAAGCTCCAAATGGGTCGTCGCGTTCTAGGTATCCTGGGCTCAGGAAGTGCCCCTAAAAACATGAAAAAGTCACAAGTAGTGCAGATCAACTGGCATGTGATCCTATACTTGTGAGGGTCCAAAAAAGTCTGTGCACAATTTTGCTAACCAGTCATGAGGTAGCATACATGCAAAAACAACCAAGGCAACAGTGTCTTGGAAGTGGTCAAGGTCGGAGGAGATAGGCATAGTCTCTAATGGGTGGTGGTCAAGGGGGAGGAATGGATGAAAGGATGTGGCCGAGCTAAACCCAGAAGATAGTCGTGTCATCTGAGTGCTGCCTACATAGCCCCAGTCATAGGGCCTCAGGCCAATGTAGTTCAGACAAAGGGTCTGAGTAGTAGACAAGGGGTCAAAATGGTCGATAGATTGGTCTTGGTTATGACGAAATGATGAGGAGAAGAGATGTTGCAGCCTTTTCCAAATGGTGTATTTGGCAACATTGGTTGAGAGGTCTTTCATCCCGAGCAATATTCTATATTCATGATGGATGTATGCTAAAAATGAATGGAGGTCTATTTATGCTTCAGCAAGTATTGGTTTATGCTGAACATAAAGTGCAGCGGGTTGATAGTTTCCACATTTATTTGTGTCCATAGAAACTAAGGGGAATAGGCTATGGGGGTGGTCTAAAAAGAGAGTTGAGTTGAGTCGATTGACAAGTGATGAAGGTGAATATGACCAAAGTGCAGAAGAAGTGAAAAGCATATTGCTCTTTCATTGACCAGGACCAAAAAGATAGCATAGATAGGGGTTATGAGGACCAAGAGCCCCATTCATGCGTGACGTCGTTGACCATAGTTGTGTTAGAGCGGCAATCGAATCACTTCAACATTAAAGTGAGCTCGAAGTCCCTTGAGCAGGTGATAGGAGGAGGAAAAAGGGTAACTCATTTTAAGAGCAGAGATAACTTTGCCCCTTTTTATAGGAGACCCTAAGACAACTATAAGTCAAGTCCATGACTCATTTTTTTTTTTTTTTTTTTTGAGGTGCAGACTGATCAATGTGGGAAGTCTGCATAGAGATGTCATTTGCTTGGTGGTCAGTTGTGAAGTTGATCAATGCGAGAAGCTTCTAAAATAGTGTTGTTTATTGCCAAATTAGTCATAGCCATCCTTCGAGGGAGTGGTCTAGATCTTTATTTAATATAAGGGCTTTTGAATAGCTGTCCTTCGAGGGAGTAGTCTATTAATTATAGCAATGATAGTATAGTTGTCCTTTGAGGGAGCAGTCTGCCTTTTGATTTGATATTGATATAGTGACCATGGATATTATGACATCTTGATTTGTTTTTAGAGAAATGTGAGTCATGGATGAGATTATAGAAGGTCAAGGGCTCCCTTTTATTAGGACAAAGCATCCATACAGCATAAAAGGGTTATAGTAATTGTTAAGAGGAAATTAAGGTTGAAAGGAATTAGAACTAAGAGGATGGGGATTGCTCAAGGGATGAGCTCAAGTTAAGTGTCAAGTGGACAAGTACTCGACTAGCAGTAGAACGATCACAGATGCAATGCATTAAGAGGCTCAGGTTCTGGTCATCCATCAAGAGAAGATAGATGGTAAGTCCCTGATCCATAGTTGTGCATGATAATAAAAGGTCCAAGCCAATTAGGAGCAAACTTGCCTCGTTTACTTCGCTCCATATTGGTCACGTGTTGATTCTCTTTGAGGACAAGGTCTCTGATGTTGAAATCTCGTTCTCACAGATTTTTGTCATAGGTGTGCTTGATGCGATGTTGATAGACATGGAGATGATTAAGGGCAACAAGACGGCATTCATCAAGTAACTCAAGTTGAGCTAAGTGATCTTGACAAAAGTCATCGTTGGAAAGAATATCATGTAGAGAAATGCAGAGAGACGAGATCTGTACTTTGAGAGGTAAGACAACCTATGTTTCGTACATGAGAGAAAAAGGGGTAGCACCCGTGGAGGTTCAGATGCTAGTGCGGTAAGCCCATAAAGTGAAGGGAATGTGAATGTGTCAATCCCTGCCTGTGTCACTGACCACTTTCATGAGAATTTTGGTGAGCATTTTGTTGGAAGTCTCAGCCTGCCCATTTACTTGTGGGTAGTAAGGTGAAGAGAAACTGAGTTTGATGCCGAATGAGTCGTATAGCTTTTGGACAATCTTATTTTGAAGGACTTGCCGTTATCGGTAATGATTTTATGAGGGACACCAAAACAATAGATGATATGGGTGGTGATGAAGTCGACGATCTTGTCAGCTTTTGTGGAGACGAGAGGAATGGCTTCCACCCACTTGGTGAAATATTCAGTGGCTGTGATGATGGATTGATGACGAAGGGACGAATGAGGGTTAATCTCACTAATGAGATCTAAACCCCACTGAGAAAAAGGCTAGAAATCTTGAGAAATTTGTAAGGCATGACTAGGAAGATGAAGCAAGTTAGAGTGCTACTGACACTTGATGCAATGCCGAACATAGTCACTACAGTCTTGATGAAGGGTAGGCCAATAATAGCCCAAATGAAGGATGCGCTTGGCAACTGAATTCCCACTGAAATGTCTGCCACAAATCCCGTCATGGACTTGTTGAATGGCTTGAGATGCTTTAGTGGAGATGAAACAGTGAAGAAGGAGGCCGTCGAAGCCTCACTTATAGAGAAGACCCCTTAGCATGGTATAACGAGCGGTACGCTTGATAAAATCTCATCGTGCATTACTAGAGAGGTTGGGAGGAATGATAGAGAGAGATAAGAAGTCTACAAGTTGCTTATACCAAGCATCTTGTGGGCTAGGGTCTATAGTGTTGACATGATGAATGTGAGGAGAGATATATGAAGGCAATGACACATGACGCACTGTGACAAAAAGTTTGGATGCAGATGAGGAAGATGGGATATGCGAAGTGAGAGAAGCCATGGTGTCAGCAAACTTATTCATGGATCGAGGAACAGTCTGCAGGAGGTAATGATCGAAAGATGCAAGGAGAATGTTAGCACGGTTTTTTTACCTTTGCAAAATTTCATTTTTACAGAGGTATGAACCGTTGACCTGATTGATGACAAGCTGTGAGTCACCGAAGATGTTGATGGACTTGATGCTGAGAGAGAGGGTGGTCTGAAGTCCCAAAATTAAGGCCTCGTATTCGGCCATATTATTGGTACAATCAAAGTCGAGTTTAAAAGACAAAGGCATGGGCTCCCCTTCGAGTGGGATGAGAATGACCCCAGCACCCCCACCTAGTTGACATTTGGAGCCGTCAAAGAACATAGTCATCTGATAGGTGGTGTCGTTGGAGGAAAGTGCAACGATAGACTCGTCAGGGAACTCACACTGCAAAGGTTGATTGTCAGGAAGAGGGGCATCTACTAGTTGATCAGTGATGGTTTGCCCCTTGATAGATTTCTGTTGGATGAATTTGAGGTCGAACTCAGCAAGCAGCATGAGCCACCAAGCCATACATTGATTTTGATATGGCTTAGAGTGCATATACTTGAGAGGGTCGGTGTGGGTGATGACAAAGGTTTTGTGACTAAGAAGATAGTGGAGAAGCTTAGTAGCAGCAAAGACTAATGCCAAATAGAGTTTCTCAATATGGGTATATCGAGTTTCATAGTCAACTAGTGTTTGACTGATATAATAGACTGCTTGCTCACGGTGATGTTCATCTCGGTGTGCGATCATGGCACCTAACGAATGATGAGTGGCTGAGATATAAAGGTAGAAGGGTTGGTCATCTTTAGGTGGAATGAGAACTGGTGGAGAGACCAAATATCGTTTTAAGGCTTCAAAAGCCTCTTGACAGTCCTTATCCCATGTAAAAGAGATGTCCTTCTTAAGGAGATGATGAAAAGGTTGGCAGCAGTCAGAAAGCTATGAGATGAAATGACGAATGGACTGGAGCTTGCCTTGCAAACTGCGAAGCTGCTTGAGATTGGACAGGGGTGGCATTTTAAGGATAGCGTGAATCTTGGTGGGATCTATCTCAATGCCATGGAAGGAAACGATGAAGCTGAGAAGCTTACCAGAGAGGACCCCAAAGACACATTTCTTGGGGTTAAGACGAACATTGTACTGAAGAAGATGAGAAAATATGATTTTGAGAATGGTCAGATGGTCACGGTGAAGCTTGGACTTACCGAGCAGGTCATCCACATAGTCCTCCATGATTTTGTGAAGGAGATCATGGAAAATGTAGGTCATGGCACGCTGATAAGTGGTGCCTACATTTTTTAAGCTGAAAGGCATGACTCGATAGTAGAAAGTCCCCCATGGGGTAATGAAAGTAGTCTTGTGCTGATCTTCTGAAGCAATTAGGATTTGATTGTATCCTAAAAATCTGTCCATAAGAGATAGCATCTCATGGCCGGCCGTAAGATCAACAAGTTGGTTAATGTTAGGAAGAGGAAAGTCATCTTTAGGATAGGCTAGATTAAGGTCACGATAGTCTGTGCAGATCCGAATCCCCCCAGTTGCCTTGGTGACTGGGATGATGTTAGAAACCCACTATGGATAATCGATGGGCTGGATGAAGGAGACAGAAAGGAGGCACTGAAGCTCCTCTTTGACAAGGAGGGCAATGCGAGGATGCATCTTTCGAAGCTTTTGCCTAACAAGCTTAGCCTCTAGTTTGGTGACAATGTTATGGGTAACGATGGTGGGGTCGATGCCAGGCATATCACTGTAAGTCCAGGCAAAGGCCTTGCTATGGTCGGAGATGAACTAGGCATAGTCAAGCTGCTCCTGAGTGTCTAAAGATTGTCCAATCTTTAAGACATAAGGAACATCAGAAGAAGGAAGGTTGATGTCAATGGTTGATTCATTTAACATAACCTGGGTCTCAGAAGGGAGGGAGCACTGGATGAAAGAATCATCAACACCCATGTAAGAAATAATGGCATCATCGTCAACGCAGTGAACAGTGTGAATGGTTGCCGACTCATCTTCGATCATGCTGGGAAAAATGAGAGGGAGAGAATTGGACACCTCATTAAGATGATAAGTCAAGGGGTCCAGGTGGATGGTGTTTATGTAAAAAAAAACTAGGAGGAATGGAAACCACTGACTCCATAGGTGAAGGGGGTGGAATAGGCGAGTGTGGAGGAGATTGGTCAATGATTGGTTCAGGACAAAGGTCTACAGGGTCTTGAGTGGGGTCATGATATCCCAGACCATACCGTTTCTTGGCGTTGTCATTATTGAGCAGTTGGATGGGCTGATGGGAGCCCTGCTCATAGCATTCAAAACCAAAACCCTTCCATGCACACCTGTAAAGGTAAGTGTGTGCAAAGGCAGGGTTGCCAAGAAATGAGAAATCTGATGTGAAAGGTTGAGGTGAAGAAAGAGGATTACCGTCAGTAGGAGCTTGATTAAGCACCCCATAGATGAGGTTTGTGTGGAGGTGAGGGGGACCATAAGGTATGATAATCCCTATCTGATGGTCGTAGCTGGGGTTGTGATGAAGGCGTCCATACTCTTGTGGAGTTTGGAACATGTCTAAAGCCAACAAGTGATACTCTTCCAATTAAAGTCTTTGTAAGATGTCTTCCATGGGGTCTGTGGTTGTCTCTTGAAGGGGAGGTGTAAGGGCAACCACCTGTTGTGAACTGGTTGAAGCTTCCGTGGATGGAGGTGGTGCCGGGGTTAACGGCTTGATAGGAATGAGGACATTGTTTGGACGATAGGTGGTGTTGCAAGTTTTGAAGGGTGAAGGGTCAGCGGGAATGGTGTGGAGTTGTCCGTCATGCTCAAATTTCACACAATGGTGGAGGGTGGAGGGGACACAGGCCATGGCACAGATCCAGGGTTGGCCCAGCAAGATGTTATATTGAAACTCTCCTTTGATGATGTAGAAGAGCTCCGAGACTATGCATGGACCAACGCGAATATGAAGGACAACTGTGCCAATGGTCATAGCAGTAGTGTCATTAAAAGAGCACAAGATTGCGTCAGTTTTGGAGATGCAATTCTTGGGAAGAGCCAACTGATCAAAGGCATGGGTGGAGATGATGTTGATGCTAGCGCCTCCATCGATCATAACGTGTTTAATGCGTGTCCGATCGATATAGGCAGTGATGAAGAGGGCAGCGTTCTAATCTTCCATGTTGGATGTGGGAATCTCAGAATCATTGAATGTGATGGAGGCAACAGGGGCTAAGGAGTGGACAAGGGTAGCAAGTGGCTGGGGATCCTCAGGTTAGACCTCCACTGCCTGTAGGGCTTGGATGAGGGCCTGACGATGTTGGGGTGAGGTTTGGATGAGATCGTAGAGGGACATCTTCACAGGCATCTGGTGAAGCTGTTTCAACATGGAGTCATGGATTGGTCCAGAAGAAGAAGAAGAAGAGGAGGGTTGAGGTGCGCCAAGGATAGAAATCTTAGGTTTAGGTGATTGAGGTGGATTAACAAAAGGGTAGGTCCAAGGAATGGCAGCTTTTTCTTTCGCCTTGTCCTTTTGTGACCTAGTGGTGATGTGAATGGCATTGATTTCAAAGATGGGAGGTGAAGGTGATGAAGGGGTTGTAACCAGTTGATGAGATGTGGATGGGCTTGATGAGGTTGAAGGGTTATGAGAAGGAGTCAGGGGTCGGTCGAAAGTGTCCTCAAAGAGAAGAGTGTCTTTCTCCAGATAACGGTGAATAATAGCCTTGAGGGCACAACAAGTCTCGGTGTCGTGTCCTGGTGTACGATGATATAAAAAAATCTTCATGTCATCGAACCAGGAGGGTTTAGACCCAAGAGGTTGGAAGGGCTTGATGGGTGGAAGAGTTATGCTGGAAGTTTGCAAAAGTCGTAAGATCAAAGAGTATGAGCCCTCTAAAGGGTCTGTGTTCATCGATGTATGTGATGTCAGTGACTTTTGCTTGGGCGAAGTTGGAGGGGGTTTTCGTACCACCTTCTGGGTTGATGGTGCAATGATAGGTGGAGACAGTACATTCTTCATGAGAGGTACCACTCTTTTAGGAGAGGGTAAGCTTGCGGTAGGTAAAGGAAGCAAAGGAGGCAACTGGTTTTGATTAGAGTTTGAAGTGGGAAGGACTCTGGTTAGGGTTGAAGGATGCGGGCCCAAAATGGAAGGCAATGGTGACGGAAGAGGAGGCGTTTGCCTCTGTGGTTTGGCTGTCTTTTGTGATTTAGGTTGAAGACTACTATTGGTTGAGGTCTAGTTTAAGTCCACCTTCACTTGTGGATGAGTGAGGTTGGAGACGGGGCGAACGCCAAGTGACTTGATAGGTTTAGGCAAAGTAGATGAGGATTTTGGTTTTGATGAGGTTGATGAATATGTAGATGGTCTAGAGGTAGAAATCTGATTTTTGTTGATAGTCTTAGGAGGTTCTACCATGGGAGGATTAGCAGCATGAGATGAGAGGGCCCGGGCTTGTTGAAGAGCTGTGAGACGGTCCCACAATCCCTGATGCTCCACTTTCTTAGAAGGGAGAAGTTTGAGTCTCTCCACTAATCGGGAAAATGGCTGAGAAGATGCAGGATGAAGTTTGGGCTCTTGAGAAGACGTCGACAGTTGTGGGACTAAAGGTGAGACAGGTGTAGTAGTCTCGGGCCCAAAGCATGGTGAAGTCATGATAGGTTCATCTTTGGTTGGAGACGAAGGAGAGATAGGTTCTTCCCTGGGTGGAAAAGAAACTGGAGAAAGAAGCTCCTCAAGCAGGTAAAGGGTAGGGATGATAGTGCCCTCCACTTACGGTCAAGGAGTAGGAAAGGTTGGGTCCTCCATGGGCAGTAAGAAGGAAGATGGTGAAACCAGCGGTGCTGGTAAGGTCGAGACATCCTCCAAAATGAGAGAAGTTGACGGAGAACTAACCGGAGAAAGAGGTTCGTCCACATGTGATGGGTTGATGGATGAACTCACCTCTTGAGGTTGGTTAGAAATGAGGGGCGAGACCGTATTGACTGTTCGAATATTATGTTCGTGGGTATTGTCAGTCAAGGTCTGGACATTGTTTTGGGTTGGTGGATGATTGGGGAATGGTTGTTTGAAGATATCGATACCCTGATTAGGAGGGGCATTGGGATTGTCGAGGATGAGGTCACCCTTTTCCAACATGTCTTGGATTATGTTTTTAAGGGTTTTACAGTTGTCTGTGTCATGACCTTTAACACGGTGGTAGTGGCAGAAGTCATTTTCCCTATACCACATAGGGATGGCGCGTGAGGGATCAAATTGTGGTGGTGGTCGGATCTGAGGGAGATTGAGGGCCCCTTGTTTGATGAGTTTTTCCAACACAGACGCATATGATTCTCCAAGTGGAGTAAACTGTCACTGTATGTATCTCTGCTAAAATTGGTGAGTGGCACTCATAGATGTGGATGGTTCAGGTTGATTAGTTGAAGGCAAAGAGGAAGAAGATCTAACAACCACAACATTTGCTGAAGCTTTAGATTTAGGATTGGACGAGGAAGGCTTAGAAGAGGGGTCATTGGTTTTGGAGTTGGGATTCTTGCTCTGCAACTTGACTTTATTCTCCTCGATAGCACGTAACTCAAGTTTACGAGCTATCATGAAGGCTTCATCAAAAGTGCGGAAGGTCTGAACCCTCAAGGTAGAAGAAATATGTCTAGCGCAGGATTGAGAGAAAAGTTCAATAAGCTCAGGCTGAGGTAAGGAAAATGAAAGTTGATTGATAAGGCCCATCCACCGAGCGACGAAATCAGCAATGGATTCATCCTCGAACTGGTGGATAGAATAGAGGTATGTGATGGAGACCTTCTTGGTGATATTGATGGAGAAATGATCAAGGAAGAGCTAGGCCAGCTGAGTGAATGTAAAGATGGAATGGCTGGGAAGAGAGCTGTACTAGTCAAGTGCAGCACCTGAGAGAGACATGGGAAACGTGCGTAAGAGCAACGTATCATCATGGGCGATAAGGTAACAGGCATGTTTGAATGCTTGTAAGTGTTGTTGTGGGTCTTCCTTGCTCTGGAAACAAGAAAACTTAGGAAGTTCCCACTGGCTGGGATATGGTCTGATGGGGACAGAAGGATGGATGGGCTCATTGCAAATTTGTTCGTACGAGAGAGTGTTGTGTGAGCCAGAAACGGAGGTCTCTAGGTTAGACATTTTATCCATCAGCATCTTGATAATATCTACTGACGGATTGGCAGGTGGAATGCCTCCTAGATTGTAAGGCACTTGAAAGAGGCTAGAAGAGGTATACGACATAGTCGGTTGTACCAATAAGGGCGCAACGTATGGATGACTAGTCGTAGGGGCAGAAGAGGTGACTAAGGATGGTTGGATAGAAGGCATGGCTAGGTTTGATGTTGTCATGGGAGGTTGGTTAGAGGTGACATGGGCCAATGGATAGGTAGCCACCCTAGTGTTGATAGGATTAAGGGTAGGCAAAATAGAGACGACCAAGTTTTGAAAGGGGGTAGAAAGTGGTTGAGTGCGCTGAGATTGATAGGGGGCCGAAACCCTGGTGAAAGTGGGCCCAGCGATGGAAGGAGAGGCCACACTTGGATGGTTGGTAAAAGGTTGGTCATTGGTTGAGGCAAAAGCCTGGGTATCTGAGGGTTGAACTACGGACGCCGTTGATACAGCCGCAGTCTCGAGGAAAGAAGTCGGCATTCCGTAAATTGGATTGCCCAAGGGGTCTCGCATTCAGCTATTCACGAGATAGTGTTGCAAGGCTTTTACATTGAGGTCCAAGAATCGTGCAAAATCTTGGTCCCCTTCTGGGATAATAGGCATTTGGGTCGGAGATGGTCTGGTAGGAGTTCTTTCAGTTTCTGAGTTGAACTCCATTATAGGGCTGGTTATAAGCGGGGTAGACGGAAGAGGATGATGCCTCGCATGATCGACTAGAGCCTTGGCTTGGCTATGAGTCAGAACCATTCAAGGCAAGGAAGAACATCCTCACAAGCTCAAGCAAGCAGATAAGAACTAAAAAAGGATGAAGACACAAGCAGATCCTAAAACCCTAGAAGTAAATTATTAGGATTATAGTGGCTTATGCCTTAGAATGTGTGTAGAGGAAGATTGGCTTTTGAGTCAGGTCCTAGAAGAAGCAGTCTATGGATGGTTTCGGGTTTTGTTATGGTGCTCAAGAAGTCTGTGTTAGCTTCTGTACAGGCCTGGTGCTAAGGAGCAAGCTCCCCTCACTTCACGATTCCAGTGGTTAGCTGGTTTTGCTTAGCCAAAATATACTTCCACTATAGTTTAGACTCTGCCAGAGAACAGAGTTGGCTTTCCCCTTGGTGATGAAATCCAAGTAAGATCGCCAGGATAGGTAAGGTATCCATTGGGGGATGAAATCCCAGTTGGGCCTTGTCTCAGGTAAGTTAAAATGTTTGTTTTGTGCAAGTGGTTTGGTCGTGTAACATCAAGTGATCTAGATTAATTCAATATGCGGTTTAATTACTATGTGTGGTCTAAGAGATGCAGGCAAACAAAAATGAATGCAAAGTGTTTTAATGCCCAAGTCGAAATGTTTGTTTGTATGAAGACGAATGGAGAAAGAGTCGAAGAACATGAGTTTTAGCTAGTCTAGAAGTGTAAGAAAGAAAGAAATGTTCTTTTTATTTCCTGCTTATGATGTCGTTTAAGAAGAGACGAAAGGAGGTGAAAAGGAAGAAACCTAATGCACCTATATGAACGAAAGAAAGAAAGAACCCAAGGAAGGCCTTAGGGTCCCACCGGGCGTGCCAGAATGTTTTTATGCAAAATTACTTTCTACATTTAAAGAAGAAATAAGAAACTAAAAGAAATGGTCAAAGCTAGAAGATACCTGATAAAGTCATGCACACCGAAATTAGACGTTGGAAGATTCTCCTCTTTGGCTGTGGAGGAATGACACCTGAGAAGAAAAGAGACTAAAACACGGAAAAATGCTAGTCAAAGATATGGTGGGCTATCAGGCGAATGCCCGATCCCAGAAATATGAAGACTTCCTAGAAGGATATCAACCCACTAATAAAAAAGCAGAATATTGGACTAAAGTAGATATAATGAAAGATAAAATGACAGAAATAAGGGATAGAAAATAAAATGCGTACCTGATAATGAAGTAAACTGTTTTGTACAGTCACCGATGTTGGTCTTTGTAGTACCGGTGTCGGTTAGGAAAGTGCCGACATCAGTTAAAGTGCCCGCATCAGTCGGGGTAGTTACCGGCGTCGGTCGGGGCAAGTTCTGGACAGAATCTAGGTGAGTTGCAGAAGGTCTAGTAGAGTCGGGATAAGGTCTTGGTCAGGATCGGGACAGGGTCTGGGGGTTTAGTCGAAGTAAGGTCAAGTTTGGATAGGGTCTGGGGGTTTTGGTCAAGTCTAGACAGAGTTATAGATTTGGATAGTGGGTAGAGATGTAAAGAAGGGACTCAGGGTTCAGGTCTACGGTCTGAAGATTCGAGGTGATAGAAACAGAAATAACAAACAAATAATAACCAGAAAGAAATAAAAACAAATAGAGGAAATACTTACCTGTCAGAAGATATGATAAAATCCATGATTGAAGTTGTCAAAGTGTTGCCGTAAGTTGATCGAAGTGAATGCGGATTGGTCGAATGCTGGAGTTGGTTGATTGCTAGAACTGATTGGTTGCAAGAGTCTGTGAATGTCAGATTTTGGGATCGATTGATTGATTAGCCTTCGGGATTGATCGGCGGATGCTGATGAAGGCGAGGGACAGTTCAAGAGATGGTTCGAGAGACGGTTCGATAACCAATCAGGGAACTGATTGGGAACCGAATGATAACTGAAAACGGGTAACGGTAAGGTGACTGATATCGGCAGGATTGCCAATGTCGTCTGATAAGTGAGTGACGTCGGTGATGTCAGCCAGGTAACGACTGTCATCGGTAGATGCACAATGGGAATAGAGTCTAGCTTTAGCTCTGTGCTCATTTTTACATGCTGCCAGGGTCAAGGCTAGTGGGAAAAGTGGTCGACAAGGGTTAAATAGGTGAAGAAGAATAAAATGGGGAATGACCAGGGGAGTCGACACAATTTCGGTGTCTACACTTTCTTATAAAGTTAATTATCCCAAAGAATGACTTAAGCTCTTTTATACTACTAGGAAAATCAGTTTTAGAGATGGCCTTCACTCAATCAGGATCTATGGAGATATCTTACTTGGTGATAACATGGCCTAGTAGTTTCCCCTCTGTGACATAAAATATACTCTTCTTTGGGTTGAGGGAAATACCATATCTTCTACACCTTTCAAATACTTATTAAAAGTGTAATAACTGATCCTCTATATTATTAGATAAAACTATCAAATCATCCATATAAATTATGATACATTTTGCTACTAGACCTTGGAAATCATGGTCCATGGACCTTTGAAATGTTTCTCCTACATTGATAAGCCCAAAGGGCATCCTCTTGTAGGCATAGGTTCCCCGCTTGGTTGTGAAAGCTATCTTCATCCTATCCTCTTTGTCAACCAACACTTGGTTATACCCTAAAAATCCATCCAAGAAGGACATCATAGCTGACCCTAAAATAACTTATATGACTTGGTCTAAAGAAGGTAGAGGATAGTTATCTTTTTTAGAAGATTTGTTCAAGTTACTAAAGTCAATGCATAATATAATCTCCCCATTCTTATTTCTTACTAGGACTAAGTTTACAACCCAAGTGGAGTGTCTGATAGGAAAGACAATCCTTACATCCAATAGTTTCTTGACCTCTTTATAGATCATAGGCTCTAAGATAGGATTGACTGGCCTTTGATTTTGCCTAAAAGGCTTACAGTTTTCTTTGAGAGGTGTTGTATGAGTTATGACCCTTAGGTGAAATATTTTTATATCTTCATAGGGCCAAGAAATGACATCTCTATACTTTGTGAGAAACTCTCTTGCTTTCTTATTCCCTATTTTAGTGCATGCTTTCCCTATGTTGCTAGGTTTATGTTGGTCTTATGGACCAAGATCTACTAGTTGGTAGTCTTTTCCACTCACTTTAGTTGCCTTAGGTACCTTTGTAATCCTATCATGATCAAATAGCCTCTCTAAAAATATCACCCTTTTAGGTATCTTGTTATCTCTAAGTTTGATAATCTTACCATTAGACTCCTTTTCAAGAGAGATTTCATTTGCTTCATCAGTGATATGGGCCTCGAAGACCTCAGAGTTGGTCAAGAAATTGATGATCTTCTGATCATCATTAAAAACCTAGAAGTGATAGATGTTATTAGGGACTAATGGGTAAGGTACCAACTCAATTATAAAGTTGAGGGAATCTTGATTTGGCATGAGGTTGTTTGTAGTAAAATTAAGCTCATCAACAACCTTCTTTTCTTCCCTTAGAATAGCTAAGATGTTGAAGGCATCAAAAGATTCAATCAAATCCTATACCCTAAACTTATATCTCTTCAAGTAAGATAATTTTCATTGGTATTTATTCAATACATGGTTTATCACAAGTTTGGAGTCTCCATAAACTATAAGCTCTTTGAATTTGTGCTTGATGACAAGCTATAGTCAAAGATTAAGAGCTTTATACTTATATAAGTTATTAGTGTAAGGAAATTACAACCTATAAGATGGATGGTATGCTTCATACTCAACTAAGTTATTAGTACAAGGAAATTATAACATATAAGATACATGGTATTTTTTGTCTATAGGGTCTACTAACACAATTCTAGCTCCTGATCTTGATTTGCATCTAGCTCCATCAACATGTAACTTCTATAATCCAGGCATTGGAGGAGGCATTTTAGAATCTAGATTTTATGTAATTTCTAAGGTGAAGATTTTAAGATCAAAATCAAGAAAATTTACCCTTTCATTAATTTCATTGTACTTAGTTATCATATGCTTCAGCCTTGGCTCTCTCTCAACTCTTATCTGATTAGGAACACCCTTCCATGGCCACAACAAATGAGAATAGTTACTGGACATGTACCCATTCAAAGATTTGGTCCATTCCCTACTTAGAAGTAACCCATATGCATTAGGGATTTCTACTACTTGAATTTCAATAGACTATTAAACTTTAGGTTCACTTGTCAATTGAATATACACATTAAGTAGCTCTCCAATGACTTTGACTTTTGATTTATCTAGTTGTGTGACTACCAAATCTGACTTGATTAGGTTCAATCCCAGTTACTCATAGATTCTAGCTAGCATAATATTAGTTGAATCTCCTAAATCTATTAGACAATAATGGACATTCTTACCAAACACTCTAACTATGAGCAAAAAGTGTGGAGACTCTACTTTTTCCACTTGTATAGTTACATTAGTAGTATCACTTTTTAGTGGCTTTCTAGGCTTCTTGGATAAGGATTCCGAGAGAAGGTCTCTTTGCTTATTTATATGTGTCAGTTCATGTAGAGTGATGTTTGATTTGATTTTCTTCATGTCCTCAATAATATTGTATCTAGTATTATTCAAAGGTTTAGCCAAAGGCTTAGAATAACTACCTTTGGGTGGCTCAGGATCATTCCTTAAAGATGTATCTAGAGTCTCATAGTTATTGGGAGGAGTAGAAGTAGTCAAGGGATATATTTTCTCCCTATTCATTAGAGGGTAAGTCTTAAGGAACCATTGAAATGCTTGGATTTATTTAGGAATATTGTTAGGCTAATTATCTTTTGGAAAGGAAATTGGAAGGTCTCCACTATTTATACTTGATCTTGCGCTTTAGATCCAAAAGTACTAGCAGTATTGTCTTTATCTAGGATAACCTTAAATGTGTCAAGTTCTTATTGAAAGGATTTAAAAGTTTTATGTAATTAAATACAATATCTCTCACCATGTTTAGAAGTGGCATGCACTCTACAATAATTATATAGGGCAGTGTCTGTGATATTGATGTCCATAGTCTTCTTTCCAAATGAATAAGGCTCATTGGCTTTGTTGTTGTTAAAGAAGCTATCATTATAGAATTGATATCTAGGTCTATTAAAATTTTATAAGGTGAAGTTCCTTCCAACACTATCATTAGCATTACCAAATTGCTTTTGCAATTACAAGATGTCTGTACTAAGCTTTTGGACCATCTTGAGTATGGACTCATTTTCATTCTTTAGAGCTTCAAAAGCTTGAGATTAACTATTGATAGTAGTGTTGACTAATATTAGAGAATTTTTATAGTTTTTTGAGATATATTTGTAGTTTTATGACCTAATAAACCTAATTTATGATTGAGAGTAGCATGAATAGTAGGAAAGATAGTTAGAGCTAGTATTTGATTCAGAGCTAGAACATTTTGATTATTATCTAGGAAAAGGTTCAAGGCTGGCATATGTGGGTTGATATTTAGAATTCAGTAAGCCATTATACCTTGAGGCTACATTTGGTCACTAATTACCACTAATTCTAAATAATATTAATCTATGTGGTAATAACTGGAAGGGTTCTCTTTAGAAACATAGAAGTCATGGAATCCGCAACATCTTTGTATATTTCTAAGGCCAAATTTTCATTAGGCTTATAAGAATCTATGGTTTTACTAAACATATTTTGAAATTTGGAATTAAAATACTTAATAGGATCACTTAAATCTCTCTTTATGGTATTAAAATAATTATATATGACATAGGGGTTACTGATATTCTTAAATTGATCAATAAAGATGGTGTCAAAATTATTCCAAGAAGTGATGCAATCATCAGGTAGGTTTAAGAACCACTCATATGTAGCATATTTGAAGGTAAAATAGAATAACCTATAAGTTGAATCCTCAAGAATGACATTTAAAAGCATTAAATTATATTTAAAGGACTTGAAATGTTCCTTGGTAGTGACCATACTAGTTGGACTAAAAATAGGCAAATATTTCTCAAGATTTCATGGTAAATCATGAACTATACTTGGAACATTGATAAGATAACTTCCAATCCAAGCCATATCTAGTTGAAGGTTTAATGTAAGGACTCCTTAAAGGGGTGAAGGGGGTAAATATTTCAAAATTATACACCTTCATTTGTCTCTTCTAGTGCATCAGTGTGTCTCAAGCTTAAGTAGAGGTTCCCTAGTTTTCAAATGAGATCTAGTCCTAATTCTAGGTAATTCCATCTTGAGAACTAAGAATCCTAGTTTTAAGTATGGTAAAAAACATTAATTCCCATAAAAAACAACAAATTAAATGTAAAATAATCTTATTTTATAAATAATTACTTATGAAATGATGAAAGACACTGATCTTTGACTAAATTAGCTCAAAGATATGTTTGATCATGTAATGATGGCCCTCCTTTGCATCATTTTGAAGAATTAGTCTCAAATTTCACAAGATAACATCAATATTTAATCAAAATAAACTTTTTATAACCTCAAACATTAAGAATTCTCAGTTTTAAAGCTATTTTTTCTAGAGTTTGAATTGAACTTTACAAAGAACAAGGATCTTTGCCTTGCTAAGCACAAAGATAAGCAAGAAAACAATTACAGAGCAAAGATATTTACAAAGGATGTAAATATATTCTAATCTTAACCAAGAAAACAATAATACTTATAAATAGGGCCCTCATTCTAGTGCCAATAGGAACCACCTCTTGTTGATGCTTCCAATTGCTCCACAGAGTGTTCCTTAGTGTTCATGAACACTTCTCATTTTAGGATTACAAGAATTTAAGGCATGAGTTAAAGTTTGTGACAAGTAGTGTGTATGTGGTGGAATAGTTATAAAATTATGAGAGCTACCCAAAAAATTTGTTTGATGTGGTGGTTGGGAGCCACCAGGGTCTAAGTCTGTGTAGTCTTGTAGTCTTCTTAGTCAAGATTTCTAACTCTAAGCTAATCCAAGTGAATATTTATAGTGATATATAAACTAAAGTCATCATTGACGAAAAACTAAGAAAAAGGTAGGGTAAGGTAGAGAAGAGATGTGATTGTAATAATTATTCTCAAACATAATGACAAAGTTCTATTCAATTTGAGCACATATTTAACCAATCAGTGATGCAACATAGCATAAACCCAAACTTCACCAAAAATAAGGCAATATTCAAAGGAAATATAAAGTTCATGAGTAAAATTTAGGATTAATTAAAGATTTTTCTATTTTAATCTAAATTTCATAAGAACATTCAAATGCAGAGTAAATAAAATGAAGTAACCTTAAAATCCTTCAACTAGTCTAGCATATCACCAACTAGAAACCTCATGAACATGAAATATAGCTCATGTATCCAAAAACCATTCAAAAATAAGACATACACCTATAATTGAGATAAATCAAAAAAAATATAACACAAAATTAGATAATATTTGTATAATTCTAATTATATTAATTGCTCTAGTATAAAATTGCTCAAAATCCCTCCCTTTACAAATCGTAACACTTGCCTATTTATAGAAAACATATGTAGTGTACTAGTCATCCTTATTTCAAAATTTTAAAAGAGGTAAGGATAGTCACCCTTGTACAAATAACTCTATAGTACATATGGTCCTTAGGCTCCTATTAAATCAAAAGACTAATATATGCTAACAAACTAGCATATATAGTTTATAAAAGAATAATCTTGACTTTGCTCTTAGGGTGGTGGGCCCCCTTGATCATTTAGATAGAAGGATGTATTTTAATATGGTATATTATTATTTTATTAACTTAACTATTCTTCCTGTTTAACCAATGTATCATATTCTTTGTCACTTTTGATGGTGACCTCTTGTAAACACCTCACTTCTGTTATCTGTTCTCCTATGGCAAAGATGACATTAAGGACCTTTGAATTATATTTATTGTATTTTCATTAGTTTTAATCCTTGATTCCTTAGATGAAGGCTTAGAATCCCTACTATAATTCCATGTCATGCATTAGGCTGATGGCAATAGGTTAAGAAGGGGTCACTAACAAGGTTCCTAGAAAATTCTCAATTTTATTCACCAAGTCCTTATCTTCCTCTATGAAGTCATTGGCTTTATTTTATGATGAAATTAATTCCTATATTTTACCCACCAGGATCCCTTGAATGGCATTCAATTACCTTTATTTAATGATCTTGAAATCCAGTGGCTGCTTGGTGAATTGTACTTTGATCAACTCTATCACCTAGTCTTTGGTTTATTATGACTACTGTATCGATACTTATGCCTTCTTGGCTTGAATTTATAAGTTATTAAGTTTTATTTTGAAGGATTTTAATCATTTAAAGTCATCTAAGAGGTACTTATTTAAAGTTTAATTTTGAAGGATTTTAATCATTTAAAGTCATCTAAGTTTTATTTTGAAGGATTTTAATCATTTAAAGTCATCTAAGAGGTACTTATTTAACATCTTCAACAGGTCCTTCAAAATTGATAGTGAGACTTGTGCCTCCAAGTCTTTCTTCTCTTTCTCCAAGTTCAAGATCCTTTGCTTCATTCCTTGAATTCACACCATAGCCATTTTTGACTAGGATTATACCAAAATTGTAATATATTCTTGATGAATGGGGTGTTCCCTTACTTTCTAGCCTTGGACTAGAGTGAGTTGTGAAAATGGCTCCACTCTTTAGAGAGTGACTTTTTCAATTCCAATAGTTGCTTTCTTTGTAGTAACCTCTCTAGTGTATATATATTAGGGTTAAATTATAATTTGGGCTTTGATTATAAAATATTTGAAGCCTCTAGTGTTTCAAGACTATCCCTACTTGATTACCCTAATTCTTCTATTTTCTTGTTGCTCTCCTTATCAACCTCGATCATTCTCCTCTCCTCTTTCTCCTTCATGAGCTCTAAGATCCAAGGCTAGACTTCATAATTGACCTCAACATTAGTATTTCTAGTCAAATCCCATGAATGCATCTAAGAGGGTATCTTTTATAACTTCTTATAGATGAATGAATTAGGGATGATAGGTCCATGTATTGGAAATTCATCACTAAACAAGTTCACCTCACTTGTTGGCTAAATCCACTTGGGTTTTGGGAGGCTCTAGGCACCAAATCCATATCTATTTCCCTCTTTATTTTGGTCATAGGGACTAAATTTAAAGAAAATCCTTTACCTTTATCTACCTCTTCAGCTTGAGGACCTTCAATTAGTGCTACCTCAACTGTGGCTCCTTCATCTTCTTCTCCTTTCTTGTTCAACCAATATGTATCTAAAAGTTCCTTGAAGACTTCTTCCACTATTTAATAAGGTTCCAAAGTAACCATATCAAGGTATTTCATAGGGGAAGGGGGTCTTTTAGGTAGATCTAAGGTAGAGGGTCCCTTTCCTAGCCTATGTTCCATCTTTTGTTCACTAGGTCCTTTAATTTTGGGCACTTGTTACTAAGGTAGTTTCTATTGCTGAGGTGGACATTGAAGCACTTGAGGTAGACTTGAGGTGGAAGGTAAGAGGCAGTATTGAAATGGATAATTTTTCATATTTTTCTTGATGGTTTTTCTTCCCTTCATAATATGTGTTCTAATTTGAATCCATGCCCCATAAACCTAGCTAACACTTCCTCAAATTTGGGTACCTTTGTGTATAATGGTAATATGAACCCAATTTATGTTCATAAGGTACCTTATGAACATAAATTGCTTATGTATTTTTTTGGATTGTACATGGGAAATAAAATTGCCCTTTAGATCCCATATCTTGAGGTTATCCAATTGAAAGTAGAATGTCTCTTTATTCCTTGCTAAGATCTCTAGTTGCTTCCATTCATAAATCATTATCTTCCCAATCAGATATGGGAAGAGATGTAGGATGCCTTTTTTCTTCTCTCTGCATACATGGTCTATACCATGAAGGAGTTCATGATTTATCTCCTACTCAACTAGCTTGATTAGGACATGCACTGGTAGCTTAAAGGGCTCAATTTGGTAACCTTCAATTTTGATGACTGTACAATCAAGATAGAGCCATATACCACTAATGCAGTCTACAAATTGACAAATGAGGGGGTAAACCCTGAGCATTAGACTTCTAGTAATTATCCCAACTAGAGTGGGATATACGCAATCAAAAATTAATTACATATGGTCTCTATACTTTAATATGTGTAATTTGGAGTAATAATGATAAATGGTAATCTTGTTGTGAAGGGACCAATTCTTGATGGTAGGAAATTAAGTTAAGGCCATGAAGGCATCCAACAAGTAAGACATCATAGTGAAGAGCTAACTTGTTTTCCTTTTAGTTACATTAAATTTTCTTCTTAGGTGAATACTTATCATTTATCTAATAGGTGGAGTCATCTTCTCTTCTATCTTGAAATAGACATAGGAGACCCACCTAGGGTCAACATAGGATGTGATTGCTACTCCAAAATACCTATTCAAAAAAGTCATGATGATTCTTATCCCTTCCCTAAATTACAGAATTTAGATTCTACCTTCATGATTTCTCATTATGTGTTCCTCCATTTATTGATGGTCTTAAGATATTATCTAAGTCATTCTTAGTGTTTTATTCACTGATTATAGGGAGGTTTATGTGAGTCCTAGGAAGCTTATAGTAGCCTTAAAAATATACTAGAGATATATAAAAACCCCTCTTTGATGTACCCTCATTAATTTTATAGTCTCTAATTACTCTATAATCAATGAACATAAGATCTAGGATATTGATACAATATACTACCTCTAGTTTGATAGCTACAAAGTGAAGTCTAGATATCTAGATTAGCAATTCATTGCTCACTAGGAGCCAATGGTTGTAGAATGTCGATCGCAAAGAATATTTTAGACCAATTTTTCAAACCATTGTTCAAGGCTCCTACATTTAGTGCAGTGTCTTTGTAACATCTTCCTTCATTATCAATTGACAAGTAAACCTCTACCTCATCTCACCATTGTTGTCTTGCTACAACCATAATTCCTCAACTTGTTTGATTGATCTTTAACTATAGGATTTCACTAAGTCTTCTTAACTCTTCTCAAGGTGATTTAATCTCTTTTTAATGCAATTATGGCTCAATTGAACAATGAATAGGTTATTACATTGATGAGCTAGGGTTTTTCCTACTTTAATGGTGGAGGTGGTGAATTCAAAAATTGGCTCGTGTTACTCTTGTGAATGTTTTTGTAGAAGCAGGCCATTAGTCTTTGAAAGTTTCCTTCATTTCACACCATTAGATTAGATCTATGAGAGAGCATGGCCCATTAATCTCAATCCATGAAGTCTTTTCTAATTAGTCAGCTTCATTATGCTTTATCCTTATTAAAAAGTCTTTAGCCATTTCACACCATTTGATCAAATCCTACGATGAGGTGTAGACCGTTAGATCTACAAAGATGCACATGAGTTAATGAGATTAAAGCTTAATAAAAACTTAGGTTAAAATCCATTATACTAATTTTTCATGTTAAAAGCAAAGGGGCATTTTAAAGTGTCAAGAGATACATCCCTTCTCTAGCTTTGAAAATTTAGACTATGTTAAATTTGATGGCCTTATGAGCATCAAAAATGTTCTCAAAGATGTTGAATGATGGGTGTAAGGCTATCAAATTTAAACTTATCTAATGTACTTAGAATATATTAAATTTGACATACTCATGAACATCAAAAAATGTTCTCACAAACATCGAATGATGGGCATGAGGGTATCAAATTTAAGTTCATCTAATGTACTTAGACTATCTTAAATTTTACATCCTTGTGAATGTCAAAAACATTCTCATGAATGTCAAATGAAAGGGGTGAGGCTATAAAATTTAATCTCATCTAATATACTTATACTATCTTCAATTTGACATCCGTGAGAACATAAAAAAATGTTCTTGTAAACATTGAATGATAGGCATGAAGTAGTCAAATTTAAACTCATCTAATGTACTTAGACTCTCTTAAATTTGATGTCCTCATGAATGTAAAAAATTTTCTCACAAAATTTGAGTTATGGGCATGAGGCTATAAAATTTAATCTCATATAATGTACTTAGAGGGCTTAAGCTTAAGCCTCATGGTCATGTTATGTTGAAAAACACATTGTTCTTTAAAGTAAAAGCATGCTCCTTCAGCCATGTGACCAAGTCTTTAGGTTCTAAGATCATTTAAGTCCTTTTTGATTGGTTGTTTAAACTTCAATTTGATTGAAATATTTTGGCCAATTCACACCATCAAATCAAATCTTGTGATGAATCATAGATAATTGGATCTATGAAGATGCACATGACTTAATGAGCTCTAATATTTGGTATGACTTAGGTTAAAAGTATGCTTCTTAAGTCTATTTATGTTAGAAAAACACATGGGGTTCCCCTAAGGGTTGAGAAACACATCACTTTGTTAGGCCTCAAGGTTATACTATGTTGAAGATTCTTTGATGATTTTTTACTATCAGATTGGATCTATGAGAAAGAATGGGCTATTGATTATGATCCATGTACTCATCAATGATTGGTCCCTACAAAGAGCAAATACGAGGGTTAGGCATAAAACAATGAACCTAGAAAGACTTCATGTATTTGTCCTTAAACATTTTATAAAGGGTCACTTTCTCAGGAAAGTGTCTTAACCAATTCTTCCAAAGGATAGTTTTTGAAAAAGCTAAAGATTTTTTTTTTTTTGGACAAAATGTCTATAAGAAATCATGCCTAAAACAATTTCTTGAAAGGGCACTTTTTGATAAAGTGGATCGAGACAACTTTATTGAAGGGACACTTCAAGACACTTTGAAGGGAACTTTCTACTAAAGTGGACCAAGACAAATTTCCTAAAAGGACACTTCAAGAAACTTAGAAGGGTAGTTTCTGCCAAAGTGGATTGAGACAACCTTCCCGACAGGACACTTCAAGAAACTTTAAAAGGTCACTTCAAGAAAGTGCCTCAAAGTTAGGATTTCAAAGGGTATTTTGGGGTTTATGTGGGCCTATTTTCTTGCATTTTATTCACACCCTCTGATTAGATTGATAAATAAGACACCAAAGTATGAGGGATTAAGAAACCTGAACAAGTCTTCCCTCCAACTTTTGAATTCAAAAGTTAGGGTTTTCTTCAAGGGAAAATTAGCCTTCTTTATGTAACCTAAAATTCAATATTCAAAGTCAAACCATTAGAAAATTTAGTCCAAAAACATAAAAATTATCATTAATCATGTATAAATCATATCCCTTTCAAGTTGAAGATCTTTAAATTCTAAAAAAGATAACCTCTTCAAGAAAGCTTTCAAGGTTAAGATGTTTTTAAACATTCATAAAGGTCCCCCATTTTCAAAATCAATAAATTTTGGGGGGTATGTTGATCTAATAGGTTCCTCATACCAATACCATTTCATGTCATAATTCACAACAATAGGAAAACTTTTATAAATATTTGAGGTGTTGTATATTTTGAATCACATTTCCTATACTAATGTCTTAACATGACATAATTAATAACACTGAGATAAATTTAGGAAATGTTTAGGGTTCTACATATGTTGAGTTGGGTTTCTCATAGTAGTTTCATTGTGTGTCATCATTTTTAATATGGAAAAAATTAATAAATATTTCAAGGGTTTCATATTTTTAGTTGAGTTTCCCATACCAATGTAATTACATGTTACAATTCACAATATTGAGATAAATTTTAGAAATATTTTTGGTATTGAATATTTTGAGTTGAGTTTCTAATAACAATGTCATTATACATCAAAACTCAAAACATTGGTACATAATTCATAAATATTTATGATGTTTCATATTTTTAATTAGGTTTCGTATACCAATGTCATTACACATTACAATTTACAATAGTGGAACATATTTTATAAGTATTTAGTGTGTTGTATATTTTGAGTCCAGTTTTCTATACCAACATCATTACATGTCATAATTTTAAAAAATCATAAAAATTTCATAAATATTTGTGGTGTTGTATATTTTGAGTTAGGTTTCTAATACCAATGCCATCATGTGCTACAATTCACAACATTGGACAAGTTTCAGATATATTTGGGGTGTTGCACATTTTGATTTGGGTTTATCATACCAATTACATTATGTAGTTTGGTTCAAAACACTAGGATAAATTTCATCAATATTTGGGGTGTTCATATTTTGAGTTGAGTTTTCCTTACGAATGATGTTGTGTGGTACAATTTGTAAAACTAGGACACATTTAAGAAATATTTGGGTTTTTTCCTTTTTTGAGTTAGGTTTCCCATGCCAATATCATTTCATGATGAATTTCAAAACATTAAGACAAATTTTCAAAATATTTTGAGTGTTGCATATTTTGAGTTAGGTTTCCCATACCAATTTCATTGTGCATCACAATTTGTAACACTATGACATATTTCATAAATATTTGTCTTGTATATTTTGAGTTAGGTTTCCCATAACAATGTCATTATGCACCAAAATTTAAAACAATGGGACAAATTTAAAAAATATTTGAGGTGTTGCATATTTTGAGTTGGGTTTTACCTACCGATGTTGTTTTGTAGTGTAATTCACAACATTAGGACAAATTTAATAAATATTTTAGGTTTTGTAAATTTTAAGCTAGGATTCCTATGCCAATGTTGTTTTACAACATAATTTGTAACACTAAGATAATTTCATAAATATTTTGGGTGTTGCATGTTTTGAGTCAAGTTTTGACACCAATGTCATTTCATGACATAATTCACAACACTAGGACAAACTTTATAACTATTTCAAGTGTTGCATATTTTGAGTTAGGTTTCCCATACTAATGGTTTTTCACATTGTAATCTATAAAACTAGTACAAATTTAAGAAATATTTGGGATGTTGCATATTTTGAGTCAATTTTCTTATACCAATGTTATTATGTGGTGTAATTTACAAAATTTGTAAAAGTTTTGGAAATATTTATGGTCTTGCATATTTTTAGTTAGGTTTACCGTACCAATTTTGTTATGTTGTGTTGTTTGTAACATTGGGACAAATTTCAAAAATATCTAGCCTATTACATCTTTTGAATTATCTTTTGTATACCAATGACATTTTTTGGCTCAATTCACAACTATGGGTCAAATTTAATAATATTTGGGGTGTTGCATATTTAGTCCTCTATCAATGTCATTATGTGTCACAATTCTCAACTTTGGGAAAATTTTTATAAATATGTAGAGTGTTACATGTCTTGAGTCAAGTTTCCCATATGTATGTCATTATGAATTGCAATTTTCAACATTGGTATAAATTTTATAAATATTTGAGGTAATGCATATCTTGAGTCAAGTTTCTCATATCAATGTTTTTTCATGGTGATATTTCAACATTGGGGTAATTTTCATAAATATTTAGGTTGTTACATATTATGATTTAGGCTTCCCATACTAATATTGTTGTGTCACAATTGACAATACTAGGATAAATTTCTAAAATATTTGAGGTGTTGCACATATCAACTCGTGAGTCTTGTATCAATGTCATTATGTGATGTAATTCAAAATACTAGGACAAATTTAGGAAGTATTTTGGGTGTTACATATTTTGAGTTGGGATTCTGATAGTAATGTCATTGCATGTCATAATTCATAACATTAGAACAAATTTTAGAAATATTTTGGGTGTTGAATATTTTGAGTTGGGTTTCTCATACCAATGTCATTGCATGTAATAATTCACAACACTAGGACAAATTTTGGAAATTTTTTGGGTTTTACATATTTTGAATCAAGTTTTCAATATGAATGTCAATGCACTTCATAATTCACAATAATTTGACAAATTTTAGAAATTTTTTGGGTATTCCATATTTTGAGTTGAGTTTCCTAAACCAATATCATTGTAAATCATAATTCACAACACTAGGACACATTCCATAAATATTTGGGGTGTTACATATTTTGAGTCAAGTTTCCATACCAATGTCATTGTGCATTACAATTCACAACACTCCTAAACATTTCTAAAATATTTGGTGTGTTGCATATTTTGAGTCTGTTTTCCCATACCAATGTCATTATGTGGCATAATTCTCATGATTGGGATGTCACAACTACAATTTTTTTATATAATTTAAATAATAAATTTTCACCCAGAGTTTAGCATATAAACATGTAATGAGATCCAAAACTATGTTACATCCAACACAAGAACTAGACAAATTACATAACCCATAAATAGATTCATTAGGAAGAATTTTAACCATTTAGTATTTGTATAAGTAGGTTGCTGTGGTCATACATACTCACCTCTATCCATGTACCATGTTATGGCCTTACTAATAGAGACATCATTAAATTATGCACTTACCTGAGTACCTGAATAGGCTATAGAATAACTAGTACCTCATGGGGTAATTCAACAAGGTTCAATAAACAATGGTGAAATAAGATTATATTCAACATAAGAATCATCATACTAATATTTCTCAAGCAATATTTACCAAGTCACAAGTAGAAAACAAATTTAAAGGGAAAAATACTATTTCCAAAGGTAATACAAAACATTTGAACACTTTTTCATTTCATAGGAAAATTGAGGCACAAGATTTGAAAAGAACTGATTAATGCAGTGTACAAGTTTCATGGGATGCTTCAGTAACCATGCTTAAGTTCTATTTAGGAACATGTTACCATTCTAAAAGTAGATTAAAAGCTCATGACAAAGTATGACTAATATTTTTGTAGTGGATTAGGTTAGATTTAAATTTCCCAATATTAATGACATGAGTGTCATATGAGTTCAAAGGACCCAATACATATTAATAGTCTCATGGGCTAAATGTACTTATATTAAGTCTTGCTTCAATCTTTTTCTTAAAAAATTAACATTTTTTTTAGATTCATGATCTCATCCTAAGCATCTTTTAATTTATTACTTAATATTAGAACTTATTTGTTCTTAAATTCCAAAGTAGTTTACTATAATAAATTAAAAGTATAGTTTCATTATATTCTTTTACAATTTAATGATATGAACCAACTTGTTAAAAATTATTCAAATGGCTAACTCCAAACATGGAGCATTTTATCCTCAATCACAATATTCTTTCGCGAAGAATAGACATACTCTTTTTAAAATCTTTTACGAATTATATTATTTCCAATTTACCTTCAACATATGTGTAAGATTCATATCATCTTATTGTGATTCAATTTTAGTGAATTCTTTAGGAGCTTCCCATAATAGTCAAATGCACTTAATGGTCCTTAATAATTTCAAAGTGAAATGATTGTATTCTATAAGACTTTATTTAGAAGATGTAAATTTTTTTAAATACTTAAGTAATTCCCCTATCTTAATTATTATCATACATTCTATCAAGTTATTTCAACTCACACATAAGTATTATGTTAATTATAATCCATTAAACTCACCAAATATAAGATAAGGATTTCATTTTACTAATCCATATATTTATATTCTAGGGTGTTTAATGAAGCATCCACAACTTTCATTAGTTAATTCATCTCTTAAAGAATTTGGTATAGTAAAAAGTGATTTGAATAGTGCTTCAAAACCTAATTTTCAACTACATAAAATATTGTATTACAATGCTTATCACAAGTAAACTTCACTTAAATTTTAAAAGATTAATATTAATTATATAAGAAGAATAAAAAGTAACATATCACACTAACATTATGTTTCAGTTCCCATATTATCAATGTAATAAAAGAATCATGTCATACTCATAATTAACTTTTACAACTAAAATCTAAGGCAATTATTTACATCTTCAAATAACCAAGTAATTCAATACCATAATTCTAATAATGTACAATTATAACCAAAGTCATGAATACATTTTTAGATTAAGATTCAATAGAGAACCAATATCATATAGTAAATCAAAATGCTATAGATTTCTAATCAATGTTATCAAACTACTTATTCCAAAATAAGTGACTGACCATCGGTATATGAAAAAAATCACATATCAATGTTATTATATCAAATGTATTAATGAACCAATTGAATTCCATATTTAGATAACAATATAATATTACACTGATAATCAAATGATCAATATCTAACATATCATGAACTAGATGTACATGGTAACATACTTATCTTTGTATTAAGTATAGCTGTGATGAATTAAAATGAATTACAACCATAATGAATTACATAACATTTGTAACTCATCTACAAAAAAATATCATAACTTGAAGTAAGAAGAAATGAATTGAAATCATCATATGCAAACAAATAAACCTAGACCCACCTTGATGGTCCGAATGAGCCCAACCATAAGTGGTTGTAGACAAAATCAATGCAATAGAGAAAAATTCTAGAAAAGATAATGAAATAAATTGAGCTTGACAACATTCAAATAAATGATCAATAGATAGAAAATGAACGATGTAAACCAACCCACTAAGATCCATTAACTTGGTACTTGTATGACTTCAACTCACTTTTAGAGTTTCTTTATATATGGGCCATATTTTATTTGAGAATATAATATGGATCATAAATACCTATGACATAATTTATTAGGTAGTCATATTCAGATAATAACTTAATATATGTAGATAAGTTAAAATAAAACTTGTAAAAATAAGGAAAGAGTTCCATCCAATTAAAAATTAATAGATTAACAACTTGTGTAAAGCTATAAGTCACATTTTGATCAAAGTAGACTTTATTAAAAATATTAAAAGCTTTAATGTCAACTATAATGATTAACAAAATCATAAAAAATAAAAATAATCAACTGATCAATGTTTTCAAGCATAAGGTAATAATGAACTGAAATAATTTCAAATATCAATACCAAAATTATTCTAGTAATTCCAACATGATTTACACAAACATGAGTCAATCTAGTAATGACCTAATAATATATAAAAATTCAAACATATCATGCATAAAAATAAAAATAATAAAATATTATTTTCCATAAGAAACTATAAATCATTTTGAAACCCCATGAAGACTCATTATGTCATTTCCCCCAATGTATGATTGCAATTTAAAATAACAAATAAGATAATAACTATTTAGTATTTTATAAACCCTAATACATCTAAGAGAGGGTTTATTAAAATATAAAACCAAATAAAATAACCACGTAATCAAAACAACCTAGCCATGGCTATTCACATAGTGGCTTCAAAAAACAACTAACTTATCCACAGTTTTAACTCATAAACCAATTTTAATCAACAAATGGTCAAATATACAAAGTCATAGGCCCCTCTTATAAAAACTACTTCACAATGGTATATAAACCTATTGACCAAAAAAAAAACCATGTACATAGTAAATATATGCACATACAACCATATACAAAAACAAAATAAATGTAAATATCAAACACTATGCACTGTATATATCCATAAAAATCCATGGTTGAGACATATATGGTAGCCATGAATCAAATAAAAAATAAAAGCCTCAACACTAGTTAGGGTTTTATCCAAAACCACCATAATGTAGGCAAAAATAAATGGAAAATTTTATGGCTCAAACCATAACTCATTTTCCATTAAAACCCCACTTAAAAAGCAAACACAAAATTTTAAAAATAGTTCTTACTTTGAATTTGGTAGTTTACCACATAAGAAGTTTTCTCTTCTCTTCTAGTATCCCAAATTTCTATGAAAAAACAACACCAAAAATCCACATGCCTTGAACAAAAATAGTTGAATTATATATACAAAAATAAACCCCATTTAACTCTTCTTAACTCCCATATGGCTGATAAGATTAACAGTTCAAACTATAATTCAAGCTCTCAAAAAACCTCATGCAAGAACTATATCACATTCCCCTTGGATGACATACCAATTTTTTTGATAGAGTGTCCCCAAAGAGTAGAACTCTTTGAAATGACTGAGTCCACATGAACCAAATAGAACCTAAAAACCCAAAGAAACATCTTGACCAATTTTCATGGTAATTCGAGCCAATGCTACAACTCTAAAGTCTTATTGCATTATAAAACAACACTAAGTAATTACCAATGCCCCCAAAGTGAGTCAAAAATCCAAAAAACCTAAGCATATGACCAATCTAAAGTTGGCTATCATAATCATGACAAATGAATAAACAATGACAAGGATCCTTCAATACTTACACCTTAGTGCACAAGCTTAAAACATATAATAGATAGGACATGTCCATAATTGCCTATAATCATAACATGGTTGTTTCTAAACATTAATTTAAACAACATCAAGATAAGCAAGAAAGGTAATACAACATAAAAAATCAAAACAACTAAGAATCTATAAGAGCAATACGTGATTGAATACCCTATCAAATTTGATAGTCATGGAATTAATGAAAAACATAATAAACTAGAATGATGAAAACAATGATACTAGTAAAAGAACAATAGTTGTCAAAATAATTTCAACATAACAAAATTACAATTCCTATAATCAATAACATCAATTAATATGATGTTTTCACAAACATCAAAACTAATTAAATTAACTAATAATTAAATCAAATATAAAATGATCACACATAGTACTTAATTACATAAACACAATGACTAAATCATCAATATTGTCAAGCTCAAACTTTATAATTGAATTTATTATTCCATTTATCCATGTTATATCTCCATCTTTCCTAACTACTCAGGTTTGAACATAAATTAGCTCAAATACTTATCATTAAAGTCAAAAATAGACCATCAACAATATATTGACATATAATTATATTAGATACAATAATATCATTTAAATAATACATCTAATTAAATAATAAATAAGGATGCATTAATCATAAATCTCCAATGCTATAATGAAAATGTAATCCATAATTGTCTCAACTATTATAATAAAATGTATCAATGTAGATCACATAATTATAACACCATAGTAAATCAAACAAGATGTCTTGAATAGTTCACAAATAATCTATATCAACAAAAAATAAATTAAATTCAAGTCAATAAGGGTCATGACATCCTACCAACTTGGAAAAGAGTCATCTATATGATCACAACATCCAAGCATAATGTTGCCTGAAAATACCCTCATCTTCCCAAGTAACACTTATTTATGATAAAGGATCCCAATGAACCAACACTTTATAAATATCATGACTCCTCAATTTAATGATGCAATGGTCTAGAATATTCATTGGATCTAACTTCATATTTTCCTCTTCTAAAACCTAAAGATGAGTCCAATCCAAAAAATGAGATGAATTAGGAATATACTTTCTCAGTAAATTAACATGAAACATACTATGACTCTGAGACAAGGTATATGGAAGGTCTATCTGTTATGCAACCAAAATAAATTTTTCCAAAATTTTAAAAGGTCATACAAACCAATGGGATATTTTGGAAAACTTTCCAAATTTAATTAAACTTTTTAATGGTCTAACACACAAAATAACCTTGTCTACGACTTGGAATTCATGTGGTGTCATTTTAAAATCAACATATCTCTTTTTATATCAGAGGTAGCCTTTAAATTATATCTTATATTTTCCATTTTCCTATCATAATCTTTCAAAACATTAGGACCAATAATATTCCTATTTTCTAAACTTTTCCATCCAAGTGGAATTCTACATTTCCATCCATACAAAGCTTTAAAAGGAGCCATTTTAATCAATGAATGGTATGTATTATTATAATAGAATTAAAATAAGTTTAAATAATCTTCCCATTTGTCTTGTTGATAAGAATAAAATATTAACATTTAATCCATAACTTGATTTAATTTTTCTAATTGATCATCTATTTTTAGGTGATAAGATGAACTAAAATTTAACCTTGTACCAAAAGTGACAATTAAAATTTCCCAAAACCTCAAAGTAAAAAGTTTATATCAATATAAAATAATAAATTTAGGAATTCCATGTATTTTTAGTATTTATTTCACAAACCATGAATCAAATATAGATGTTGGCATGTTGTTATCATTGATGTCAATGTGCATCTAGTGAAGGTTCATGGTGAGTGGTTATTGAGATTCTTGTGAAGGTATGATAACAAGTAGGTATACAAGAGTGTTTTAGATTAGGGGTAAAAGCAGGTTTTGAAGGGGCCCCGAAACCCTTTAACAACGAGCAAAAAGAGAGCTAAATAAGCCCACAGGCAACGCCTTAAAAACACTACTTAGAGGTAGTAAACACAGACATAGAATTGTCCTAAAACCTAGAGATTCAGCCAAACAGGCCCAAAAAACAAAAGTCAGAAAGAATAAAACCAGAGAACAGTACCAGTTTCTTAACCAAAAAAAAGGCCCAGATTATTCATCCAGTTCCAAAATCAGCTTCTTGACTTCCTTTTCTTTCAAAGCAATTTCCTGAGTGGAAGCCTCCAGCAAGTCTCCTTTTTGTGTGTCTTTCTTTTTGGAGCTTTGCCTTGTCCTCTTGTAGGGGCCCTCTATTACTTTCATCTCTTCATTGGCTCATTTCCCAATATTGATTGCGGCTGCACAGATGTTGGATGTAACTTCATCCATTTTCTTTCTGTTTTCCTTTATAAGCTCCCGGAGGTTGTTTTCATAAACTTTAAGCTTCACAGGGATCTCGCTTAACTGGTTTTCCATATCGTTTACTTTGTTCCAAACAGCTTCCATAGATTCTTCCAGTGTTTCCACTTTTTTCTTTAGATCAATGAACTCCCTACACAACCATGCATCTAATTGGGAAGAAGACTCAGCTTTACTGTTAGCCCAAATCAAAGGAATGTTTATTTCCTCATTCTGTTTCTTCCCTTTCCCGTCCTCAGCCTTTTCGTTTGGGCTATTTCTAGCTTCTTCGAAGAAGTCTTCTTGGCTCTTTAATTCCCGCTCATTGGATCCTTCTTCAATGTCCATCTCCATGTTTTGAATATTTTCCTGGACTGGGATTTCCTTTTCATTCTTTGAAGTTGGGTCCTCACCAGAATCTTCCTGGACAGTGTCATCCTCCTCGTCTTTCTGATTATCCTCCTTCTCTTCTGTTTTGGTTACAGAGTCCTCCTCAGTATTGTCTTTATCTTTTTCCTTTTCCTTAGGTCCTTCTTCCTTATTACTAGCATTGGTTTCCCAGCTCTCTGTTTCATCTTCTTCCACCAATTTTTCCTCCACGGATTCTCCAAATCTCTCCCGACCCCTTTCTCCTACTGCATTCTGTGTATTAGGAATAGGGGTCTTAGTTTTACCTCTTCTACTTTCATTTTCATCCTTTTTATTCCCTGTCAATTTGTTTTTCCCCTATTTGGGAAACTTTACCAGTGCCCTGCTCTTGCAATAGCCTTCAATGAGTAGGATAAGGCCTTCGTGAAGATTAGGGCGCAGTTCTTTCTTCTTATGAGCATAAAGGCTTTGTATCAGGGAGTAGCGAAGGTATACAAGAGTGTTATTAATAGAAATTTCAATTTGAAATTATTTGTGTCAAGATATATATCATGGAATGATGATCCATGTAAATGAATCATAGTGAAATGAATGGACAAAGGTGACAACCTAATTGATAGTATGTGATGAGACAAAATACATTGAGAAGAGTGTGGTCAAGAGAGAATTTGGAGGCAAGAGATAATTTAAAGGAAAGAGAGAATTTGAATTCAAATAATGTATTATGGTTTCATTAAATTCAAGGTTTATGTCAATGATGATGTCAAAGGTGTTCATATGCATGAAAAAGAGATGTCGAGTCATATGAAACTTGGTCATGTGGTTTTAGGTCTATATGAGGCTATGGAAAATTGTTGTCATTAGAAAGAGAATGGTAAATTTACATGAGTTAGGTATAATATCTTATATATATTTGGTTTATGTTTTTTTGAGGTCATGACATGAAAGGAATAGGTCAAGGCATCAAGTGCTTAAGTAGTCTAAGCCTAGTCATAATATGAAGAGACCTTGTGACAAGCTTTGAACATGGTGGCTTGGTGATATGAGTGTATACAAGCATGGATGGATGTATTCCATTGTTTAATAATGTGTGTGAGGTATTTTAAATTTCATTATATTTTTATGGTGAGCCTATAGGGCTAGGACCTTCAATCTAGGTCTATACCTTGACCCTACCTGACTTAATGAGGTATCATGATCTATTATCAAGGCATGTGAAGGATGTATGGAAATTTTTAAGCATGAGAGAGATTTATTGAGTATGTTAATGAGGTGGATAATGCATGGGAAAAGGTATGAAGGTTAGTTTTAAGGCCTAATGTAGTTTACAGGTCAAGGTCTAGAGAGCAAAGAGAGAGAATATGGCCTAATGAGGGTAATGATCAGATTTCAAGGTTTTTGAGATCATGTAAGCATTATAAAATATGATTTATGTTTTTAAAAGTTTTTTCATGTAGTTTTAGGTTCTAGTTTGAAGTACAAGGCATGAAATTATATTTAGGTCTCTCGAGTGCTCAGAATGAAAGGTTATCAACATGAGAAGGATTTTTCTATAGTCATTAGCTCATAAAAACTTTATGTGGGAACATAAGAAATTAATGGTATATGGGAAAGGGTAATAGCTCAAAATTATAGGTATTAGTTTTTTTATTGAGGGGCTATGCCTTATAAATGATCATTAAGAGTGGAAATAGGTTTAAACCATCTCATAACCCTAATAAAGACCCAATGTTGAAGATGTTGATCAAAAGTGCCTAGAATTGATTGGTAATATTAGGTAGGATATTTTATATTTTATTTAAATCTCATATGTATCTCCAAGTGGTATTGGTTAAAGAGAGGAGAGAGAAAATGTTGAGTTACCATCTTATTTTTGAAGAAGTTGTATAATTCAAAAGTTACATTAGACATAGTAATAAAATAGATGGAGGAAGAAGGTAGAGACTCATTTTTTATGTAAATTAAGGTTTATATATAGTTTTTAGTCCTTAAATGTGCTTAAATAGTCATCCAAGTTAGCTAGCTGCTAACAGGTCAAATGGTGCAAATAGTGAAAACCCTAGATAATAATGAGAAGATGAATTGGAATGTGTTTTCATGATATAAAGATGAAATAAAGTTTATGGATATGTTTTTGGAGACTTTTATGAATTATTAATTCTTTTTATAGATATATAAATTTAGGTATAGTGTTGAAAATTATGAAGCCAAAATGGCTTATCTGACTCCATGAGGTCTATGTGTTGTGAGGTTAACAAATTGGTCTATAAGACCAATAGTTGCCACTAGACCATATGATGTTTATATTTAAATATGGTATATATATGTAAAAAAATAATTTTCATGCCTTTTAATGTGTCTACACAAGTGTTGGATTTCAAAGTCACCATGATCATTCTTTGAGGAAAATTGGTAGTTCTAAGTGAGTAAGTTGCAGAGGCATTTTTGAGTCCTTATCTCCTGAGTGGAAGTGTATAATGAATATGGTGATATTTTTTAGGTTATTTGTATTATATATAAGTGATTTATTGTCATTTTTTTTGGCTAAATTATGTGTTATCTTTAGTTGTTTAAGATAGATTTTTCTGTGTTCGAAGGCCTAATGGAAACATTGTTAATGGAGTGTTTCAAGTGGTGGTTGGACCTAAAATATGTCATTAATATTATATTACATTATCTAAGGTATATTTTATTGTGTATTAAATAATATTTATATATATATATATATATAATTTAAATTTGTTCCAAGGGATCAAATGGTAACATGTTGCTAGACAAACCTAATGTAATTAGGTCTCCGTGAGACCTAAAAGAAAAATCAGGCCTAATTGAGTCATGACAGACCAAACGGGACTTAAATATCATTTTATTCCTATATAAAATATGTAATAATACCTATTCCATGGATTACCTAATATATTAAGGTTTTGAGTCTGACTAACCGGTATATGAACAAGAAATGGCATATATATACAAGGCATTTTAAACCTATTTGTGTAAGAAGAGTGTATAAGAATGGTATAACACATTATTGAGAAGAATAATATATTATATAATATAAAAGGAATTTAAAGGATCTATAATGAAGATATAAAAGTGTGTCTTCATATGAATATCAATTTCATATGACCTAATCAGTCTTAAAGAGACCTAGTTAAGCGAAGAGGCCTAGAAGGAAATTTTGAGAGAGGTAAGAGTGTAAAAAATTGAAGAGGTAGTCATCATCATTTGGTAGAGAAATAGTGTTTATAATATGATAAAATCAATCAGGTGGCTTAGTTATTGATGAATTATCTAGGAGGTTGGTTCTTCCTTGCAAGTGGGTGCTTGCTAAAGCCTAGTCAAGTGGGTACTTGGCTAGTTGGGGTTGATGTTCCATGTGGAGTTGATGATTCACTAAATTATTATTTTTTTATTATATTATTTTAGTCCATTTTTAGATATCAATTGGTTTTATTCCCCTTGAGGGTTTCCCACATATGTAATGTGTTCATGTGTTTCATGTTTATGTGGATAGTTGGTTATGCTTGCTAGATCTATATGTTTGTGTGAATAGTTCATGATTTCTTAAGTGTAATTGGTTGAAATGTTTTAAATAATGATTAACCATCCCTCTAAATAATTTTACTTCCAACAATATATGCTTCATCAATAAAGTTTATAAAAATAAAAAGACCAACTTTAGTAAATTTATCTATTAGAACTATAATAATATCATGTTTGAGTTAAGAGTTTGGCAAACAAGCTATGAAATCCAAATAAATCATAGCCCTCTTATCTCATGGTAAATCATGATGGTAAAATAATCCTCCAAGATGTTAATTTTTATCTTTCACATTCTGGCATTATAAACATCTTGACACAAAGTCAATAGCTTCATATTTCATTCTAGGCTAATAATACTACTTTGTCAATTAATGGGTCATCTTCATGACACCTAGATGAGAAAAATGAAATGTTTTATTCACTTATTTTAGTAAAATATTCCTTAATTCACTAGACTCAGGTACATAAATTCTATTTTTATGTCTGATTAAATTAGTAAAATCAATGAAAAAGTTAGAAAATTTATGTTCAATAGGCTCATCATCCAAATTTTACTTAACTTACATATTGGTAAAAATTATTAGAATGTTATTATTCCAATAATTCATTTATGAAATTATTATGTAGAATGGATAAGGAATTAATATATGTGTATCGATTGAGTGAATTGGTAACATAATTATCCTTACCTTTCATAAATGAAATATTCATATCAAAATTAATTAAAAATTCTAGCCATATATTTTGGTGTGTATTATGATCATCTTGGGAAAACAAATATTTCATGCTATGATTATCATATTTTAACTCAAAATGCTTATCCAATAAAAAGTGTTTTCATTTCCTCAAAGTATTAACAATGGTAGTAAGCTCAAGGTTATTAGTGGTGTAAGTATTCTCATGGTACTTAATTTTTTGTGACTCATAAACCACAACAAAACAATCATGAGTTAACATGCCACCCAATCCTTCTTAGATGCATCAACCCATATTTCAAAATTTCCATTCGAATCTAGTAAAACAAATATAGGTGTTGAAGTCAATAACTCTTTAAGTTTATAAAAAACTTGTTCCCATTCCTAAGTCCACATAAATTTATTAACCTTTCACTCCATGGAAGTTATTGGGTTGGATAATTTAGAAAAAAAAAAAAAAAAAAATCTATAATAACAAGCTAGTCCAATAAAACTACATACTTCATGTACATTTTTTATGAGTAGGTCACTCTTGAATAGATTTAATATTTAATGGATAAATAATAATACTAGAATTAGATATAATATGACCCAAATAGTGGATATCTAATTGAAATAAATCACATTTAGATAGCTTGACAAAATGTTTGTGCTCCCTTAGCCTTTTTAGCACTAAATGCAAATGGTATTCATGTTTAGTTGCATTCTTAGAATAGATTGGTGTATAATTAAATAATACTATAATAAATTTTCAATAAAATACCTGAATACACTATTTATTATGTTCATAAATGCATCAGGTGAATTAGTTAAAGTAAAAGGCATTACCATAAACTCATAATTTCCATACCTTATTCTAAAATTAGTCATATGGATATCCTCTTCCATGATCCTTAGCTAGTGATAGCTTGATCTCAAGTCTATCTTTGAAAATATTTAATTTGATCAAACAAATCATTTATCATTGGCAAAGGATAACAATTATTGAAGGTAACCATGTTAAGCATGTGATATTCAACACACAATTTCAAGCTACCATCCTTATTTTTCACAAAGACCACTGGTGCATCCCAAGGTGGCACACTTGTCCTAATACTACCATTTTTTATGAGTTATTATAGTTGACCTTTCAAATCCTATAAATATACTAAACTCATACAATAATTTTCTTTAGATGTAGGGGCTACCCCTAGAGCTACATCAATAAAAAAATCAAAATAATGTTTCGGAGGTAAACTAGGCAATTTATCTAGAAAACATTAGAAAATTATTTAAAAAAATAGATATTCATTAAACGTTAGTTCTATTATAGATGTATTTTATTTCATATAAATAACAAATAACTTGTAGCCTTTACCTATTGTTTACTTCAATTATAAATCCGATATTAACTTACATACTTTTGATTTTAGTAAACCATTAATTTATATAGGTTTCAATAAATCATTATAATAATATATCACCTTATTACAATAGTTCATATTGGATTTATTTTTCTCCAAACAATCCATGACTAAGATAATATCAAAATATCTGAGAGGAGATAAAAAATAAATTAACTTGGGTCTAAAACACCTATTTATATTATTACTCCCTCAAGACACTTAGTAATCTATACTCTTTTACTTGATCCAAGATTAACATCCAAACCATCCTTCAAAGTCAATAGATTCATCTTACAACATGTTAATAAATTAGTATCAATAAAACTATCAGTTACTTTTAAATCAAACAAAATTGAAATAGAAAAAATATTTATTTTACCTCTACTTTCAATATGAGTTATTTAGTAATTTGCATTTTTATTATCCACAACTAAATACACTCTATGATTAGTTGACTCATTATATTTTAGCTTAAGAAAATATTTATGATAGTGGTTATATCCACATTCCCAACATACTATAATCATTTACGACATCACTGGAATGGTATCAACTCCAGTAGTAGGCACATTTGACTACCTTAGATTAGATTTATTTTAAAATTAGCAGTTTTAGAAGAATTTAGATTCTTGAAATTCTTATTATGCCCTTTAAATTTATTGAAACCATTTGTACCCCTGGTAAATATACGGTTAGAGTCTAATTTATTAAAATTCTTAGGATAAGGGGACACAATTTTATTCTTAGATTATTGTATATTTTATTTAAAATCTTGTATTACCTTTTGGTGAGCCTTCTCTTTTTTTCCTACCCTATGAGAAGATTGGATAGTATTAGTTAGATTATTAGGATTGGTCATATTTACATCATGAATTAATATCTATTTCAACCCCAACTTAAAATTAGTTACTTTAGTCTCTTCATCAAGCATGTAGTTAACATGATGTAATAGAGGTGAAAACTTGTTTTCATACTTAGTCATAGTCATAATATTTTATTTCAATAGCTTAAAATTAGTGATTTTATGTTCCTCAAAGTTGGAGCTAATATACATCTTATTGAGCTACCTTTCAAAATTAATCTAGGTAAGATTCATTTCTTGGTAATCGTCTAAAGTAGATAGATGGTTCTACCAAAGAGATGCAATTCCTACTAGCTGATAAGTAGATACTCTTACCATCACATTATAGGACATGTTATGAAGATTAAAATATTTTTTAGGTATAATAACCATGGCATCATCTAATCACCTAATTCCTCACCTAAAATGGTTGGTGGAGGAAAATTCTTTTACTCTTTAAGGATGTGACCAACCAAATTATCAAGGCTATTATAAATTTTTGAGTCATCAACTTAACTTTAACCTCTAACTAGAATTTCTTCAATTGAAACACCTTCTAAATTATTCAACATTCATTCTTAGGTGTCTAGTTTACTTTGAACTGAATTTAATGTAGTCATAATTCCATTCAAAACTACTTCCTAATTAATGATAGGATTACTTTCATCATAGTTAAGGGCCTCAACATTATTAAGAGGTGGTTACTCTCTCTCAATAATACTGAACCTATGACTTTGACCTCTTATTATACATAGGATAACATTTATTGGGTTATTTTATATTGTTTTAGATCATGTCCTCACCATCTTATGGTGAAACAAATAACAACTCAATGTAAATTAGTAAGAAATATTTCTAAAAGTTCTCTAGAGAAGTAAACTATGCTTTGATACCAATATCAACAACCATAATTTTTTTATATAATCTAAACAACAATAACATAATAAAGTTTGTCTCATAGTTTATCATAAAAACATGTAATGAGATCCATAATTGTTATACATCTAACACATGAACTAGACCATGTGCATAACCCATCAACAACTTCATTAGGAAGTGTTTCAACCACTTATTATTTAGATATAAGTAGGTAAATGTGGTCTTACCCAATCAATTCTATCTATGTACTATGGTGTGGCCTTCCCAATGGATCCATCACTAACTTATTCCCTTACCTGAGTACCTATACAGGCTATCGAATATTTAGTATCTCATGGGGTAATTCAAAAAAATTCAATAATGGTAAATTAAGATAAGATTCAAGAGAAGAATCATCATACTAAAATTGGTTAAGTAAGATTTATCAAATCACAGGTGACAAACAAAGATAATGGTAAAATGAATATTTACAAAAGTAATGCAAAGCATTTGAACACCTTTTCATTTCAAAATAAAATTAAGGCACAAGGTTTGACATGAACTTATTTAGGAAGTGTGAAAGCTTCATGGTATGCTTCAACAACCATGCTTAATTTATTATTAGGAACATCTTACCGTTCTACAAGTAGGGTAAAATCTCATGACAAAGCATTCCTAAGGTTTTTATAATGACTTAGGTTATATTTACATTTCCCAATATTACCAACATGAGTGTTGCATGATTTAAATGGGCTTGATACATATTAATCATCTCCTAGATTAAATTTACTTATATTAAGTCTTACTTCAATCTTGTTCCTAGATTTTTAACATTCATCTTAGATTCATGATCTTAGCATAAACATATTTTAATTACTTAATATTATACTTACTTTTTATTAAATTCCAGAGTAAATTCTTATAATAAATAGAAAAATATAATTTCATTAACTTCTTTTACAATTTAAGGATATGAACCATATTTTTAAAAAGTATCCAAATGGCCAATACCAAATGTGGAGCATTTCATCCTCAATCACAATATGATTTAGATAATAATAGGCATACTCTTTTTAAAATCTTCCATAAAGTATATTATATTCAATTTATCCTCAACATATGCGCAAGATTCACATAATCTTATTATGATTCAATGTCAATGAATTATTTATGATTTACCCATAACAGTCCACTAAAATTAATAATGCTTAATAATTTCAAAGTGAAATGATTATCTTCTAGAAGACTTTCTTTATAAGATGCATACATTTTCTATTTAATTAATTAATTCTTCCATCTTAATAATTATCATACATTATATCAGGTTATTACAACTCCTGCATAAGTATTATGCTTAATATAATCCATTAAATTCACCAAATGTAATACAAGGATTTCATTTTATTAATATTTATAGTTATATTCTAAGGTATTTAATAAAGTATCGACAATTTTCATTTGTTGATATCTCTCAGATAAGTTGATATAGTAAAAAGTGATTTTAATAGTTCTTCAAAACATAACTTTCAACTACAAGAAATATTGTATTATAATGTTTATCATTAGTAAACTTGTTAAAATAATAACAACACTTATATTTTAAAATATTAAGGTTAATTATATATGAAGCATTTAAAGTAATTTATCATGATAAAATTATGTTTCAATTCCCATATTATAAATGCAATGAAAGAATCATGTCATACTCTAAACTAACTTTTACAACTGAGTTCTAAGGCAATTATTTATATCTTAAAATAACTAAGTAATTCAATACCATAACTCTAATAATGTACTAAAATAACAAAATACATGAATACATTTTTAGATTAAGAGTCAATCAAGAATGAATATCATATAGTAACTCAAAATGCAAGATATTTCTAATCAATGCTATCACACTAGTTATTCCAAAATAAGTGAATAACTGTTGGTACATGATAAAAATCACATATCTATGTTATTCTATCGAATTCATTAATGAACTAATGTAATTGAATATTTAGATAGTAATAAAATATTACATGGATAATCAGGTGAACAACTACTAACATATCATGAACTAGAATTACATGATAACATACATTTATTTGTATTAAGTAAAACTATGATGAATAAATGAATTAAAACTACAATGAATTATATAACATTTTTAATTCATTTACAACCAACTATTATAACCTAAAGTAAGAAGAAATGAATCAAAATCATTTCATGTTAAACCCACCTCACCAATACTAATGAGCCCAAACATAATTATCCCTATACCACCCCAGCCATCAGTTGGATACGGCTTAGGGTAGTATAAAAATGGTGGACAAATGAAAAAAAACTAAAATTATCTTGACAAAATTTAAACAAATGAGTAGCATATAAAAAATAAACCATGTAAACCAACCCACCAAGATCTATTAACTTGGTACCTGATTATGATTATAGCTCAATTTTTGATCTTCTCAATTTATGAGATATATTCTATTTTATAATATAATATGGCTCATAAATCCCTATGACATAATTTATTTGGAAATCATATTCACATATTAACTTAATAACTATTGATAATTTAAAATAAAAACCATAAAAAGATAACTATTCCAACCAATTTAAAACTAATAAATTAAAAACATGTGTAAATATATAGGTCACATTTTGATCAAATTAGACTATACTAAAAATATTAAAATCTTTAATATCAACTATAATTATTAACATGATCATTAAAAATAAAAATAATCAGTTGATCGATGTTTTCTAACATCAGTCAACTTAATAATGAACTAAAATAATTTCAAACATCAATACCATAGTTATGCCACTAATTAAAACATGATTTACACAAACCCAAGTCAACCCAATAATGACTCAATAATATTAAAAAAGTCAAATATATCATGCATATAAATAAAAATCATAAAATATTAATTTTCCATAAAACCTTATAAATCATTCCAAACCCCAATGGAGACTCATGTCATTACCCCCAATGTATGACCATAGTTTGTAATAACTAGTAGAGTAATAACAATTTATTATTTTATAATCTTGACCGCATCTAAGTTATGGTTATTATAGATATAAAATTAAATCAAATACCCACATAGTCAAAACAACACATCTGTATCCATTCACACAATGACTTCACAAAAAAAAACCTGCAAGGTTTTAACTCATAAATAAATTATAATGAACACAAATTCAACTATACAAAGTTGTAGACATCTCTTATAAAATAGCCTAACAATGGTATAAAAACCCAACCACCAACAAGCAAAACCATATATGTAATGAATATATGTGTGTACAAGCATATACAAAAATAAATTAAATGTAAATATCAAATAGAATGTATTATATATATCCATAAAAAGCCATGGTTGAGTTGTGTATGGATACCATGCATCAAATATAAAATAAAAGCCTCAAAACCTAGTTATTTTTTAATCCAAAAACACTATAATGTAAGTAGAAATAAATGCTAGTGTTTATGGATAAAAATATAACTAAATTTCCATTAAAACCCCACTTCAAAAGAAAACACAATTTTAAAAACACTACTTTCTTGGAATCTAAAATTTGACCATAGAAGAATTTTTTTCTTCTCTTATATCCTCCCAAAGTTCTATGAAAAAATAACAACAAAAATCCACATGCCTCAAACAAAACCAGTCAAAAAATATAAGCCAAAACAAACCCTAGTTAAATCTACTCAAATCCTACATGGCCAAGAATATTAACAATTTAAACTACAATTCAATCTCCTGAAAAACCTCATGCAAAAACTATTTTACATTTTCCTTGGCCACCATGCCAAAAATTTTGGTAGAGTCTCCCTAAGGCATAGATCTATTTAAAATGACTAATTCCAAATAAACTAAATAAAACTTGCAAACCCTATGAAGCATCTTGACCTATTTACATGGTAAATCAAGCCAATGCCATGAATCTAAAGTCATATGGCATTACAAAATAACACCAACTAATTATCAAGGCTGCCAAGGTGGGTCCAACATCCAAACAACTTAAGCATATACCCAACCCAAACTTAGCTATCACAATAATTACAAATGAAATTATTAATGACAAAGGTCCTTCAATGATTAAACTTTAATGCATAAGCCTAAAACATAGAATAGATAGGACATTTCCATAGTTATCTATAATTATAACATGGTTTTTTTTAAACATTAAGTCAAACATCATCAAGATAACTAATCAAGGTAATAAGATGCCAATAATCAAAATGACTGAGAATATACAAGAACAATACATGATTGAATACCCTATCAAAGTTGATAGTCATGGAGTCAACAAAAAACATAAGAAAAAAATATGAAAATTATGATATCAACAAGAGAACAATAGTCACCAAACTAATTATGGCACAATAAAGTGGCAATTCCCTCATTTGGTAACATCAAGTAAAATGATGTTTTCAAAAATGTAAAAACTGACTAAAATCAACTAATAATGAAATTAAACATAAAACAATCACACACCTCACTTAATTATATAAACATAATGAATAAATAATCAATATTATCAAGCTCAAACTTTATAATTGAATTCATTATTTAGTTTATCCTTGTTATTTATCCATGTTTCCTTGTTGCTCAGGTTTAAACATAACCTAACTCAAGTACATGTCCTTGTAGTCAACAAATAGACCATCAACAATATTTAGACATATAAGTATAATAAATGCAATAACAACATTTAAATAATACATCTAACTGAATAAAAAATTAGTATACATTAAGCATAAATATCTATTGTTGTAATTACAATGTAATCCATAATTGTCTCAACAATTATAATAAAATGCATCAATTTAGATCATAGAACTATAACATCATAGTAAAGTAAACAAAATATGTCTGGAATAGTTCACGACTAATCTATATCAATAATAAATGAATTAAATGTAGGTCAATAAGGGTCATGCCATGGGATAAGTTCCAAAAATATTTGGGGTGTTACATATTTTGAGTTGAGTTTACCATACCAATGTCATTTGAACAATGTAGTTCTTGAAATTGGGACAAATTTTAGAAATATTTGGGGTAATACATAGTTGGAGTCATTTTTCCCATACCAATGATTTTGTGAGGTAAAAATTTTAACACTATGACAAATTTATGAAATATCTGGGGTGTTGTATATTTTGAGTCAGGTTACCCATGCTAATGTCATTGCACGATGTAATTCATAACACTAGGACAAATTTCATAAATATATGGGGTGATGCATATTTTGAGTTGGGTTTCTCTTAACAAAGTCTTTTCATGTTACAATTACAAACAATAGGAAAATTTTCAAAAATATTTGAGGTGATACATATTTTGAGTCAAGTTTGTCATACCAATGTCATTGCATAGTGTAAATCACAATATTAGGATAAATTTTAGAAATATTTGGGGTCTTGTATATTTTAAGTTAGGTTTCCCATAATAATCCCATTTCACTATGTAATTCATAATAATGGAATTCTTTTTTTAAAAAAATGGGGTGTTACATATTTTGAGTCAGTTTTCTCATACCATTGTCGTTACATGTCATAATTCACAACACTAGGACACATTTAATAAATAATAAGGTTGTTACATATTTTGAGTTAGTTTTCTTCTAACAATTTCATCATATGACATAATTCACAACACTAGGAAAAATTTTGGAGATATTTGGGGTGTTACATATTTTGAGTTATGTTTTCATACTAATGTCATTGTGTGACATAATTCACACCATTAGGATAAATTTTATAACATTTGGTTTGTTTCATATTTTAAGTAAGTTTTCCTTTAATAATATTGTTACATAGTTTAATTTTTAACACTATGGAAAATTTAGGAAATATTTATGGTGTTACATATTTTGAGTCAGGTTTCCCATACCAATGTCATTGTGTATGATAATTCAAAACATCAAGATAAATTTAAAAAATATTTGGGATGTTTTATATTTTGAGTCAAGTTTCCCATACCAATTACATTATACTATACAAATTTTAACATAGAAAATTTTGGAAATAGTTAGGGTATTGCATATTTTGAGTCATGTTTCCTTTACTAATGTCATTACACTATGTAATTCACAACACTGGGATAATTTTTTGAAATACATGGGTAGTTACATATTTTGAGTCAAGTTTATTTAACCAATGTCATTACACAATGAACTTATCAATACTGGGATATGTTTTATAAATATTTTGGTATTGCATATTTTAAGTTAGGTTTTGCATACCAATGTCATTGTGCTACACAATTCACAATAGTGGGACAAATTTAGGAAATATTTTAGATGCTCCATATTTTGAGTCATGTTTATTGTACCAATGTCATTATGTACCATAATTGATAACATTAGGATGAATTTCATAAATATTTAGATTTTTTCATATTTTGAGTCAGGTTCTTATACCAATGTTATTTCATGCCAAAAATTCACAATATTGGGAAAATTTTTAAAAATATTTGGGGTGTTATATATTTTAAGATGGGTTTCCCATACCAATATAATTACATGATTTAATTCCCAACACTAGGACACATTTAAGAAATATATGTAGCATTGCATATTTTTAGCCAGGTTTCCCATTCCCATTTTGTTACATGGTATAGTTTGTAACACTAGTAAAAATTATATAGATATTCTGGGTGATTCATATTTTGAGTTTGGTTTCCCATACCAATGTCATTGCAATGTGTAATTTTCAACACTGGGACAAATTTTCTAAATATTTGGGTTGTTCCATATTTTGAGTCATGTTCCTCTAAAGATGTTGGTGTGCAGTGTGGTTTATAAAATTGAAACAAATTTAAGAAATATTTAGGTTATTATGTATTTTGAGTTAGGTTTCTCAAACCAATTTTATTATGTTTCACAATTTGAAACACTATGATAATTTTTATAAATATTTGTGATATTACATATTTTGAGTTAGGTTTCCCTACCAATGATGTTGTGTGCCAAAACTCGAAACACTGGCAAAAATTTAATAAATATTTTGATTGTTCTATATTTTGAGTCAAGCTTCTGATGACAATTGAATTACATGATTCAATTCACAACATTATGATAAATTATAGAAATAATTGAGGTGTTTCATATTTTGATTTATATTTTCCATACAAATGCCATTATATAGCATAATTACCAATAATGGGATAAAATTTTAAAATAATTTTGGAGTTGTATATTTTGAGTCAGGTTTCCCATACCAATATCATTATGTGGCATAATTCATAACATTATAAAAAAAATATAAATATTTGGGGTGTTGTATATTTTGATTTGTATTTCCCATACCAATGTCATTACATTACACAATTTTTAACACTAGGACGAATTTTGAAAATATTTGGGGTGTTGAATATTTTGAGAAATATTTCTCATACCATTTTCATTATACATTTCAACTTGAAACACCTTGAAATTTTTCAAAAATATTTGGGGTGTTTCATATTTTGAGACAACTTTCCCATAACAATGTCATCACATGACACACTACACAATATTGGGATAAATTTTTGAAATATTTGGTGTGCTACATATTTTGAGTCAAATTTAATATACCAATGTCATTATGTGATGCAATTCTAAGCATTAAGATAAATTTTTAAAATATTTTGGGTGTTACATATTTTGAGTCAGGTTTCCTTATTAATGTCATTGCATGGTGTAATTTGTAACACTAACACAAATTTTAGAAATATTTGGGGTGTTGAATATTTTTAGTTAGATTTATTGTACTAATGTTATTTCATAACAAAATTTTCAACATTAGGACAAATTTCATAAATATTGGGGTGTTTCAGAGTTAGGTTTCCCATACCAATGTCATTACACTTCACAATTCTCAACACTAGGAATTATTTTTGAAATATTTAGGATGTTACTTATTTTGAGTTAGGTTTCCTTTAATAATGTCATTTCAAGTGTATTACCAACATTGGGACAAATAAAAAAAATATTTAGGATGTTTCATATTTTCAGTCGGGTATGCTATACCAAAGTCTTTGTGTAACTCAATTCTTAAAATTGGGACAAATTTTATAAATATTTAGGATGTTGCATATTTTGGTTTGAGTTTCCCATACTAATGTCTTTACACTACATTATTCATAACAATTAGAAAAATTACCAAAATATTTGGGGTGTTACATATTTTGAGTCAACTTTCTTATACCAATATTGTTTTACATCATAATTTGGAACACTAGTATAAATTTTGGAAATATTTGGGGTTTTGCATATTTTCAGTTGGGTTTCCCATACTAATGTCATTATGTATCATAGTTCATAACATTGGTACAAATTCTATTAATATTTTGGTTGTTCCATATTTTGAGTTCAGTTTCCCGTACCAATGTTGTTTCACATCACAATTTACAACATTAGGACAGATTTTAGAAATATATGAGGTGTTGAATATTTTGAATTGGGTTTCCCATACTAGTTTTGTTGCACAATGCAATTCAAAAAATGGACAAATTTAGGAAATGTTTATAATATTTCATATTTTGAGTTGGTTTTGCCATAGTAATGTCATTACATGTCATAATTTATAATAGTGGAGTAAATTTAAAAAATATTTTAGGTGTTGTATATTTTTAGAATGGTTTCCCATACCAATGTCATTATGCTTCAAAATTCATAACACTAGGACAAATTTCAGAAATATTTTAGGTGTTGAATATATTAAGTTGGGTTTATAATACCAATGTCATTTCACCCCAAAATTCAAAACACTAGTACACATTTCAAAATTATTTATGGTGTTGTGTATTTAGAATCAAGTTTCCCATACCAATGTCATTACATGTTATAATTCACAACACTAGGATAAATATTATAATAATTTGGGGTGTTGTATATTTTTAGTCAAGTTTTCTATACCAATGTCATTTCACTTTATAATTTATAACACTCATATTTTTGGTGTTTCATATTTTGAGTCAGGTTTCCCATACCAATGTCATTGTGTGGCACAATTCACAATGCTCACATAGATTTAAGAAAAGTTTTGGGTGTTGCTTAATTTCAGTCAAGTTTCATGTGCCAATGTCATTACATGATGTAATTCACAACACATAAATTTTAAAAAATATTTGGAGTGTTTAATATTTTGAGTTAGGATTCTTATACCAATGTCATTACATGTTGCTATTTTCAACACTGGGATAATATTTTATAAATATTTGGCTTGTTACATATTTTGATTTGAGTATCCCATAGTAATGTCATTATGCATTGTAATTTGAAATATTGGGATAAATTTTATAAATATTTTGGATGTTACATATTTTTATTTTATTTTCCTATACAAATTTTTGTGTGTGTCATAATTCATAACATAGACAAATTTCATAAATATTTTGGGTGTTGCATATTTTAAGTAAGGTTTTCCATACCAATGTCATTATACAACATAATTCATAACACTGTGATAAATTTTATAGATATTTTGGGTGTTACATATTTTGAGTTAAGTTTTTTATACCAATTTTATTTCATGTCACAATTCATGACACTAGGACAAAACTCACAAATATTTTAGGTGTTGCATATTTTGAGTCAGGTCTCCCATTCTAATGTTGTTATGAATCACAATTGGTAACACTCAGACAAGTTTTGGAAAAATTTTGGGTGTTATATATTTTTATTCAAGATTCCCATACTAATGTTGTTACATGTCATAATTCACAACACTAGTATAAATTTTATAAATATTTAGGGTGTTGCATATTTTGAGTCAAGTTTCCTATACTAATGTCATTACAAAACAAACTTTTCATCATTAGGATAATTTTTAAAAATATTTGAGGTGTTTCTTATTTTGAGTTAGGTTTCCTATACCAATGTCATTGTGTAACACAATTTATAACATTAGGACAAATTATGGAAATATTTGGGGTGTTGCATATTTTGAGTCAGGCTTACCATACCAATGTTGTTTTATTGTGTGGTTCACAATAGTGTGACAAATTTTAGAAATATTTGGGTTTTTACATATTTTTAGTTAGGTTTTCCATACCAATGATGTTATGTATCTCAATTTTGAACTCTCAAATAAAATTAATAAATACTTGGGGTGTTACATATTTTAAGTCATGTTTCCCATACCAATGTCATTACGTGCCACAATTTTCAATTTTGGGAAAAATTTAAAAAATATCTGGGGTGTTGTATATTTTGAGTCAATTTTCCCATACCAATGTCATTATGTATCATAATTCACAACATTGGTACAAATTTTATAAATATTTTGGGTGTTACATATATGGAATTGGGTTTCTTGTACAAATGTCATTGTATGTCATGATTCATAACATTGGGTAAAAATTCATAAATATTTAAGGTGTTTTATATTTTGATTTAGGTTTCCCATACCATTTTTTTTGTGCATAACAATTCACAACACTGAGACAAATTTCTAAAATATTTGGCATGTTTCATATTTTGAGTCAGATTTCCTATACCAATATTGTTTTTTGATGTAATTTGTAATATTGGGATAAATTTAGTACATATTTTTGGTGTTGCATATTTTGAGTTAGGATTCCCATAAAAATTTCATTGTGCATCATAATTTGTAACATTGGGACAAATTTCATTAATATTTTTGGTGTTGCATATTTTGAGTTAGTTTTCCCATACCCATGTCATTGCATGTCATAATTCATAACACCAGGACACATTTTTAAAATATTTTGGGTGTAACATATTTTGAGTTAAATTTTCAATATGAATTTCATTGCACATTATAATTCACAATGTTGGGACAAATTTTATAAATATTTGAGGTGTTCCATATTTTGTGTTAGGTTTCTTGCACCAATGTCATTATGTATTATAATTCATAGTAAAGGAAAAAAATTGATAAATATTTGGGGTGTTTCATATTTTGAGTTGGGTTTTTCATATTAATTTCATTACGGGTCCCATTCATAATAATCATAAAAATTTATAAAATGTTTGGTGTGTTGCATATTTGAGTTGAGTTTTCCATACCATGTCATTGTGTTGTGGAATTAACATAACTTAGACACATTTTAGAAATATTTGGGGTGTTGAATATTTTGAGTTAGGTTTACCATACCAATTTCATTGTGTAATGTAGTTTATAACATTGGGAAAAAATTTAGAAATATTTTGGATGTTTTATATTTTGATTCAAGATTCTCATACCAATGACATTATGTGGTGGAACTCATAAAATTGTGTCAAATTTAAGAATATTTGGGTATTTCATATTTTGATTCAAGTTTCACATGTCAATGTCATTGTGAAATAAAATCTAAAACAATGGGAAAAAATTCATAAATATTTGGGGTGCTGTATATTTGTAGTTCGGATTCTTGTACCAATGTAATTATGTGATGTAATTCCCAACAATGGGGCAAAATTCATAAATATTTGGGGTATTTCTTATCTTAAGTTGGGTTTCACTTACCAATGTCATTGTTAGGATGTAGTACACAACATTGGGACAAATTTAAGAAATATTTGGTATGTTACATATTTTGAGTTGAGTTTCACATAACAATGTCATTGCATTACACAATTCATAACACTGGGACAATTTTTTGAAATATTTAGTGTGTTGTATATTTTGAGTCATCTTTCGTATAACAATGTCATCATGTAATGAAATTCACAATAATGTTAAAAAATTTGATATTGTTTTGGTTGTTACATGTTTTGACTTAGGTTTCATTATAAAAATGTCATTACATGATGTAATTCATAACATTGAGAAAAAATTTACAAATATTTGGGGTGTTACATATTTTTAGTTGGGTTTCCTTTACTAATGTCATTGCTTGGTGTAATTCAAAACACTGGGACAAATTTTATAAATATTTGGGTGTTACATATTTTGATTCAAGTTTCTCATGCCAATGTCATTGTGCAACATAATTCACAAAATTAGAAAAAAATATAAATATGTCATGTCCCCTTTTCAGTTGACATCTTCAAAGTTGATGATTAGCCTATTATGCAACCTTCATAGGATGATAGGATGGATAGAGGGTCATGATGGAGCTTGGCTTGGCTTCGACTAGCAAAAATTTCCCAATTGGCATTCTTTTAGGCTCTTTTAGACACATTTGCATGAACTCCTATTATTTAGGGACTTATGACACACAATAGAGCACCCTTATTTTGGTATGGTCATGTGCAGAATCACTCCCTGATTCACCAGCTTCAATTGGTTCACAGATCGGACATATATTGAGGGAGATATTAATATTTGATTGATTTAATTAAATATTAATTATTTAGCATATTCTAATTTAGGAAACCCTAATTCTAATTTAAGAAACCCTAATTAGGGAACGCATACTTTTTTAGAGGATATAAGGGTTTCCGTATTAGAGAGAGGCCATTATTGATTATTATATGATTATGAGATTATGATTATTGATTTTTGCTAAGAATTCTTCTGAGAAGACTGAGCCAAGGGTTCTAGGATTCCATCTGTATTGGAGAACATCCACTCTTCATTGTGTCTGATTTAGAAACTATGAGATATTAGCTAATATATTGCCAAATTAAGAGATAGCTTCATACAAAAGTTATCACAGAGGTTTACAGGTATTTCTTTCATTAGTTTTGATTTAGAAAATTGTACAGATAGAGATCTTCAGATCAGGTGTTCAGCATTTAGGCTGCACTAGATTCTATTTGCTCTTGTACGACATCTGTACAGATCCATGAAAATCCGTATCATTATACAGTAGGCCAGACAGCACCGCAAGGGACTCAGAGACCGACATCGGCATCCCAGTGACTGACATCGGCTAACTTCATACCGATGTCGGCAGAGAAGTGACCAACAGTGATCGACGCTGGCAAAATATTGACCGATGATGGTAGTATAACTGATGTCAGTGACTGTGTTTTCACACAGAGACCTGAGCCATTCTAGATTCAAGTTTTATTTCCAATTTGTGGAAAAATCAAGTTTTGAAGACTATATTTTATATTATTTTATATGCATGATAGAGATTGAATATTGTAATTGTCTAGAAGATAATAAGATCATTGATTTGCCAATTAGGAGATTATACTATTGTTTGTTTATCTATTTGAATTTATCTCCAAAATCATATCTTTATTCATGCAAAAAACAAAAAAAATAGAATACACAGAAAAGGAATTCAAAATATCTAGTTTCAGAATTCAAGGAAATAGGGGATATTACAGTGGTATCAGAGATTTTGTTCTGCCATCTTGTTAGGTAGATTGGTCATTGAATCCACTAAGTAACCATGATTACTTAAAATACTCAGACACAGTGGGACAATAACATGGAGAAGCTTAAACAAAGTTTGAGCAAGTTGGGTAAAAACCAGAGGAGGATGAATGAATGGCTTTCAGACCCTACAAAAGAAGCCAAATTAGTACAGTATATGACATCCATTTTTAAAGGGTCCACATCATAACACCAAAAGACAAAGAAACAAGAGGTCTCTCCAGGTGAAGTTAATAATTTACTTAATGGAGTAGCCACTAGTGTTGTGCCTACACATGATGGAGACATTTTACAACCATAGGATATCGTTACTAGTTTGTTTGAGGACAGTAGCATGTCCCATGATTCTCATGAGATAGTTTCAACTACAGCTTCTTTGGAGTTAGATGAGGATGAGTCTGATGCTTACATTCAAAGTGTGGAGGTGTACTCAGATGTTAGTACACTAAGAGTTGATGATCTCTCAGATATGGCAGAGTCTATAGAAGATTCCCAGGATCTGACTATTACAGATGACACCCAGGGGGATGTCATGGACAGTGTTGAGGACTTAGTTTCATCAACTGTTTCTTTTAGTATAGAGGAGTTGGACAGTGATGCTATAATTTTTGATACTCTATATGTTGATATGAGATTTGGAGTTGATTCATAGAGTATGGATGGTAGTACTCTAGAGATCAGTGATTTTGAGTTTACTCTTTTGGATCGTGCATCAGAGGAGGATTGTAGGAGACAATCTAGCCAGCACTATCACGTGTCTAGTCAGCTGAGAGTTAGTGAGTAAGACATTGCTATCGCTTGTGAGCATTTCAATGCGGCTCGTCAGTTGTTAGCAGTTTATGGATGGGGTTTTCCTACTTGCAATGAGCGGGGAGGTAGTTATTTTTCCTTGATAGAGATTCACTCTTTATGGGAGGCTATCCAAATTTTGAGACAAGATTATATGCATTTGGTAGACGATAGAGATTATCTTATGGAGTGGGGCAACACAACATATAATGCATTATTGGCCAAGGAAGATAAGGTGAGTGAGCTTACTCAGTAGCTTGAGGTGACTTCTAAGATTCTTGAGAGTACACAATTGGCTTATGAGGAGTCACAGTTTCATTTCACTGAGGTGACCATGGAGTTGGAGTGTTTACAGTCTTTACTAGCCCCATACCTAGTTTATTTGTATATTAAGGTGGTTAGTGGTGAGTATGTTCCTACAGTTGTTGCTGAGGAACATGATGTTGGGGCTAACACACATGTTCAAGATTTGGGAGTACCTAGTATTGATGAGTTTGGGATACCAGTGGAGTCGAGTCTCTAGATTGATTCTTCTCACACAGATTATAGTGTGGTATAGTTGGTTATACCACCTTTACAGAGGGATTAGTTGTGGTGTGTGGGGGAGTATGTTGAGGCTTCCACATATAATTTTTACTACACCAAATCATTCATGGAGTATTTGTTGGGTAGTGCAGGTGTTCGTTTGGACTCGCATAAAGTGACAAAAGAGGTTCTCATCCAAGGTGCTAGTGCTATTAGTAGATTGGGTAGAGAGATTATAGTAATCCTTTCTACTATGCTACCTCCCTAGGATTTTGAGGAGGGGTTTGTTGAGTGGGTTGCACAGGGTCCTATCTAGCCTACAACTACTTGGAGTCAGAGATTGGAGTCATCTATTAATTCCCAGTTTGGTAGTAGTGAGCCAGTAGTAGAGTTTGGGGGTTTCTAATGGCATTATATGGTGGGGTATGCTCATTATTTTTCTTTTGACCCAGAGATAGAAGATTTGATTTCACACAGGTGTAGATTAGCACTAGTTTCTTACCATCCATTGTCACCATCTTTTGTAGATTTAATTGGTAGTTACAAGTTACACAGCCTATAGTATCAACACATCCAGGGTAGTTGTGATTTTATAGACTGGTTGAGTTGCATTCACTAGTTTGGTTTTGGATTCCTCTTGGTTCTATTTTAGAGGATATTGCAAGAGCTTGCATTGATTAATAATAGTGTAGATCATAACTACATATGGGATCCAGGAGGATTGATTGGTTTGTTATTCCGAGATTGCTTGGGGACAAGCAATTTTAGGAGGGGTAGATTGTCACGTCCCCTTTTTAGTTGACATCTTCAGAGTTGATGATTAGCCTATTATGTGACCTTCATAGGCTAATAGGATGGATAAAGGGTCATGATGGAGCTTGGCTTGGCTTTGACTAGTAGAATTTTCCTAGTTGGGATTCTTTCAAGCTCTTTTGGACACATTTGCCTGAGCTCCTATTATTTAGGGACTTTTGACACATAGTAGAGCACCCTTATTTTGGTATGGTCATGTGCAAAATCACTCCCTGATTCACCAGCTTCAATCGGTTAGAGGATCAGACATATATTGAGGGAGATATTAATATTTGATTGATTTAATTAAATATTAGTTATTTAGCATATTCTAATTTAAGAAACCCTAATTCTAATTTAAGAAACCCTAATTCTAATTTAAGAAACCCTAATTAGGGCAAGCATACTTTTTTGGAGGATATAAGGGTTTCCTATTGGAGAGAGGCCATTATTGATTATTATATGATTATGAGATTATGATTATTGATTTTTGCTAAGAATTCTTCTGAGAAGACTGAGCCAAGGGTTCCAGGATTCCATCTGCATTGGAGAACGTCCACTCTTCATTGTGTGTGATTCAGAAGCTGTGAGATATTAGTTAATCTATTGCCAAATTGAGAGATAGCTTCATACAGAAGTTATCATAGAGGTTTATAGGTATTTATTTCATTAGTTTTGATTTAGAAAATTATATAGATAGAGATCTTCAGATCAGGTGTTCAGCATTCAAGCCACACTAGATTTTATTTGCTCCTATACGGCATCTGTACAGATCCATGCAAATCCATACCATTCTACAGTAGGTTGGACAACACCACAGGGGACTCAGAGACTGACATCGGCATCCCAGTGATTGACATTAGCCGACTTCATACCGATGTCAGCAGAGAAGTGACTGACAGTGACCGATGCCGGTAGAATATCGATCGATGATGGTAGTATAACCAACGTCGGTGACTGTGTTTTCACACAGAGACCTGAGCCATTCCAGATTTAGGTTATATTTCTAGTTTGTGGAAAAACCAAGTTTTGAAGACTATGTTTTATATTATTTTATATGCATGATAGAGATTGAATATTGTAATCATCTAGAAAGATAATAAGATCATTGATTTTCTAGTTAAGAGAATATACTACTATCTATTTATCTATTTGAATTTATCTCCAAAATCGTATCTTTATTCATGCAAAAAACAAAAAAATTAGAATACATAGAAAAGTAATTCAAAATATCTAGTTTCAGAATTCAGGGAAATAGGGGATATTATAGAATATTTGAGGTGTTATATATTTTGAGTGAGGTTTCCCATATCAATGTTGTTTCACATCACAATTTTCAACATTGGGATTAATTTTATAAATATATGGGGTGTTATATATTTTGAGTTGGATTTCTTATACCAATGTCATTATGCAGTACAATTCATAACAATAGGAAAAATTTATAAAATATTTTGGGTGTTGCATATTTTAGTTAGGTTTCCCATACCAATGTCATTATTCAATATAATTCACAACATTAGGAAAAAATTTATACATATTTGGGGAGTTTCATATTTTAAACTAGGTTTCCTATACCAATGTTGGTGCACATCATAATTTACAACACCATGATAAGTTTAATAAATATTTTTGGTATCTTATATTTTATTTTATGTTTTCTATACCAATGTCAGTGTATGTCACAATTTGAAACACTATGACATTTTTTTAAATATTTGGGGTGTTATATATTTTGAGTTGGGTTTTCCATACCCATGTCATTGTGTGGCACAATTTGTAACACTAAGACCAATTTTTGAAAATATTTGGGGTGTTAAATATTTTGAGTCAGGTTTCTTGTAAAAATGCCATTTTGTAGTGCAATTCACAACACTAGGACACATTTTTTGAAATATTTGGTGTTTTGCATATTTTGAGTAAGGTCTCCTATACCAATGTCATTATGCAACATACTTCACAATATTAGGACAAATTTGATTAATATTTTTGGTGTTGTATATTTTGAATCACATTTTTCATACCAATGTCATTGTATAGTGTAATTAACAACATTAGGTCAAATTTTAGAAATATTTGGGGTGTTACATATTTGAAGTCAAGTTTTTGGTACTAATGTCATTGTGTGGTGTAATTCATAAAACTAGGATAAATTTTGTAAATATTTGGTGCATTGCATATTTTGAGTTGGGTTTCCCATACCAATGTCATTGCATAGTGCAATTCACAACACTAAGAAAAATTTAGGAAATATTTGGGATGTTACTTATTTTGAGTTAGGTTTCCCACAATAATGTCATCTTGCCTCATAATTTGTAACACTAGGACACATTTTGTAAATATTTGGGGTGTTGAATATTTGAGTTGGGTTTCCCATACAAATCTCATTATACATTTTAATTCATAACACCAAGAAAAAATTAAAAAATATTTGAGGTGTTTCATATTTTGAGTCAGGTTTCTCATAACAATATAGTTATATGGTGCAATTCACAACACTGGTACAACTTTTGGAAATATTTTGGGTGTTGCATACTTTTAGTTAGGTTTCTTATACCAGTGTTGTTGTGTGGAACAATTTGAAACATAGATAAAAATTATAAAAATATTTGGGGTGTTATATATTTTTATTTGGGTTTCTCATACCAATGCCATTACACATCATAATTCATAAAACAAGGACAAATTTTATAAATATTTTGGGTTTTGCATATTTTGAGTTTGGTTTCCCATACCAATATCATTATATGGCATGACTTAAAACTCTAGGACAAATTTTAGAAATATTTAGGATATTACATATTTTGAGTCAGGTTTCTTGTAACACTATGAAAAAATTATGAAATATTTGGGATGTTGCATATTTTGAGTTAGGTTTACCATATAAATGTCATTCGCATCATAATTCATAATAGTAGGAAAAAATTATAAATATTTTGAGTGTTAAATATTTTGAGTTAGGTTTTCTATACCAATGTCATTGTTCATCATAATTCACAACACTTGGACAAATTTTTGAAATATTTTTGATGTTGTAAATTTTGAGTCAAGTTTATAATATTAGTGTTGTTACACATCACAATTTGAAACACTGGGATACATTTTTTAAATATTTGGGGTGTTGCATATTTGAGTCAGATTTCCCATATCAATGTCATTACATGTTTTAAATTGTAATGATGGGACAAATTTCAAAAATATTCTATGTGTTTCATTTTTTGATTTGTGTTTCTTATATAATGTCATTATGCATCATAATTCACAACACTAGAACAAATTTTAGAATTAGTTAGGGTGTTTCATATTTTGAGTCAGGTTTCCTATACCAATGTCATTGTGTAGTGTAATTTACATTATTGGGACAAGTTTCATAAATATTAATGGCATTTCATATTGTGGGTCAATTTTACCATATCAATGTCATTATCTTGTGCATTTTATAAAAATGGGACAAAATTCAAACATATTCTAGATGTTACATATTTTGAGTTGGGTTTCCCATACTAATGATGTTGTGTAGTGCAATTCACAACACTAGGACAAATTTAAGAGATGTTTAGGGTATTGTATATTTTAATTAAGGTTTCTCATACTAATTTTTCATGCTTATTAATTCTCAACATTGGGAAAAAATTGGAAATATTTGGGGTGTTTCATATTTTGATTCAATTTTCCCACACCAATGTCATTGCACATCACAATTTAGAACACTATTATAGATTTAGTAAATGTTTTAGGTATTACATATTTTGAGTCAGGTTTTCCATACCAATGTGATTATGTTGTGTAATTCACAACACTAGAAAAAAAATTAGAAAGATTTTAGGCTATTACATATTTTGAGTCAGGTTTTCCATACTAATGTCATTGAAAATCACACTACATCACACTAGGAAAAAAATTATAAATATTTGATGTGTTGCATATTTTTAATTGGGTTTATTATACCAATGTCATTTTATGATATATTTCATAAAATTAGGATAAATTTAGTAAATTTTTGGGGTGTTGCATATTCTGAGTTGGGTTTCTTATAGTAATATCATTATACCTCATAATTTATAACATAAACAAATTTTAGAATCATTTTAGGTGTTTCATATTTTGAGTCAGGTTTCCCATACCAATGTTATGTGTCACAATTCATAACACTAGGACAAATTTAATAATTTATTTGGTTGTTGAATAGTTTGATTCAATATTTGGTTACCAATGTCATTATGCACATAATTTGTAACATTGGCACATACTTAAAAAGTATTTAATTTGTTTCATATTTTGAGTTGGGTTTCCCATACCAATGTCATTGTCCATTATAATTCCCAACACTGGGACAAATTTTAGAAATATTTGGGGTGTTACATATTTTGAGTTGAATTCCCATAATAATGTCATTGCATGTCACAATCTAAAAATATCATACAAATTTATAAAATATTTGGGGTTTTGGATATTTTGAGTCGAATTCCCATACCAATGTCATTATATAATGTAATTCTCAACATTGGGATAATTTTTAGATATATTTGGGGTGTTGTATATTTTGAGATGGGTTTACCATACTAATGTCATTGCATAGTGTCATTTACAACATTGGGAAAAATTTTAAAAATATTGGAGTGTTGCATATTTTTAGTTAGGTTTCCCATACCAATGTTGTTTTAGATTTTAGATTAGGGGTAAAAGCAGGTTTTGAAGGGGCCCCGAAACCCTTTAACAACGAGCAAAAAGAGAGCTAAATAAGCCCACAGGCAATGCCTTAAAAACACTACTTAGAGGTAGTAAACACAGACATAGAATTGTCTAGAAACCTAGAGATTTAGCCAAACAGGCAAAAAAAACAAAAGTCAAAAAGAACAACAAACAGAACACTAGCAAAATAAAACCAGAGACCAGTACCAGTTTCTTAACCAAAAAAAAGGACCAGATTAGTCATCCAGTTCCAAAATTAGCTTCTTGACTTCCTTTTCTTTCAAAGCAATTTCCTGAGTGGAAGCCTCCAACAAGTCTCCTTTTTGTGTGTCTTTCTTTTTGGAGCTTTGCCTTGTCCTCTTGCAGGGGCCCTCTATTACTTTCGTCTCTTCATTGGCTCATTTCCCAATATTGATTGCGACTGCAGAGATGTTGGATGTAACTTCATCCATTTTCTTTCTGTTTTCCTTTATAAGCTCCCGGAGGTTGTTTTCATAAACTTTAAGCTTCACAGGGATCTCGCTTAATTGGTTTTCCATATCGTTTACTTTGTTCCAAACAGCTTCCATAGATTCTTCCAGTGTTTCCACTTTTTTCTTTAGATCAATGAACTCCCTACACAACCATGCATCTAATTGGGAAGAAGACTCAGCTTTATTGTTAGCCCAAATCAAAGGAATGTTTATTTCCTCATTCTGTTTCTTCCCTTTCCCGTCCTCAGCCTTTTTGTTTGGGCTATTTCTAGCTTCTTCGAAGAAGTCTTCTTGGCTCTTTAATTCCCGCTCATTGGATCCTTCTTCAATGTCCATCTCCATGTTTTGAATATTTTCCTGGACTAGGATTTCCTTTTCATTCTTTGAAGTTGGGTCCTCACCAGAATCTTCCTGGACAGTGTCATCCTCCTCGTCTTTCTGATTATCCTCCTTCTCTTCTGTTTTGGTTACAGAGTCCTCCTCAGTATTGTCTTTATCTTTTTCCTTTTCCTCAGGTCCTTCTTCCTCATTACTAGCATTGGTTTCCCAGCTCTCTGTTTCATCTTCTTCCACCAGTTTTTCCTCCATGGATTCTCCAAATCTCTCCCGACCCCTTTCTCCTACTGCATTCTGTGTATTAGGAATAGGGGTCTTAGTTTTACCTCTTCTGCTTTCATTTTCATCCTTTTTATTCCCTGTCAATTTGTTTTTCCCCTATTTGGGAAACTTTACCAGTGCCCTGCTCTTGCAATAGCCTTCAATGAGTAGGACAAGGCCTTCATGAAGAATAGGGTGCAGTTCTTTCTTCTTATGAGCATAAAGGCTTTGTATTAGGGAGTAGCGAAGGTAGAATGGAAAAGAAAGACTTACCTTATGCCTGAAGTGGTTGAGGAAGATGAAGTGGAACTTATGCACTCGTTTACTTCTACCATCTAGTATGAAGTATTCCCTAATACGGCTTAGGACTTCCCTCCAAATCCCTTTTATCTGGTCCAGCTCATAAAAATCCCCATTTTTAACCATTTTCTGCTCCTCCTCATCCATTTTGGGGAATTTGCAAAATGCTTCGTTCGATATGCTGGTTTGCTTTGAGAATTTGATTCCTACCATTGACAACCCTGTAACCTCGGCAAGAAAATCCTCAGTTAAATTGACAGTTACTCCATGCAGGGTGACCTTGTCGTCAGACCAATTTTTATAGAAGGCCGTCGTGATGTGCGGTTTGGAGCCATGAAGCCTTTCCATGTAACTTGTGACATTTCCTTTCTGTAAAATTCTCCATACTTGATGTTTCTCTCTCCATTCTGCGCAACTCTTGGGTTCATGTTTCTCTCTCCATACCAATGTTGTTTGTTATATGGAAAAATTTGCAATACTAAGATAAATTAAATAAAATTTGTGGTGTTTCATATTTTTAGTCAAGTTTCTAGTGCCAATGTCATTATATGATGTAATACACAAAAATAAAAATAAAAATAATAAAATCTTTGAAGTGTTTCATATTTTGAATTAGGTTTCCCATACGAATGTCATTGTGCATCATAATTCACAACACTAGGACATATTTCAAAAATGTTTGGCTTGTTATATATTTTGAGTCGAGTTTATCATTCTAATGTCATCGTGTACACTGGGATAAATTTTGGAAATATTTGAGGTGTTGTATATTTTGAGTTGGGTTTTTCATACCAATGTCCTTATGTAGCATAATTCATAACATTGGGAAATATTTTTTTACATATTTAGGGTGTTGTATATTTTGAGTTAGGATTCTTGTACCAATGTTGTTGTACATCATTATTCCTAACACTTGGACAAGTTTTATAAATATTTTCGGTGTTGCATATTTTGAGTTGAGTTTATGATACCAATGTCATTGCGTATCACAATTCATAACACTAGGATAAATTTTAGAAATATCTTAGGTGTTGCATATTTTGAGTTAGGTTTCCCATACCAATATTGTTGTGCATCAAAAATCACAACACTAGAGAAATTTTTGAAATATTTGGGGTGTTGTGTATTTTGAGTCAAGTTTTCCATAATAATTTCATTGCACATTATAATTTACAACACTAGTACAAATTTTATAAATATTTGGGATGTTTCATATTTTGAGTTAGGTTTCTTATACCAATGTCATTTTTTGGTGTAATTTACAACATTCAAACATGTTTTGGAAATACTTAGGGTGTTACATATTTTGAGTCAGGTTTACCATACCAATATTGTTATGTTGTGTGACTCACAACATTGGGACAAATTTCAAAAATATTTGGCCTATTACATATTTTGAATCAGGTTTCCCATACCAATTACATTTTATGGCTCAATTTATAAGTCTAAGATAAATTTAAGAATATATGGAGTGATTCATATTTTGAGTTAGTTTTCTCCTACCAATGTCATTGCATGTCACAATTCACAAATTTGGGGGAAAAATTATAAATATTTTGAGTGTTGAATATTTTGAGTTGGGTTTTCTATACCAATGTCATTAAATGCCAAAATTTTCAACACTGGTAAAAAAAATTCATAAATATTTAGGGTGTTCAATACCTTGAGTTAGGTTTACGTAACTAATGTTGTTGCATAGTGTAGTTCACAACGCCAAGATAAATTACATAAATATTTAGGGTGTTACATATTTTAAGTTGGGATTTTCATACCAATGTCATTATGTGTCACAATTCATAATATTGGGACCAATTTATGAAATATTTAGGGTGTTGTATACCTTGATTTAGGTTTCTTGCATCAATGTTATTGTGTATCACAATTCACAACGCTAAGACAAATTCAGGAAATAGTTGGGGCATTGCTTATTTTTTGTTAGTAATCCCATATAAATTTCATTGCACATCATAATTTTCAACATTAGGAAAAATTATAAATATATATTAGGTTTTGAATATCTTGAGTTGGGTTTCCCATACCAATGTCATTATGTGTCAAAATTTGCAACACTAGGCCAAACTTTTAAAATATTTTGGGTATTGCATATTTTGATTCAAGATTCTAATATGAATTTTGGTATACTTCACAATTCACAATAGTGGAACAAATTTCTTAAATATTTGAGGTGTTCCATATTTTGAGTTGGGTTTCCCTCACCATTGTCATTATGTGTAAAAACTTGTAACATTAGGAATATTTTCATAAATATTTTGGCTTTTGCATATTTTCTATTAGGTTTCCCATACCAATATCATTACACATCATAATTCACAACACTCATACAAATTTCTATAATTTTTGGTGTGTTACATGTTTTGAGTTAGGTTTACCAGACCAATGTCATTGTGTAATGTAATTTGCATAACTAGGGCAAGTTTCAAAAATATTTGGGGTGTTAAATATTTTGAGTTAGGTTTACCATAAAAATGTAATTACATAGTGAGGTTTGCAACATTGGGACATATTTAAGAAATATTTAGGGTGTTACATATTTTGAGTTAGGTTTCTCATACTAATGGCATATGCGACATAACTTACAACACTAAGACAAATTTAATAAATATTTGGGTTCTTACATATTATGTGTTAGGTTTCCCATGATAATGTCATTTGATGATGCAATTAATAACACTAGGATAAATATCATAAATATGTGGGTTATTTCATATTTTGAGTTGGCTTTCCAGTACCAATGTCATTATGTAGTGATATTCCCAATAATATAATAAATTTTAAAATATTTTGGGTGTTACATATTTTGAGTCAGATTTCATATACCAATGATGTTATGTAACATAAATTTCAATATTGGGAAAAAATTTAGAAATATTTAGAATGTTTCATATTTTGAGTCAAGTTTCCCATATTATTATCATTATGTTGCACAATTCGTGACACTGGAATAAATTTTGGAAATATTTGGGGCATTGCATATTTTGACTAAATATTCTCATAAAATTATCATTGTGTGCCATAATTCAAAACACTAGGGAAAATTTCATAAATATTTAGGGTTTTGTATATTTTGAGTCATATTTCTTGTAACAATGTTGTCACATAATACAATTTAAAACATTGGGACAAATTTTGGAAATGTTTGCAATGTTACATATTTTAAGTCAAGTTTCCCATACTAATGTTGTTGTGTGATGAAATTCATAAAATTAGAACAAATTTAATAAATATTTATGGTGTTGCATATTTTGAATTGGGTTTCTTTTACTAATGCCATTGCATAGTGTAATTTGTAATACTAGGACAAAATTTTAAAATATTTATGGTGTTACATATTTTGAGTCATGTTTCCCTTACCAATGTCATTGCTTGACATAATTAAAATAATTGGGACAAATTTTATAAATATTTTGGGCATTGCATATTTTGAGTCAGGTTTTTCATACCAATGGTTTTTTATTACACAAATCAAAACACAAATAAAATTTTGAAATATTTAGGGTAATGCATATTTTGAGTTGGGTTTCCTTTACTAATGTCATTGCATGGTGTAATTTGCAACACTTGGAAAAAATTTATAAATATTAGACAATTGCATATTTTGAGTTAGGTTTCACATATAGATGTCATTACATGGTTCAATTTTGAACATTTGGGAAAATTTCTTCAAATTTTGGGGTGTTTCATATTTTGAGTCAAGTTTCCAATACTAATGTCATTATGCTACGTAACTCACAATAGTGGGACAAATTTTAGAAATATTTTTTGTGTTCCATATTTTGAGTCAAATTTCCCATAATAATGTCATTACATGATTCAATTCATAAGAGTGGGATGAGTTTTAAAAATATTTTGGGTTTTTCATATTTTTAGTCAAGTTTCTTGTACCAATGTCATTGCACATCACAATTAACAACATTAGGATAAATTTTAGAAATATTTGGGGTGTTTCAATTTTTGAATCAAGTTTCCTATACCGATGTCAATACATAGTGAAATTACCAATAATGAGATAAATTTAGTAAATATTTGGGGCATTTCATATTTTCATTTTGGTTTCCCATACCAAGGTCATTGCACAGTCTAGTTCACAACACTAAGACAAATTTTATAATTATTTGGGTTGTTATATATTTTGAGTTGGGTTTCTCATACCAATGTCATTATGAGGTATAATTTGAAAATTGGGACATGTTTTGGAAATATTTTGGGTGTTGTATATTTTGAGTCAGGTTTCCCTTACCAATGGAAGTATGTAGTGAATTGAACTACATAACTTGTAACATTGGGAAACCTTTTGGAAAAATTTGGGGTGTTGTATATTTTTAGTCAAGTTTCATTTACTAATGTCATTGTATGGTGTATTTGCAACACTAGGACAAATTTTGAAAATATTTGGGATGTTAGATATTTTGAGTTAGGTTTATTATACCAATGTCATTTTCTAGTGTAAGTCTTAACATTAGGATAAATTTTAGAAATATTTGGGGTGTTGTATATTTTTGCTTAGGTTTACCATACCAATATCATTATGCTATGCATTTTAATATAGTGGGATAAATTTATAAAATATTTGGGGTGTTTCATATTTTGAACCAGGTTTCCCATACCAATGTCATTGTACATTATAATTCAAATCATCACTATAAATTTCAAAAATATTTGGGGTGTTACATATTTTGAGTCAATTTTCTCATACCAATGTCATTATGCATTGTAGTTCACAACACTAAAAAAATTATAAATATTTGGGGTGTTAGATATTTTGAGTTTGGTTTTCTGTGCCAATTTTTTTTGCATCACAATTTACAACACTTGGGAAAATTTTCAAAAATATTTTAGGTGTTTCATATTTTTAATTGGGTTCTTATACTAGTGTCATTACACAATACAATTCATAAAACTAGGAAAATTTTAATAAATGTTTGAGCTATTACATATTTTGAGTTGGTTTTGCCATAATAATGTCATTATGCATCATAATTTTTAACATTAGGACAAATTTTATAAATATTTTAGGTGTTTCATAATTGTAATTGAATTTTTCATACTAATTTCATTACACTTCACAATTCACAACACTAGGATAAAATTCAAAAATAATTTGGGTGTTGAATATGTTCTGTCAAGTTTATGATACCAATTTCTTTATATATCACAATTCACAACACTAGTACAGATTTATAAAATATCTAATGTGTTGCATATTTTGGGTTAGGTTTCATATACCAATATCTTTATGCATTTTAAATAACAATAGGATAAATTTTATAAATATTTGGGGTGTTTCATATTTTATGTTGAGTTTCGAATACCAATGTGATCACATGTCACAATTTACAACACTCATACAAATTTTACAAATATTTGTGGTGTTTCATATTTTGAGTTGGGTTTCCTATACCAATGTCATTACATGGCAAAATTTTTAAAACTAGGATAAATTTAAAAAATATTCTGGGTGATGCATATTTTGAGTCATTTTTCCCATGCCAATGTCATTGCATATTATAATTCAAAACAACAAAATTAATTTTTAAAATATTTAGAGTGTTGAATAATTTTAGTTGAGATTCATATACCGATATTATTGTGCATTATAATATTTAACACTAGGAAAAATTGTTTAAATATTTTTCTTGTTGCATATTTTGGATTAGTTTTTCTCTACCAATGTAATTGTGCATCATAATCTAAAGCACTTGAAAAATTTTAATAAATATTTGGGGTGTTGCATATATTTAGCTAGGTTTCCTATACCAATTTTTTCTTATCATAATTCACAACACTTGGAAAAAAATTATAAATATTTGGGGTGTCAAATATTTTGAGTCAGGGTTCTTATACTAGTGTCATTATAAAACATAATTCAAAACATTAGGACAATTTTTAATAATATTTTGGGTGTTGAGTATCTTGACTCCATTTTATGATGCCAATGTCATTGTGTAACACAATTCACAAAATTGGGATAAATTTCACTAATATTTTAGGTGTTACATATTTTGAGTCAGGTCTTATATGCCAATGTTATTGCATATCACAATTCACAATAGTGAGATAAATTTTGGAAATATTTTGGGTTTTCCATACCAATGTCATTGCATTTCAAAATTTATAACACTAATAAAAATTTTATAAATATTTTGGGTGTTGCATATTTCGAATTAGGCTTCCTATATCAATGTCATTATACAACACAATTTTCAACATTAGGAAAAGTTATGACATATTTGGGGTGCTACATATTTTGAGTTAGGTTTAACATACATATGTTGTGTTGTGTGGTTTGTAACACTGAGAAAAATTTCAAAAATATTTGGGTTGTTACATGTTTTAAATTGGGTTTCCAATAATAATTATGTTGTGTGGCTCAATTCATAACTCTATGACAAATTTAATAAATATTTTGGATGTTGCATATTTTGAGTCATATTTCCCATACCAATGTCATTTTGTGTCATAATTAACAAATTTAGGACAAATTTTAGAAATAATTGGGTTGTTGTATATTTTGAGTTAGGTTTTCCTACCAATGTCTTTGTACGTCATAATTGATAACACTGGTACACATTTCAAAAATATTTTGTGTGTTTCATATTTAGAGTCAAGTTTTCCATATCAATGTTGTTGAATGGCATGGTTCACAACACCAGGGAAAATTTCATAAATATTTGTTTTGTTGAATATTTTGAGTTATGTCTCCCATACCAATGTCATTATGCATCATAATTCACAACATTAGGATACATTTTTAAAATAATTGAGGTGTTACATATTTTGAGTTGGGTTTTATGTACATGTAATACCCCTTATGTCAAACCTCTGTGCTCTAGTCATCTTGATCCATTTTTCATATGTGGTGACCATTTATATGTGTATAAAATTCATCATGGGATATTTGATGTTATCCTAATTTTATTATTCTTTCATATTATATTTTTTGGTATATTCTATGGTATTGATGGATATGTATTGGACTATGTAATATTATCCCTATGTACCTTAGTTAGCTAGTTCAATAGACTTTGATTAGATGGGTGATTACATAGTATGATGGTTTTTAATATATGTATGTTTTAGTTGGATATTATTATTTAATAACATGATTCATTTTGTGACTTAAATTGTTTTTATTAGACTAACCTATGATTCAATTTTGTGACATATTTATATTGATAATTATATTATATATGTTTATTCATATAATTTAGATATCAATTATATCTTGGATGTATTTGATGTTGTATTGAATATGTATATTATAATAATATGAAATAATTTTAATTGTAATGAAGGACTCATACATTCCTTTATGGAATATATTCACACCTAAATTCACCTTAGACCTTTAATATTATACCCTTCCTTCTTTAAAAATTGTTAATTGTATTATTTTGTCTTTTAAATTATTCTCTTTATTAGTTTTAAATTTTGGTGTTTTGACGTAAACCTTTCATCTAATTTAATCATCCTAAACCTATGTTAACCATCAATGTGATAAAATCAATAGAGCATAAAATATATGTGCAATATAGACTAGATCTAAATGAAGAGATGATGGTAAAGATTACATAGAATTGACACAATACAAAAGAATTTAAAGTGGGAAAAATTCTAAGAAGTAAAAAACTCATGAATATGATATTCAATAATTGAGAAACTTTACATCCCAATACAAAACCTTTCCTTTTCATTTCTTCACATAAGCCTTAACAACATATTTGTAAATATTTTCCACACACAAATATTAAATTTTTTGAGTGTATTTCCATGAATAATATAATAGGGATAAGACCCTATTTATAATAAAATGTGAGGGGAGGTGACCATTGTACCCAATGGGTCCATCCTTCCTGAGAATCATTTAAATTAATTAGTTAATAATAAATCATAATATTTTATTATTTATTTACACAAGGTTTTCACCTTGTGTTTAAAAAATAATAAATTATTATTTAAAAATAAACCAAAGTATGCTAAGGTTCTAAATTATCCCACTTATACATTAAATATTCTAACCTCCCCCTTAATGCTAAGTGGAGATGAATGGCATAGTCACTTTAATACAAGAACTATACTATGTACACAATTGAAGGATTTAAAAACCTTCATCATGACAAACATCACTTTTTGAAAAAAATAATAATTGAAATTCATAAAATACTCAAAAGTAAGTTTAGGATAGCATGATCATGAGACTAAATATCATAGTTTCTCATGAATAATAATCTAAGCATATTTGGAGCCTTTTATGACATAAAGACCTCCATTAAAAAACATGCTTTTATGTATTGGGGTACAAAATTAAAACTTCCACATGAAGTTTACTTAAATCACATAACTTATACATGAAGTTTACAATGCTTTACAATAATAAATATAGAGAAGAATAAGGAACACATGACCATTAAGAAGTGGCATTGTCATGCACACTCCCCCTTATTGACAACTCTGAGAGGCCTAACATTGCATGGAACTAATAAAATTTTGTAGAACCAAGTGGTTTTGTGAAGATATCTCCACTTATTCATCTGTAGGATAGAAATACAGATCAATATCACCATTAAGGATTTTATCTCAAATAAAATGCACACAAACTTCAATATGTTTAGTTATTTGGTGTTGCACTAGATTTTTTATTAGAGCTATACAACTTTGGTTATCAAAATGAAGGATGGTACTATGAGAAACATTCAAATAAATTTATCCCAAAAACCTTTCGTAGCCACATGGCTTATTTGGTAGCTTCTATAGCACTTATGTACTTTATTGTAGTATAAAAGATAAAGATAGTAGGTTGCTTCTTGTTGCTTCAAGTGATAGCACATGCACCAAATTTAGACATATATCTAAAAGTAGATTTACAATCTATAATATTAGCATCATGGTTAACATCACAATAAATATATAATTTATCATTATCAATGAAGAATAAAATAAACTAAAATTAATTATTCCTTTGATATAATGAAGAATTCGTTTAGTTAATTTTTAATGATCCAAATATGGATCTTGCATAAATCTAGAAGTAAACCAAAAACATATGAAATATCTAGCCTAATAATTATTAGATAAATCAAACTACCAATAATTTATCTATATAAAATGGGGTTAACTTTTTCACATGCAGGTTTAAGATCAAGTTTAATACCAACTTCAATAGGAGTAGAAGTCGATTTACAATCAAGCATGTTAAAATTAACAAGAAGATTATGTGCATATTGAGACTGTGATACAAAAATTAGATTTTTATCCTGAAATATAACCATTTGTAAGAAATGATGTAAAATTCTTAAATCAATTATTTTAAAAATTTGACTTAGTTTATCCTTATATTTATGAATTAAACTAGATAGATTTTCAGTAATCAACATATAATACAATTAGAATCAAATGACCATTTTTAATTTTAACAAAGAGATCATTATCTAAATAGCAATTAGAAAAAACTAATTCTTTGAAAAAATAAGTAATCTTAGAATAACAAGCTTGAGGAGCTTGTTTTAAACCATACAAAGATTTTTTTAACTTGTATACATAATGTTCTCTATTAAGATCAATGAAACCTTTAGGCTAAGTCATATAGATTTCTTCTTATAAATCATCATTTATAAATGCATTATTGACATAAATTTGGTATATAATCTAACAATTTTGGGCTGAAATAGCAATAAAAATTCTAAAAGTAATCATTTTTGCTATAGGAGAAAAGGTTTCAACATAGTCATTCATAGGTTTTTATGAAAACCCACGAGCAACTAATCTAGATTGAACTTGTCAAGTTTACCAAATGAATTATATTTTATCTTATAAAGCCACCTACAACTAGCAATATGTCTTTTATGTGGAGGAGGGACAATATCCTAAGTTGAATTTTTAATTAAGGCATTAAATTCAGCTTGCATAACAACATTCTATCTATCATATTGAGTGGCTTTCTCAAAAGATTGAGGTTTATATTCATACATAGTCATTAAAGCATGATATAAATGTTAACTTATAAATAATTTATTAAGATTATCAACATTAGAAGATTGAATTAAGGATTCTTTCCATTTAGGTCTATTAGATTGAACATGAAACTCAAGGGATTACTCAAACTCTAAGTTGTCCAAAATTGGATTAACTTCCTTAAAGACATCTATTTCATCACTAAGGGAAACATGAGAATCATGTTCATCAATAAAATAAAATTGAGGAGGTTCCATAGAGGGCTCACAAAAAGATTTTTAAAGAATAATAACATTCCTATTCTCAATGATATAATGTTTATAAGGATCATACACTCTCAAAACTTTTGTATTACCTCCATAACTTACAAAAATGTAGGAATAGGAAGTGGGATTGAGATTATTTATTTTCACTTTAGGAATAAAGATAGAACCCATATTAGAAAATATCTTGAGATGAGCTACACTAGGTTTATTTTTAGTCTGCATTTCTAAAAGAGTAGAAAATGCAAGGATTTGGTAAGGACTCTATTTAGAATATGAATAATATAATTCATGGCTTTGACCTATAAAAAATTAGAAATATTTGTAGATTGTAACATTGTTCTACTCATTTCTATGATGCTGCAATTTTTTCTTTCAGTAATACCATTTTGTTGAGGGGAATAGAATTTTATTAGTTACATTTGAATATCACAACTAATGCAAAAAGAATAAAACTCTTTACTAACATATTCACCACCATTATAAGTTCTTAATATATTAATACCAAAATTAGATGCATTTTCAACACTAACTTTAAATTCCTTGAATTTAGATAACACATGGATTTTTTTAATAAAAAAAATTAGATCATTCTAATGCAATCATGAATAATTGTTATAGTATATAAATAAAAATTAATAAATAAAAATTTAATAAATCCTACAACATCACTATGAATCAATTTAAATTATGTGAGAAAATCACATCATGATTCTTGTGAAAGGGGTTAGTATGTTGCTTACCACATAAGCAACCCTCACAAGTTTCATGATAAGAGGGGATATAAGGAAGTCTAATAACAAGACTATTTGTATGCATATCTTGTAAACTTATAAAATTAACATGTCATAATTTTTCATGCCATAATTGAGATTCATTCTTACTATGTGATGAAAGAAAACATGTAGAAGAAGGGGGAAAGATATATAAACCATTCTTTTAAACGCCTTTAATAATCAAGGAACTAGACTGATTTCTAATTTATTATATATTTTTAATTAATGTTTTAATGAAATTATCATTTATAATTTTATAAAAAGATATCAAATTATTTTTAAGCTTAGGTACATAGAAAACATCATATATAGTAACATTTGAAAACATTGTCTTTCCCTATTGAATTGTTTCTATATAAGAATTAACTCATAAGTAAATTACTATATATATATATAGGATTTTAGATAGTGATGCATCTCACCATATGAATTGATTATCTAATATTCTATGTGATTATATATATATATATATATATATATATATATATATATATATATATATATATATATATATATATATATATATATATATATATCACATAGAATATTAGATAATCAATTCATATGGTGAGATGCATCACTATCTAAAATCCACTCATTTTCATTTGAAGCAAATAAATCAACATATAAAGTAATAACATTTGAATCCTGATTGTTATTCTAGTTAGAGTTTTACTTATTCTTTTTATTTTGATTAGATTTATTTCTATTATTATTTTTATAAGTTTGATTATTATTTATATCATTATTTTTATAACATATTTCCCTTCTATGACCAAAGTTGCCACATAAACTACAATTTCCATTAAATTTAGGTATATGATTCTTATTACTAGATTTCTTATTCCCATATTTTATTTTAACAGAATTAAGGTTAGATTTTTGGTTTTTAGTGTTATTAGAAACATTATTTAAAGTAAGAAGTGTCAGAATGCTATTATCTTTATAATAAAAATTGGTCATAACTTGCTCTTCTTGAATTAGGAGAGTAGAATAAATGGTAAGATCAGATATATCTTGCTCAGTTTGATACTTAAAACTCAAGATTGAAATAAAATTTCTAAACTTTTCATGAATATTTAATTAAATTATAAAATAGAGAAATTTATCATGAATTAAATTACAATTACATCTATCTAACTGACCTTTAATGTCTTTAATTTTAGCAAGAAAATTCATAACTTTATCATCACTTTTTATAGGTGTAGTTATCAATTCAAGGATTAACTTAATAATCTTTGAGAGATGATTTTCCTCATGCATGGATTCAATTATTTTACAAGCATTGTTAGGAGATACCTAATTACCAATGTCGAGAAGGAATTCATCCTAAACAATCTGTAAGATAATGGACATAGTTTCTCGTAATTTCTATTAAAATGCATTGGTAAGCTCAAGGGTCACATGTTATTTAGAAGGATATTTTTTAGTACCAATGATAACATTCCATAAATTATGGGCTATAAATTTAGATTTAACTTGAATATTTCATATATTATAGTTATTTCCATTAATCATTTGATATTTATCTAAGGAAAAATGAGGTGAAGCCATAGCTTCCCTTTCAACAAGACAGTAAACAAATGCTTAAAAATAAAGTATTTTAAATAAATTTGTGAAATATTTTCAAAATAAAGTGAATTTCACATGAAACTATACTTAATTATACAATTTATATGTCAAACAATGCAAACATTTGATTTAAAGTTGCACTAATATAGGTGTCAAAAGAGTCGCTCTCGAAATGACTATTTAAACACTATTATTAAAAAAGGTGTAAAAACTTCAATATTAGGATTAAAATAGAAATATGGACCACTCTAATGCATCTATAATTTTCTAAAACCTAGAGATTGACTGGTTACATTACTATGTTTACCAAAATATTATTCACTAAGTTTTAAGTTGAAGAACTAGACGACAGGTCAGGGGTGTAACAAAGTTGGTATGTGAACTAAAAAATGGATTTCAAATTAAAATAAATTTGAAAAACTAGTTTGACCAAGTCAAAAAAGATTGAATAATGGGGTTTTGAACTTGGGACATCTTTTTTTGTAAGATCTAGCAAAAAGATAAACCACCAACTCTTCTAAGAAATGTTTCAAAATAATACATGCACTAATCTAGACCTTTTATTATATATATATATATATATATATATATATATATATATATATATATATATATATATATATATATATATATATATATATATATATATATATATATATATAGACACACACACACACACACACACACACACACATATACATGTATATATGTGTGTGTGTGTGTGTGTGTGTGTGTGTGTGTGTGTGTGTGTGTGTGTGTGTGTGTGTGTGTGTATATATTATGGGCAT